>CM028905.1:640000-810000 GCA_016801885.1 Toxotes chatareus | reverse complement strand
AGAGCAGAGTTTAGGTGCACTAATGGTGACCACAGCTGATTCCCCTGAGCTGACAGTTAACTAGCTCCCTGCAGCCCTTAAACACAGCTAATACACACCTACAGGGACTCACTGACGTGTGTGTGTGTGTGTGTGTGTGAAGGCGTCATGTGATGTCAGTATAATGTGTGTCTGTATAGTCTGTATGTATTGTACTGTAACTGTCTCCTCTGGACCATCTGTACCTGCAGCTTGGCTTCCATCATTAACCAAACCACAGTGATATCAGACAGCAGCTGCTTTAACACACACACACACACAGACACACACACACACACACACACACACACACACACACACACGAGCACACACAGACACACACACAAACTATCTGAAGTAATAATTAAGTCATGTGATACTGGACTCTACACCAACCGTCCAAACGTGGTTCAGAGTTTAACCAAACTTGTTTCCATCCACTGATCCAAAGTGACTGTTAGTTACTGTTGTTGTTGACAAACAGCTGCATCCTGCACCCTCCATCCATCAGGGTGACCCTTCAGCAGAGGCCCCTGTTGGCCCTGAAGGGGCCGTCATACTTTTATAAACCTGAGGAAGTAAAGCGACTCATTTATTTCACAGACATTTCAGGAAAAACTCAGCGAATGTTACGTAGCATAGACATAATCTTTCTTTTTTCAGGACCCTTCAGAAATCACTCCTGACCCCTAGCAGGGGTCCTGACCCCCAGGTTAGGAACCGCCGATCTGATCTAACCGAGCCACTTTGATTCTGATGCAGTTTAGTTTTGATTTTCGACAGATTCTTGGAAACACTCCAGATTTAACCTGTTAAACACGCTTATCTTTGACATGAAAACCTTAAAATAACAACATATCATACATATATGACAAGATACACGTCTGAGGGAGGAAACTGCAGCTCAGCTTAAAGCACACAGACGTTTATATTATGATGAGTCAGACAGAACAGGAACACCTTCACTTTACTGGCAGACGAACAGTCTCATTGAAATGAGTGGGAAAAGAGGGAAAATTCCCCGGTGACGTGTCTCCAGGCAACACTGGGCTGGTCGGCTGCTCCGACTGTGAGGCTGTTTATTCAGGCTGTTAACACCCACTTGAACTCTGTTTCAGAGGAAGACAAACAGCTTTAAACCACAGACGTGAACCCAGGTCTGTGGTTTAAAGCTGCACCTGAGTCGACCGAGGCGTCAGAGCAGCTACTGACGGCGAAGAGCAACAAACATCCGGCGGCGGAGGGGACGTCAGGTACAGGACAGGTAATCAGTGGGACCTGCTCAGGTGTGGGAGTCCTCACAGTGGAAGACAGCATCAGCTCGTCGCTCGGTCTGACTTCCTTCCTCCGTCTGTGGCTCTGAACCCACAGGTTCCTCCTGCAGACATCGGCCACTGAGAGTCGAGTCTTTCTCTCATGTTGGTTCTTTGTTTCTCTCCATCTGGTTTGTGAGTCTTTTGTCAGACGCTGTGTTGACGTTGTGATTATTCGGTGTCACATTCCCTCCGTTAATACAGAATCAGTGTGTTGTTATCCTACACCAGCCTGCTTTGTTTATTTATTTACCCTCCAGTTGCCCTCGTCAACAACACTGGCTGCACTGCGGTGAGTGAGGACGCGTCCCCTGTGTCTTCATCTATGTCTCCAGCTTTAAGAAACACGTGAATCAAACACAGAATTAACGTCTCACAGAAATCAAATAACCGCAAACACGAGCAAGTGAGTTAAACACAGCTGAATGTGTTTGTGAGTGTGTGTGTCAGCGGTGACACGTTGTGTAGTGTTGTGTAACGGTGATGTCCTCATTCAGAGGCTGTTTGAACAGAGAGGATTTGTGAAGCTGCAGCAGACACATGAAGGAAATATGAGTGTGTGTGTGTGCGCCTTAATGACTACATCCATGTTAGCGTGTGTGTCTGACGGCGTGTGAGTCTGAGTGAGTATGGTTGTGAGTTGTAGGCACTTTTTTGGAAGTGTGTATCACTTGTGATTCATTTGCAGTTTACTCGCTCTGTGAGAACTGGAGGCGTCGACTTCACTTCCACTCCGGGGCCGAACATGTTGCCGTGACATATTTCACCGCGCAGTCGTGCCAAGCACACGCCGACACACAAGGCGGCCATTGTTTTCTGCGCCGCGTCGTGTTTTCACAGCAGCAGTGTTGTTGTTTGATGAAGTTATTTGCAGGACGGCGGCTTCACACACCTCGTTTTTATCATTCAGCAGTGTGACTGTGTGTAACGTGACATATGCTGCCGAACGCCTTTTGAGTTTCTGGCTTCAGGCTGTTAACACACTGAAGCAAGAAGAAGGTCAAAGGTCAAAGGTTGTAAAACATAACGGTTTGGTTTTGTTCCAGGACGGATGAAGCCTTCCACCTGCTGCAGATGCTCGCCATCACGTCTCCAGTGGACGACGCTCCATCGTCTGGTGGATGAACCAAACCGCACCATCACACAGAGACTGGACAAACTGGATCCCTCAGGTTTGACACATAAAACCACAGAGATGTTCGCTGTCCAGGCTGAAGCCTCTGATCGTTCCCCTCTCTCATCCCTCTCAGCGATTTCTATCCAGGTTTTATTTGTTCGTGCTTGACCGGCTTTTATTTTGAGAATTTACTTTTTTGAAAAATACTTTTCACCTGACACTGAGTCATCTCCAACCTGTCTGATCATCTGACTCTAATCATGTTCTGCCTTCTTAGATTTTGGTGTCGTATCTACTGATCTCAGATTAACTTGTGAGTAAAACATCATCAACAGGACAAAATAATCAAAGCTGCAAAATATCAGACCCAGGTTTTTAAAAAGTCTTCAGGATTTTCCTTTAACAGTAAGTTGGATCTTTGTGGCTGCAGAGTCGTCATGATGCCAGAGTCAGACGTGTAGTTGGCCGTCACGTTCCACGCTAATGAGTCTCCATATCACCTAATTGTCTGACAAACTGTTCCTTTAATATCCGCCAGTGTGTTTTCAAAGTGTGTGTGTGTGTGCATGTGTGTGTGTGTGTGAGAGCTT
This sequence comes from Toxotes chatareus, assembly GCA_016801885.1. Lineage (NCBI taxonomy): Eukaryota > Metazoa > Chordata > Actinopteri > Toxotidae > Toxotes > Toxotes chatareus. The sequence goes on along the minus strand of CM028905.1, from coordinate 806,962 downwards.
CCTTAATTTATGCAGGATAATACGAGACGCCTTCTGCCGAGCTGCTCCTTCCTTCCACAATAACACACATCCTCCTCCTTCTCCTCCTCCTCTTTCTTTCGCTTCAACCTTCTGTTCTCCTCCTCCTCCCTCAGTTCCTCTCACTTTTTCTCCCCCTCTCTCCCCCTCTCCCTCTCTCCCATCTCTCCCAGACAACTGTGACTGTTTTAATTCTGACCGCTGATTAGCACGAATCAATTAAGTCCTCCACGCTGTGTCCAACAGCAGAGCAGCATGGGGTATTTAGACTATTTAGGCTCCCATTCATCAGGCTCCAGCCTCTTAATCACCCTTTAATTACAGCCTACGACTATGGGGGCTGAAGTGGGACATTATGCAGGGTTGCTTTCTCTGCAGAGTCCAGGGTTGAAATGGGCTTTGGAGTGGATGCGGGAACGAATCAGGCGGTCGCTCTCCAGCCGCTGTGTCACGGCCTCAGTGGCGTCGTTTAATGTGAAATAACTGCAGGAAGTGTTAAGTTTCATCACAGTAGGAGCAATTTGAACTGGTGAGTGAGTGAGAATTACAAACAAGTGAAAAAATACATGTGTGGTTGAACTGATGACGCAAAGTCAACAAAAACAAAAAGATCAGGAGCCGCCGGAGAGTGATTGGCCGGAGAGGGATTGGCTGGAGAGTGATTGGCCGGAGAGGGATTGGCTGGAGAGTGATTGGCCGGAGAGGGATTGGCTGGAGAGTGATTGGCCGGAGAGGGATTGGCCGGAGAGGGATTGGCTGGAGAGTGATTGGCCGGAGAGGGATTGGCTGGAGAGTGGTGTCAGTCTTTAACTGTTAGTGAAGTTCATGTCGTCTCAGTGTTTAACACCGTGACCTTTCCCCAACCTCTAACAGGAGCTAAGAGCCTGAACTTAAGCTTCAGAAAGGTGAAGCTGACACAAGTAGATTTTCTGTTTGGTTTTAAAGCGTTAATCGTCACATTAATCGTCAGTTTCCTTATTACACGGTGAAGCACGGTGTTTCTCTCAGGCCTTTGAAGAATGAGCAGATTCCAAATCAGTTTTCTGTGAAACAGGGGAACTGACCAGAGGAGGAGAGAAGGTGAACAAAGTTTAATTAAAGTAAAATATCATTGTATTATGTGGCTGTAAAGGATCAGTCTCCTCGGGGGAACGGTCCCATCGGTGTTGTGTGTTGTTGGGTTAGTTGTTAGGTTAGAGTGGTATTAGGTGGAACTGTGGCTAACTACTGTTCTTTGTGCCTCGGTACATTTTTAAATGTCTTCATTTGAAATAAAGGAAACTCCCGAGGAGGAAGTTAAACTCTCGCCTCTTTCTGCTCGCAGCTATCAGCATTACTAATCCTTTTTGTGCCTCTCTTGTTCTGCCGTTCAAAGCGACAGTGGGGATAACATCACTTCACTGACAATCAGCCGTCCTGGTTTGTCAATTAGACGTTGTAGTGGGTTAATCTCCTGCAGGACCGCTCGGGGTTTTCACTCGTATGAGGGGAGAGAAAAGCCGAGCGCTTTAATGCCATCTAATGACGTTATGGGAGGAATAGCCCCATGCCGCTGGGAACCTGATAATCCCACTTTGTTCCTTTTGGATTTCTTCAGAAAACCCTCCTCCTCCTCCCCCCTCCCGGTTCCTGATCCCCTTCGTGTTGCGCAGACACAGTGGGACCCCCGCTGTCGGGCTCCGTCCACCTCTTATTCTCTGAACACCTCTCTCATTTATCGGGCCGCGGCCAGGGTCGCGCACCGTATTATTTTCTCCTCAATTAGCAGAAAAGGCTTGTGTTGATCACTTCCTCTGCAAAGGTGAGCGAACATTCCTCGGGGCTGCGTTCACGCAGGTCATTAGGGGGGTTATCAGTGGTGAGCTGTGCTGCAAAACAGCCACAGGAGGAGAAACAGCCCCCTTTAAAAATTACCATCATTAATACAAGGTGGAAATAAGATTCCTCATTGGTCTTGAATGTTTGTGGATTCGTTCCAAAACCCACCAACTGCCGCCTACCCCCCCCCCCCCCTTTCCCCTGAATGAAGGGGACCTTCACAGAAAGCCCCGATGAGAGTTTCATGTCACGTCTGTGCGGCGGTGGGACGCAGGCCGACAGTTGCTGGCCCTGCAGAGCTCCTCCCAGATCTTCCAGCCTCATTATGGCCTCTCCTGTTCCTGGGGGAGGGGGGTGGGGGGTGCTTTGATGAACCTGTCCTCCCATTTCCGCTGGACTCTCAGAGACTAAACTATGCCAAATCCTTCAGTCCACAAACCCTCCCCCAACTCTACTCCCCCTTTGTGGAGTCAGAGAGCAGAGGATAATGGGAGGAGGCAGGAAAGGTATGAGCTGAGACCAGGACCCTGGTCTGTCCCTCTGCTACCTGCTGCACTCTGTTCAGACCAGTCAAACTCACAGCTGCACATTTTTACCTCCTGTCAGCGACGATGCCACGAGAACCAGATTTTTTCCTGACGTTTTAAAATATATGTGCAGATTCTACGAGATGACAATCTGCTGACAAATCATCTTAAAGAGTCACTAAAATGTCAGTCACCGGTTTCATGTCTCTGCCACCTTCTCAGCAGCAGGGGCTGAATGAAATTCAGATTGTGCTCACGGGGGGGGGTTGTCAGGATGCATTGATCAGGTATTGATTAGGAGACACTGCCACACAGAATCAGTTTTCTGTCTTTCTGGATGTTGATGATTTTATCACCTGTGTACGTGGCAAAGTTTCACATACTTTTATGTTCAAGCTTGTTTTATGTCCTAACGTCATATTTCAATTCGCCAGAACTCATTTTAAAGTCTGCTCTTGTTCTTTAAACTTTGATCAGATGTTTCCGAGCTGAACTGTGACCACGTGGTGCTCCTCCGTCTCCGATGAGCTCAGTGGTCGGTTGGATGAGCAGTTGTCGTTTTCTTCTCTTTAGAGACTCTTTTGTCTCGTCGTGTCGAGGAGAGGGCGATTCCTCTGCCCCCCACACGCCGCCCCCACCCCTCCACTGGCTGCACCCCCGGGCGCCAAGAAGAACTGAGAGAGGAGAAAGACAGATGGCCGCTCGGTTTAAAATCAGTCCTCGGCCGCTTGAGACGCCGCCGTCGAGCGTCCACGGTTCTGCCGGAGTCACGGGAAGCAGATGCATGTACATATGCTTTTCCCTCAAATGATCCCATGTTTGGTGGAGATGAAGAGGGACACGGAGCAGGACACCGGCGCAGGGTTGTCGGTTCTGATCCCTGAGGTCTGATCTGTGTGTTTGTTTAGATGATGCAGGACAGCAGAGGAGGGCGGGAACTGAGGATGTGCATTCAAGCACTGGACTGAGAGTTCGCCTGCACATAAAGGGTCCTACATGCTACACATGTGAGAGACAGAAAACACGGTCAAAGCTCCAGTGTGCTTCGTGGGCTTCAGAGCCCCCTCCCGTCTCACTGTGATTGGTCAGCTGTGTGGAGGTGGGACAGTACGCAGGCTTTGAATCCCTCCATAGTGCTGAGGTTCTGGAGGTGAATGGACTTTGTTTGTTTGAGGATCATCCAACAGGGACAGTCACGTCTACACCCAGTGGGGTGTAGATCCAGTGGGTGTAGATCCAGTGGGTGTAGATCCAGTGGGTGTAGATCCAGTCGATACCTCAGTAGAAACAATGGAAAACAGAAACCATCGTCTCACAGTATGAAGTTTCTTATCACATCACCCAGCTTTACTACGGCCGTCCCTGCTGTCCTGCTGCCAGCGGATGAATGGCGGCCGATCTGTGCGCGGCGCTGACAGCACGGCGTTCGACTGAACACAAACAGTCCGTTTAAAGTCAGAGCCAGAGAATCAGAACATTAGGAGACAAACTGTGAAATCTTTGCACAGGCTGACTTTCCAAATTTATCTTCCTTGTTACATGTTGCTGCCAGTGTGCTGGTGGTGTCTGAGAGGTGTGGGAGAGCCGACCGTCTGTTAGTGCAGTAATTAGCAGCAGATGATGGCAGCGGCGTCGCGTGATGAGACGCACCGTCCTGTAACTGCGGGGTCACAGGTTTGATCGTAACGACGATGATGATGAAGTTTGAGTTTCTGTGCAGCTGCAGATTATTTCTGCACCGTCGCAAACAAACCAGACGTGAAACTGTAAAACGCGTCCCCAGCCCGCCACATATCTGGAGTCAGAGCTGATGGACACCGGCTCTGAGGCCGAACCCAGACGTTTGTGTTTGTGACTGGAACCAGATCCACCAGGAAGTCACAGGCTTTGCCTTCAGAGAGGAAAAGAACAGATCAGGAATATTTCACTTATTCAGAGGAAAGTTCCAGCAGGACGTCTTTTTTTCTGTAACGCTCAAACATCAAAAGCATCAGATGATGAGTTTTACTCTGTGAACGAACTGACTCAGTTCATCTGTCTGTTTTTCTTCCTGTCTGATCCCACTCTCTCTGCTCTTCTTTTCTTTAGTTCCCTCGTTCTCTTTCTCATCTCAAACACCTGCAGCGCCTCAGGGCCGATCTGTCGTCCACCGCTAACTCCAAACACAGCGGCCTGTCACCCACACACACACACACTCCTCAGCAGGAGGAAGTGGAGAAGCGTAACACCTGAAGTGCTTTTCCACAGGTCAAAACATTTTAAATGATCCCTCTGTGTCCCTCCAGGAATCCACTTCTTTTACCCATCAGCCCCTCCTCCCTTTGCAGACACAGCCCTTCATGCTGTGTTAATGTGTTTATGTTTACACATGAATATGTCTTAATGGAGACGTTGAACGAAATCAGACGTTTGATGGTTTAAAACTCGGTGATTTGTCTTTTAATGAAAACACAACAGGAAGTTTACGTTTGTGTCTGAGCAGGAAACTGACTGACCTCCACCCACAGCTGCCTGCGTGTGTGTGTGTGTGTGTGTGTGTCCATTCCCAACTGGGTCTGGTGATGTTGGTGGGAACTGAACCCTGCCCAGTTACCCACAATCCCCCAACCACCACCACCGCTTCCACGCCACCCACCATCCTCCCACCATCACCTCCTCCTCCTCCTCCTCTTCATCCTCGCCTTGTTTAGCTTTGACACCTCAGCTGTTCAGCAGGCTGCTGAGAGGAAGGTGTGGGGGGAGAGAGGGAGGGGGAGGGGGGAGGGAGAGAGAGAGAGACAGAGACAGAGAGAGTTGATAATGAAGGTAGCATGTTGTTGTCACCACAGATTGTTGCTCAGGGCCTTCCGTGCTGCCGTGTGTGTGTGTGTGTCCATGTGTGTGAACTCCACCCACCTACACACTCTCAACCCCCCCACCCCCCCAACATGGACTCCATTTACCACCCAAAAACACACAAATTTTCATGCTTGTTTCTGACAGCTCGTCGTTTCAGAGTCTGCAGCTCGTTATTTGATTGGATGTTTCTTATTTAACAAATGAAAAAAAGCAGATGCACGTTTGCCGAACAAACCAGTCAGGTCACTAACGTTCTTGCTGTTTACCAGCTATAGAAAATGGCTGCGGCGCCGTGTTAGATCACATGCTCGTGCGTTTTGTGTCTGATTCATTAACATCTTTCTCTTTCGAGTGCGGACTCAGCTCATTGTTTCCTCTTGTGGCCGTCGGGGTAAAAAACCCACTGTAACATCTGTTCACACCAACATCAGGTACCGGCGGGGCTGTTCTGACCTCCAGCCTCAGGGGGCAGTAATGAGCCCATGACTACAACTACTACAGCATTACTGAAACCTGGGACTGTCTGTCACAGAGTCAGTCAAAACCTTACTCTTTGTGCAGTACACTGTGTGTGCGTGTGAGTGTGTGTGAGTGTGTGTGTGAGTGTGTGAGTGTGTGTGTGTGTGTGTGTTAATTAAAGACCTTCAGATTAGAAAAATGAAGATCATGTGGACTGATGCTTCCTCCGGCTGCTGTGTATGTGAATGTGTTTTAGTCAGTGCCACGGAATTAATGTGTGTGTGTGTGTGTTTGCAGATGAAAGGGGTAAAAAATTTCCCCCTGGAGTAGCAAAGCTTCCGGTATTTGTAAAATGTCAGTTGTGAGACACACAGTCAGTGTGTGTGTGTGTGTGTGTGTGTGTGTGTGTGTGTGTATATGTGTTGGCTTGAAGCGGATGTACAGGCTGTGTGTTTGTGCTGCAGGTGTAAGGATGTACACTGGAGGTGTTGGTGGGCGGGGAGATAGGTGTGTGTGTGTGTGTGCGTACACCAATGTGCTTTTTTGTGTTTGTGTGTTTTTGCACATTTCGTCTGCGTGTATGTGTGATTATTTGTGCATTTGTGTGTGTGTGTGTGTGTGTGTGTGTGTGTGTGTGTGTGTGTGTGTGTGTATGTATGTGTGTGTGTGTGTGTGTGTGTGTGTGTGTGTGTGTGTGTGTGTGTGTGTTCCTCCCCCCTCTGTTGCCGTGTGTCACACTGCTGCAGTGGCAGCTTCCTTCCTGAGAGAAGGCACTAACACTGGCAGGGTCGGTGGTTGTGCTGCAGGACAGGTAACCTTCGGGGTTACGTGTCACAATGGGGTCACAGTGAGCGATCCGTCTGTGGGACGGTCGGTTCTGGTTCTGGTTCTATCAGGTCGGTTCCACGGTTCTTAAATGCTCCACCTGCCACGTCTTTACAGCCACGAGCTGCCTGTGAAAAATCCTCTGATCCAACATGAAGATTTCAGCTGCAGCGTTTCCTGCAGACGCTGCTGCACGTTGGTTAGTAAACACTGATTCATATGTTCAGAAGTTGAGATGACAAATCATATTAATATCCCTCCCTCCAAGAAAAAAAAACTTGCTAATGATACCAAACAGGGCCTGCTTGGCTGCGGATCTGCAGCCGTTTGCCACCAGTGTTTCTCATCGTACTATTTGCACCACTCTCTCTCTCTGAAAGTGAGAAGTTGATTGGCTGTCAACAACTTTCCACATTTCTCTCTCTTTTTTTTTCCTCCTCCATCCACACTGTTCTCCTGCAGCCTAATTAACACTAAATGTGCCACCGGGCAAATGCAGAACGCATGGCAATATTTGATTACATGAACAATAAATTACCATCAACAACACGCTCATGAAACACATTGGAAAATAGTGACAATGACAGTCAAAACCACGGTGTCAGAGGGGGCGGCGAGGACAGGTAGAGCTGTAACACCACGCACGCTGTTATCATAACGCTAACGAGGAATCTGTGCAGCTGTGTCAGGTTGTCTGCTGGCCAATTATACATGCATGTCAACAACACCTGAGGAGACAACACAGGCGAGCTAATGAGCCAGAGGATGAGCTAACACACTGTACTGAACCAACCTGTGCATTCAGGTATGGAAGCACACGGTAAAGGATGTGAGATGAACTGTAAGAGTGTGTGTTTACCTGCAGCACTGTTCTTTAGACTGATGCAGTCACACACAGTGAAACGCTGTTAACTGAAAAGTGAATAATGAGTTAAAGCAAAGGTTTTAGGTCCCAGATCATCAAACAGTAGAAGTCAGTCGTCTTATACAGACTCTGATCAGGTAAAACCTCACATACAACCTGTTTACATCAGTATATACAGTCGTACAGGATCACCTTTAGAACAGATCAGTCAGCAGGTGGATTTGTTTGTGATATAATCCAGTGTTTTGTGGGCTGCACTGTGGACACTTAAAGAAAATGATTCTTCTAATCAGGTCTTGTTTGGCTTTTATTTTATTTTAAGTGGCTGTTATCAGTATCTTTATACCAATGTAAGAGCGGGTGTCTGAGCCAGCTGGTGAACATAGTGCAGCATTTAGCAGCTAGAAAGCCAGATACTTCCCTCGGGAGCTGGTGGAGACCAAAAACAGAGCTAAAAGAGGGAACACTGGCCTGAGAGTCATCGGGTGGACTGAAACCAGGATCGTGTTGCTCTGTAACTGTTGGATCACAAGTTCAAACGGATATGTCAGTGTTGTGCTCACTACTTGTAACCAGGTTTAGTGGCTCTGACAGTTTGACAGAAGGGCTGATGTGAAGTTCTTTGAAGTTGCCTGTTGCTGTTGTAAAGTGAAGCTTTGTAAACTTCAGATCAGTTTATAGTACAGTGTGATAATTTTGGGAGTTTGGAAGTAAGACCTGAGACTTCTGGCAGTGCTGTTGATGGTACCAAGTATAATTAAAGATAAATGGAGATCATCTGCGTATAAACTGATTCTGCGGTGCATATTTTGGCACTGTGACAGGTTTGGTAAAAACAGCAAACAGTACCAGTGAGAGTGGACATCTCTGTGTGTGAGGTGTGATTACTGGTGATAACAAAAGCAGATGGTGAGTGTTTAGATCTTTCAGAGTTGATGGAGGATATGTCCACCAAACTTTGTCAGCATCCAGTCGTGTTGTTATATCTCCATCATATAATTTTACTTGATATGATCCCATCCTGTTTTGTCTAACCTGATCTTTGCTCACATTTCATTTTATCGTTATAATTTCAGTCCAGTGTCTCTGCAGTGCAGAACAGTTTCCTCTTGTTGTGTTTGTTCAGTGTCTCTAACAGACAAGTGTGAAGCTGCTAAGCGGCAATAAATCCTCTTCAAGTGTCTGATCTCCGTCTGACTCCAAAGCTCGTGACATGTTGTAGACAAGACAAATGACGTGTCTCTTTGCTTCCCATCATCCACGTCTTTCTCTTCCAACTGTCTCTTTCGCTCCTCATCTATTTTTATCCTCTGTTCTTGATGTACTCTTTCTTCTGTCCTCTAACCTTTCTCCCTCGTCATAGTTTCAGTTTCCTTGTCTTTTTTTTTTTACGTTTTGCTTTCTTTCCATTCTCTTCTTTGTCTGTTTGTTTCGTTCTGTCCTCTGTCTTCGGTCTTCCTCCGAGCTTTCCTCCTCTTTCAACGTGCTCTCTCCTCTTTCTCTCCTTCCTCACTTCCCAGTCTATTTTTATCGTTCTTCCTCCACACTCTCACCCTTCATCTCTCTCCAACGCTTCTTTTCATTCCCAACACATTTTGTCTTCTCTCTCCTTTTCATGCCTCTTTTCTTCCCTTTCCTTTCTCTTCCAACATGCCATCCTTCCTTTCCTCCTTTCTTCCCTTTTTCTTTTCAGCATCATCTCTTCCCTTAAATCTTTTGTCCTTGTCCAAACCTCTTGTGCTGCATCTTTTCCTCTCTTTCTGTTTTACTTTTCTCCGATCAGTTCCTCGTCTTGCTCCTCCAACGTTTCCTTTTTTTGTCTTTATCCACCTCCATGAACCTCTCACCCTTCATCGTCCTTTCCATCATCCCTGTTTTCTTTCTTTCCTTCCTCCATTCCTTTATCTCATTTTTGATTTTTTGGGCAAACACACAATACGTGCAGATACGTCTGTGTAGCCTCAGGCTAAACTGTGTTGTAGAATCCACTTCAGTTCATTTATGGTGCCTCTGTTTTCGGGTTCGGCGACACTAACGTATCTTATGGAACCTTTGTCTCTCCTGTTTTTTTAATGTAGGAAACGGTCGGCTGACGTCAGCAGCTTCTCGTTTGTTGCTTCCTCCGGTGAAAATGACGACGTCAGCGCTGGTAGATTATATCAGCTGTAGATAATTAATGTTCGATGTGTAACGTGTCCACTGAAGCTTTAGACTGTTGGTTAAAGTTCTGTCTCTCTTTCCTGTTTCAACATGATAAACATCAGATGTCCTCTTCGCTTCCAGTCAGAGGAGAATATTGTAGTGTTTACATTTATTTACAGCTGTGGTTGTAATCAACTTTCCAGATTTAGATTTTAAACATTTAAATATGATGAACTGTTGCAGATGAAACCACCTGGAAGTATATAAATCATTCACATCTCAACTAACTTCCATGTTAATAACCGGGGACAGATGGAGGCCACTGTGCATAGTACGTTTTTTAACCTTTGGTGCTTTAAGTCCATTTTGTTTCCACACCTGTTTCTTTTCACTGAGGAGCAGGTTTGAATTCAGTCTTTTTATAGTGCCGTTACTGTGACTTGTAAAGAAGTAAATGATGTTGGGGTGTCCACAAACTTTTGGCCAGGCAGTGTATTTCCTTCTGTCACGAACGTCTCTTCCTTCCTCTCCAGCGCGCTTTCTGTTTTGTTCTCCTCCTCTTTTCTCTGACACATTTTTAAGTCTCCTCCATCTTTCCTTTCTCTCTCTTCTGACACATTTTGCCTTCTCTCTCTCTTCTGTCAGGACACACACACACACACACAGCGGAGGTGAAGTCGAGAGGCTTGTCTTAGCGTGCCATCTGTCCTTGACGCTGACGTTGGCTCTAATTACTGTGTCTCCCCTGGCTAATGCTGCCTCATTAGGCCGCCGGAGCATGTGCAGCCGACACAAGCGCAGCAGAGAATTTGCACCAGGAAACGCGAGCTCGAGCCATTATGGGATCAGGAAATCTGTCTGGTGCGAAAGGCAATTCACACCAGCGACTAAACGCTCATTTTGCTTCTCTCTCTCCCTCTGCCTCTCTCTCTCTGCAAGTCTTCCTCTCTCTGTCTTGTTTCTCTCGTCTGGCTTTGGAAAGCGTTTCGGAGGCCCGAGTCCAAGCACCAAAACAAAGGAGTCAAGAAGGAGTCCTGGTCCAAGAGAGACCGGAGAGACATGAATTCACCCATCTCTGGTTTCTGAAGCTCAGTACCAATATCACAGTGACATGATGAAGCTGAGGTATCGAATATCTCACAAGTTTACTGCATTTACAGCTTAACTTTACACTCACAGTCCTGTCAGTGAAAAATAACAGTGTCCTCCCAAAGTCCACACAGTGGGACAGCGTGAGGCCTGTTCACCTGTTGTCCACCTTTTGTCTTCAGAGGTATGATAGTGAAGCTCAGACGTCCCACTATGTACGAAACGTTAGCATGTTAACAGCATGTCTCTCTGCCCCGCCCCCGTCACACAAAGCTGCTAACATTAAACATTTACGCTTTTTGTCTTTGACAGACACAGAACAAACAGCACAGATGGAGAGAACTGGGACTACGGGACAGATTCAAAGGTTGGACATCAACGTCTCACGCACACACACCTAAAGGCTCTTTCATTCTTCATGCACGTGCACTGGGCCGTGCAGCGTTCTCACGGCGACGTCACACCTGAAGCCATCCTGTACGTTCTCCCAGCCGGGCCTCTGTGGCTTCACTGGGTGAAGTTACCCGGTACCTGAGCCAGCCTTCACTTTACCCAGAAACCCCTCTGCTATAGTTCATGTTCATAACACTTAAAAAAGTAGATAATTACGATCTATAATTAGGAATTTGACAAAATATGTGAAAATTTGTTTTCATCTGGTTTGATGTTGTCGTGCCTGCAGGTTTTCCCTCGTGGGGGAAAAATTAACACCTGCCAAAAACCCAAATGCTGTTTACACCAGCAGGCACTCCGACTGTAAATTAAACATTATTTGGAGCTTTTTCTATTTCAAAAAACAGTTTAGTGAGCAGAGAGTGTGTTTCCTGCCGTCTGTCGAGTAACATGTGAGTTTCGTGGCCTGTCTGTGCCACCTCAAGTCCCTGCAGCTTCTCGCCATGAATCATCTGACAAACTGCGAGATAAAGATCTAAAGTCTTTATTTCATGTCTGTTGCGGTTTCTACGCTCTAAGTGCAGTAAATCTGTGGAAATCGATAATTGCAGTTTATCAGCAACAGACGTCTGATGTCAGTGACTGTAAATGGTTCTACACGTCCTCTGAAGTCTTTGTTTACTGAAGCTGTTCACGACAAGTGCTGTGGCAACTGGTTAACCAGAAACCAGCAAAGAGCAGGAGAGGGTTATGATCTGACTGCAGATCAGCGCTCTGTCGGAGAGGTGTGAGTTATGTCATGGAGGATAGTCGGTGAGGTGCTTCTCAGTGATGAGAGACGGGATCTTTGAACACAAGCAGACAGATTTATTCAAGGTAAACGAACAAATGATGCTGCAGCATGTTTATATATAAGAGAAATTCATCATTCAGTGTTGTTAGGTGGAAAAACGAACCTCTCCATCATTAAATTGGTGTTTATTGGCTTTGAAAAAAGAAATTTAACTTTATTTGAAATTCAAGTCTTAACATTCAACCTTAACAAGTGTTTAAAATACAAAGCAGATCTAAAACGTGGCGGGGAGGCACAGTGAGGTTTTCCCTCCTGATACACAGACTGAAGTCGTGTTACCGTGTTGTTAGCTGTGTCGGATAGAGGTGGGGGTGGACGCATCAGGTCTGCTTCCTCCTGCTCCTTTCACACAGTTTCTGAAGCTTTCTGAAACACACACTTCAGTGATCGCACCCACTTTACGCAGTAACTGTCAGTATTTTTTCATTCTTCACTGTTTCTGTCACTTCTCAGATGAACACCTGAGGCAGAGAGTGTCTGACGGGGTGCTCCGATGATGTACCCCCTCCCGTTACCTCTGAAAGGACGTTTGAGGCCTGGCCACCGTCTTCGTCCGCATCTGTGTCACTGTAGTATTCTGCGTGAAATCTACGTCCGTGAGGATTCAGGCTGATCCCTGAACTCAGAATATCTTCCGCGTGGAAACCGCTCCGTTCTCTCTCTGCATCTCTGTACCAGAAGCTCAGATATGATCTACTTGTGTCTTTGACGAATTCCCTCAGGTGGCTTTTATCCGGATTCATCCATATGTTCATTATTCCTCCTGAAGAACTAATGGAGACGGTACGAAGACGACGGCCAACTAGGCTGATGACCAACTTCTTCCAGTGCCAAAACTTGCTATACTGCATGTGTATTTACGTATGATTTCATTTCAGAGAACTAAAATAACCATTTCCTGCTTTTGTTTGATTTTTTTTTTTTTTACCACATTAAAGTCTCTGGACTGAAGCTTAGTGATGAAGTGAAGATGATTTTTATTCAGTCCTTTTATAGTTTTTGATCTGACACCAGTCTGAATGTCTGAAACCCAAAGCCCGACTTACCCCCAAAAAGAAAACTGAAAATATATAATAATCATCATCATCATCATCATAATGTCTCTGTACACTAAGAACCATGTATCTCCAAACTAAATTAGCTAAAAAAAAATCAGTATCACATATCTGAAAGTTTGGAGGAACGTGGTTTTCATAGGACAGTGATACAGAATATAACACAGAACAAACCTCAGAGGAAACAGAGCTGAGGTTCACTGAGCCGACCGACCACCACCCTGAGATCCTGACGGATCGGTCCACACCCACACAGAGGCTTCATCCCAGAATCCACCACCCGCCCACAGCGCCCCCCAGCTCCACCGTCTTCTCTGTCCATACATCCAAACGGAAGCCCAAAGCCAGACCGGTGCCCCCACACAGTGATGTCAGGCAGAACTGGGCCAAACTCCCACCGCCACCAGCATCCTCGGGCCCTTCCCACGTACGAGCACATCATCTGGGAGGAAGCTGGGCTCTTACCGCCGTCGTCTGTTCGGGTCAGGCCTCAGACACCCACCATCAGGGAGGGGACGCACAAATTATCCCTCCAAACGCAGAGGAACAATGGAAATGTGTTGATCCAAAAATGAAAAATCACTGGAAAACAAAAAGACACCTACTCTCACGACTGGATTAATGGCAGGAAATGATTACAGTCCTAAATATTTAGAATTGTGTTTTTTTTGGTGGAGAAAGTATGAAACGAACTGGAGGAGAAAACAGGGGAATAGGTGTGAAAGGAAGCCGGAGTTTAGCTTCTCTAAGCCTCTTTTTTGCTAAAGTTTACTGACATGTAGATGCAGAAATGACGACAGTGAAACCAGCCAGTGTTCATTCACTGATTCATTACTTCAGTCTACTTAAAATACCCACACAAACTGTTATTCCTGTGCTGTTCATCCCACTATTTTTAGTGGAGATTTGGTGGCAGATGAATAAAAGTCTCCGTCAGCACGTCTCAGACTTCTGCAGCAGGTGGAGGGTGAAATGTCAGCCCGAGGCCTGTCCGCTCAGATCGGGCTTTGTGCTCCGTTTTTTCGTGGAGAAGTGACTGGACGTTCGTCATTGTGTTTGCAGCCGGCCGTTGGCGAGCGGGAGCCGGTCCAGCCATCTTGTGTGGAAAATTTCGGACTGGGCACGAGCCGGCCATCTGCAGCTCCAGGCCTTCAGCAGCCAGCAGCCAAACACAGAAACACTTCAGCTACCGACGGGCTCGGAGGAGGGAGGACGATGGAAATCAGCAGCAGAAATGTCTCTGTTCCATTTTGGAAGGAGAAGCTTTGACTAGTCATGATTCCAGAGTAATTACATTTATTTAAACTGTTCAGCCTCTGCTGCCTTCACTCGACTTTCTGCCTTTACTGCAAAACAAAACAGAATCAGAATAATTCCACGGCAAAGATCCAAACTCCTGAATGAGTTTCTCTGGCCAGTGACCCTGCTGTAGAAGTCAACTCCCAAGATGCACCTTGGTGACATTTCTGAGACTAAAAACTAAAACACCATGGTACAGTGAAATAATCCAGGAGAGTCCTGTGTTTCTGAGGTGGGACTCACTGAAGAGCTGTACTAAGAACTGTAACAGCACTAATGTAGCCCGGTTTAAACTTCAGTTTCCACAGGAAGTACATCACATTAAGGAAGTGAAAGGACATGAGACCTGTAAACAGGCCTAGCTTACCTGCAGAGCCTGAAGTGGAGGATAAACACACCTGAGCACTGTCAATCCTCCACACATCCTCTGAGCTGAGGGGGCTGGTGAGTAGCTGCACACACACACACTTTGAGCTGACTCATGTGTTCCTCCACTGGTCCAGGGTTAATGAATGAATTAATATTAACATGTAGTCATATCCATAATCACCATGACAGCACCGGTTTGTTGGAGAACGATCCACAGATTGTTCAGTTTTTAAAACTTAAACTAAACAATGAGAGAAAAAAACATTTCCTCAGCCGGAGTGTGAAGTTCCTCCATCTTTTTATTTGTTCAGACGTCAGGTAGAGCGGTGTGTGTGATTCACAGTGTGTTGCGGTGGCGACGGTTGTGATGCTGTTTAGGAGATGGTCGGGGAGGGAAGGTGACATCATCTCTACACCTGAGGCGGCGGAGCTGACACCTCCAGCGCTCAGACAGGTGAGAAGACAGCTGCTGGTCTCAAACAGCCACACACAGATCCATGTTTGTTGTGTTTTTGTGTAAAGGTTTGGGATCAGGAGGATGTGTGCATATTTTATCACTGTTATCATTAAGTGGGTGAGAAGGAAATCATTTTAGCCTTCAGCCGATTTAACAAAGACAAACTGACACAAGTTTAAGTTTTACTTTGGTTTGTTTGAAAGAGAGATCAGGACTCAGATCAGGACTCGGGTCTGGACTCAGATCAGGACTCAGATCAGGATTCAGATCAGGATTCAGATCAGGATTCAGATCAGGACTCGGGTCAGGATTCAGATCAGGATTCAGATCAGGACTCAGATCAGGACTCGGGTCTGGACTCAGATCAGGACTCAGATCAGGATTCAGATCAGGATTCAGATCAGGACTCGGGTCAGGATTCAGATCAGGATTCAGATCAGGACTCAGATCAGGACTCGGGTCAGGACTCAGATCAGGACTCAGATCAGGACTCGGGTCTGGACTCAGATCAGGACTCAGATCAGGATTCAGATCAGGACTCAGATCAGGACTCGGGTCTGGACTCAGATCAGGACTCAGATCAGGATTCAGATCAGGACTCAGATCAGGACTCGGGTCTGGACTCAGATCAGGACTCAGATCAGGATTCAGATCAGGATTCAGATCAGGACTCAGATCAGGACTCGGGTCAGGACTCAGATCAGGACTCAGATCAGGACTCGGGTCTGGACTCAGATCAGGATTCAGATCAGGACTCAGATCAGGACTCGGGTCTGGACTCGGGTCTGGACTCAGATCAGGACTCAGATCAGGATTCAGATCAGGATTCAGATCAGGACTCAGATCAGGACTCGGGTCTGGACTCAGATCAGGATTCAGATCAGGATTCAGATCAGGACTCAGATCAGGACTCGGGTCAGGATTCAGATCAGGACTCAGATCAGGATTCAGATCAGGACTCAGATCAGGACTCAGATCAGGATTCAGATCAGGACTCAGATCAGGACTCAGATCAGGATTCAGATCAGGACTCAGATCAGGACTCAGATCAGGACTCAGATCAGGATTCAGATCAGGACTCAGATCAGGACTCAGATCAGGATTCAGATCAGGACTCGGGTCTGGATTCAGATCAGGACTCAGATCAGGATTCAGATCAGGATTCAGATCAGGACTCAGATCAGGACTCGGGTCAGGACTCAGATCAGGACTCAGATCAGGACTCGGGTCTGGACTCAGATCAGGACTCAGATCAGGACTCAGATCAGGATTCAGATCAGGACTCAGATCAGGACTCGGGTCTGGACTCAGATCAGGACTCAGATCAGGATTCAGATCAGGATTCAGATCAGGACTCAGATCAGGACTCGGGTCTGGACTCAGATCAGGATTCAGATCAGGATTCAGATCAGGACTCAGATCAGGACTCGGGTCAGGATTCAGATCAGGACTCAGATCAGGATTCAGATCAGGACTCAGATCAGGACTCAGATCAGGATTCAGATCAGGACTCAGATCAGGACTCAGATCAGGATTCAGATCAGGACTCAGATCAGGACTCAGATCAGGTTTAATGACCTCTCTCAGTCTGCATCACACAACAAGAGTGTGAACTGCTCTAAAGGCAGTTTTCATTGGTACGTTTTAAACATTAAAAGACGTCGGACTGTCATCTGTCATCTGATCGATTCAGGTCTCGATCGAGCCAGGACTCAGAAACCTGGAGCCGGGACTCAATGAACCCGGGGTCAGGACTAAGGAAACCTGGAGTCAGGTCAGTTGAACTAGACTGGAGCTGTGTGTGTGTGTGTGTGTGTGTGTTAAAGACTCTGACTGATGACAAACACTCAGACATGTTGAGTTATTCACGAGAAGAATCAGCTGATGTGAACCAGGCCTCACAAAGTACTGAACGCTGTGCAGGTCTGATCCTGATCTGGTCGACCGCTGATTAAATCCAGGGGTTCACTGACGTTTTCCATCAGCACTGTGAGTGTTTGGAAAAGTTTGTTGTGCTTGTGACTCTGATGACGCTCAGATCAGATTTAATGATCATTTAAAACCGGTTCATTCGCAGGGATCACTGATGCCTTCTTGCATGGATCCAGTGTTAACTGTTAAATTTAGATTTGTACATTAGATCATCTGTGATTCGGAGCTCCGTGGGTTTTACCCTCAGATTTTCAGAGGAGATGCATATTTTACCACACTGTTTCTCGTGGCGTCGGGACTTTTGGAAATACGGCAGAGAGAGATGCTTACCTCGTTCACACTCACTGATGAGAGAGCTGAGGTGTGTGTGTGTGTGTGTGTCTCTGTGTGTGTGTGTGTGTGTGTGTGTGTGTGTTAGATGTGTTTGAAGGTGGGATAATCGACTTGGACAGTTGCCAGAAAGCGGGAACATCTGCAGGGCTGACAAAAAGAAAAACGTGTCGCCTTCTGATGTCGTCACACCACACACCTGAGCACACACACACACACACTGTAACAGTCTGAATTCATCAGCTCCTCATGAAGCTGATCCTAATTAACATACAGAGTGTGGAGGAGCCTGAGGGCTGAACTGTTCCGTCAGCGCCGAGCAGGTGAGACTCAGGTGATTTCAGGAGTAAACACCAACTTTCATCAGCTGCTTTGTGGCAGTTTGGTGCAGTGAAGAGCAGAAATGACTCATCACATCTGAACAGAAACATTTTTATTAACGGTGATAGTGAATGATTCATTTCAGTCCCACAGTAACGCTAATGATTTTTAAAGAGCTGCTTCAGTCCAGTGATTCCACCGAGTGTTGGACCACACTGGATTTCATTCATCAGACAGGTGCTGGAGGCTCGTAGGTGCACAGGCTGCTTGTGTAGGTGGTTAATGAGCTGCTGTACCTGTTGTTGTTGTGCAGTGTTATCTGACTGTGTGTTAAGGTTGCGTATTATTGATCAGGACATGAAAAGAGACTCTGAGCAGTCGTCATGTGATTCATCTTCAGTGTGCAGCTCAGACCAGGTGACTGCAGCTCACAGCTGATCGTGCTCTCGGCTCTAACAGGCCGGCGTCCTTCTGCCCATAATCTGCATTTTCCACTTTTTTCTCTCCCAAAAAGCAGAACGAACCCGTGCGCCCTCACCTCTGTGTTAGCTACACCCTCGTATAGAACAGGAGGAGGTGAATGTTTTCCTCAGGTGTGCAGAGATCCAGATCATCTCAGACTCTTTCTGATTTGATCTGCATCTCCCTGACGTTATTGCTTGTTAATGTTTTGTTGTTTTGTGTAAAGCACCAAGCTGCCGTTTGTATTTTTTCCCTTTCTTTTTTTTTCTTTTTTTTTTGTCTTGCTGTGTTTCTCTCTCCACCCACCCGCTCAGCTCAGCGCTGCCTCAGGATCTGTTTCACTCACTAAATTGGCTCCTCAGACACCCTTCCCCTTCTTCCCCATCTCTCATTTAAAAAGTGAGAAATTATAATTATCTGAATTATGCTTTTAATGATGCGTTAATTAGAGTCATGGAGTGAGATTAGCCTATGAATTATTACTTGTGAAATCCTTCCAGATTCGTACGAGCTTCTCATACAGGCAAAAAGGAGGGAGAGGAGAGAAATGTTGGTGTGCTCGGTGATTAGCGCACCAATAAATAACAGAACAGATTGTGGTGCATATGCTTACGATTACAACTTTTAAACCAACGCTTTAAACTCACACCGACTGTCTTGTGCTGGCAAGAGGTTTCTGTACCAACAGCCCAGTCAGTTCTGTGTTTCCTTCAGAGGCTTTCTGTGCAATTCTCACCAAATGTGAACTATTATTACACTGAGAGGAGAAAACTGATTGTTGATCTCTCAGTTTTTACCGTCTGCAAACGGAGTCGGTTCATCTTAAAGCTGATCTGCGTTTTATGTAAACAGTGAATCACATGACTGTTTGTTCATGCTGATAAACCCTCAGAGGTTTGTCTCCATCTCTGCAGCTCTGCTGAGCTTTTTAGCCTCTTCTAGCTCCTGGTTTTGGCAGACCTACTCAGGCAGAGCAGCTGGTGAAAACACAGTGCAGCATTTAAGTCATGTTTCCCTCAGGAGCTGGTGGAGACCAAACCCTGAGCTAAAAGAGAGTGAGCACTGGACTGAGAGTCCTCAGGTGGACTCAGAGACCACTCCAGATGAAGGATTATGTTGATCTGCGGGATGTGGAAGAAGTCAGCTGTTTACAGCTATTTTCCAGTGAAAGGGGAACGTAAGTTGTTTGTTGTGATTTCAGCTCGTTCCATTGCTCAGTTAAAGCAGCTCTCATTATATCTTCCCTGTCTTTGTGTCATGATGGAAATCCCATCATCAGGCTGTCCTCAAGGGTCTGTATGGACATGTAGGTCAACAGGTGCATGCTAAGTTTTAAGCTAATTTATGAAGCTAACACCTTAATACAATACAAAGTGAACAGATTCAGTGAATCATCTATGTGAAACTATTTGTTCTGACAGAGAATGAAACTGAGTTTGTTGGTTCACACACACACACACACAGAATGACAAACCCAAAGCAGTTTACTGCCTCATTGAACCTATGTAAAACACATATGCCATTATTACCCTCCTTGTTCCAGTCATCTTCTCACATTTACATGGAGTGACTGGAGGGACAATGGGGCAGGGGAGGCAGGGGGGGGGGTGGTATTTAGTGAGATTTCTGCTCCTTCCTCATTGTCAAAGGTTTCTGTGGTTTGCTCTTTGGTCTTTGTGGGTTTCAGTCTTAAACCTTGTCCCAGTCTTTAATCCGTCTGCAGTGTAGTTTGGTTTTTAGGTCTCTGTTCACTGTTGAACACACATTGGAGTCCCTGTGTTGTGGTGCAGCGTAGTTCCACTGGACGTTCAGACCTCAGATGAGATCATAAAGTTAGTCATCTGAACAGCTAAACGGACCGTGCAGGGGACATTTGGGTAATCCCTGTTTGTAATAACACCGGCTGGAGCGCTTTGAATCGGAGGCGGCCATCTTCGCTCAGCCACTGTGACGCTGGCCTCAGTGTTTAGGACCTGGCAATGAGCGGCGGGATCCTCTGTCCAAACCCTGCGAGGGAAATCAACCTGCTAATTTGCAGGATGTGCCGTCCTCCTCCCCATTTTAAGCATGCATGGCTGCAGCTAAACAAGCAGAGAGGAGGAGGGGGCTCCGAGAAGAAGGCTCGCTTTCACTGTTTGAAAAGACTGAGCCGGATAACGAGGCCTCCTCTTAACCTGCTTCTACCTTTTTAAACAAATTAGCTGAGCTCATGTCTTTGCTGATGCTGGGAAACCAGAGGGTGGAGGACACACAATGATAAAACACAGAGGCAGAGAAATAACAATCAGAACGCTGCACGTTTGTTTGACACATGTTGAAGCTGCTGCTGAGTCAAATACAGAAAGATAGACTGAGATACTTCATCAATCCTGAAGGAAATCAAGGAGTTATTCAGTTTAAACAGAATATTAAACAGATGTGAAAACAGGAATGAATTAGTCCAGTTCACATCGAACTGGGTCACTTCAAAAAAGTCAAAAATCTAAGTTTTCTAAGTCAGAACAGCTGAAACAGACAGTTTCAGTTTTTAGAAATAAAGTTTAGATCTGTGTTTCTGTGGAACAAACACCATCATTTTCAGACCTTTGATGGTACTACAGCTAACAGCAGTGATACCACTCACCTTTACCTGACGATGATCTGAGCGCAGCTCAGCAGCAGGAGGACAGAGCTCTCAGGTCCATGAGGAGCGCAGAAGAAGAAAACAGCAGCTTTTTAAAAACATTCCCTTTTTATTTGACATGAATATCAACAGATCGTTAAATCTCCCTGAGCTCTGAAGCCAAAATATTCAAACTGATCCAGTCCCATTTTCACCAACATGCTTCTGCAGGTTGTACATTTTTCTCACCTTTGCCAGCTGCGTTCAGACGCCAACTTCCTGTCGCCAAAAACTCTGTCATCACTTATTTAATGGCTTAGTAACATAATCCAGGTGTGATTATTGTCATATCCCGGTTTCTGTTTAGTAACAAGTTATTATATGATACTTATCTTTGACAACGAGTCAAATACAGTGGTGAGATTAATTTTTACAGTAGGTCCATAAAAAATATGATGAAATTTCTGATGTAAAAATGTTGCGGCTGAACAGGCTGATGCTAATCTCACAAACAAATCGGATTTTATCGCTCTGAGGTCACATGACAACAGAAAAATACAGAGGTGCCAACACCTGCGCTGCGCTGTTATTCTGTACTGAGTCATAGAGTTGGTGATGACAGACTCTGCAGAGATGCATGATGTTATTAATTGTATTGGCTGATTGGCATCAGCTGTTTGCTTCACAGTGATTGGCTCATTCACAGCTGGGCGGCAGGTAACATCCAATCATATTCACGCAGGTGTGTAATATGGACATTATAACCTTATCACTCTGGTTATGGTTATCATGCCACGGACGGGCCGATCTTCGGTGATCATTTTGTATTTGTGTGTGTGTGTGTGTGCACGTGCGTGTGTGTGTGTGTGCGTGCGTGTGTGTGTGTGTGTGTGTGTGTGTGTGTGTGTGTGTGTGTGTGTGTGTGTGTGTGCGTGTGTGTGTGTGTGTGTGTGTGTGTGTGTGTGTGTGCGTGCGTGTGTGCACGTGTGTGTGTGTGTGTGTGTGCGTGTGTGTGTGTGTGTGTGTGCACGTGCGTGTGTGTGTGTGTGTGTGTGTGTGTACAGCAGTTTACATCAGTCCCACAGTAACTGTCACTCTCCTCAGAGCTCCACAGTTCGTAGCATATTTTGGGAGAACAGATGAGAAGTGGATCAGTTTGAGAAGGTGAAGAGTTTTGTCAGTAAAACTATCTGATGTGGGGAGAAGAAGCTGGTCCAGCCTCGTCCTCAGGTCCGTGAACTTGTGTCCATCAGGTCCTGACTGAGACATCAGTGTGCTTTGTGTTGCTGCTCCATCGTCCTTTGACGGGTTCATTGTCTTTTCATCTCTTCTTTTCTCTTGTTCTCTTGTTCTCTTTGACTCTGTTGTCACTATTTTAGTTTCCAGCAGTGTTTGCCTCCTCCGACACCTCTATTGGTGCCTAATTGCAATTCCTCAGACACTGTTTTAGTCATTTATTAGAGTTAAATATAAGCACTGCAGTAAGGTTGTGTGACTGTCTCCATCAAACCTGCTAATTGTTGCAATATTCAATTTTCCTTTGTCTTGAATGTGATTAGCACCCAGCCGGCATCAGTGAAATCAAACATTATTTACACGTTGGTTTTGGGCTGAAAAGATCTGAATATTCACCTTCGAACCTGCAGGATCCTTTTTTCTCCCCGGTCTAACACTTTGTTTCTGAGCTTCACTCAGAATAGCAGAGGAAAATCTAACGAGCTATGGAGACTCCCTCCCGCTGAACGCTCAACCTACCAATGAAGAAGAAGAGGAGGAGGAGGAGAAGATGAAGAGCCCACTTTGGGTGTTAAAACGCTTCAAGGGCCTCAGCAACACAACAGCGGCCGCCCGCGGACTCAAACACGACGACTGGAGGTCCTGTTGTTTTCTGTTTCTGTACAGGTTTATGTAAATCAGCTGCCCCCCCCCAATCACCCACTCCCTCCTTCTAACATTAATTAGCACAGTGCTACCTTGCTCAATATTTGGTAACAGAGCCACCGTCGGCGGATGCAGAAGTTTGCAGGATTTGGCTTTTAATTAGGTACAGGAGAGCGCAGGTGCGCTAACGAGCAAAAAGGAGCTAATTTGAATAAAAATCGTCCCGTTTATGAGGGGGGGGTGGGGGAGGATATAATTAGCATCAGAGAGATAAACGGTGACAGGGTTCGTAGCTTCTGCCGCAGGAATTTGTGCTTAGATTGAACCTTTTACTCCGGTTTGTGAAACTCTTCGTGTTGTAATTTAGCAGAGAGCAAAACGCTACGGAAAGATGGAGGCACGAGAATGTGTCACTCTGATGTTTCTACAGGTCGTTTGTGCAGTTTTTCACACTCATGATGCAACGTCACGTGTCAGAAATCAGAAAAACGAACAGCACAGCGCTAAAATAATTCAGTTTGACCTTCGCCGCTCGTCTTCGTATCAAGTTTTTCATCAGCAACAGCAGATTGAACTGCAGCCTGATCAAATCCAGCTGCTCTGAGACCAGGCAGTAAGAAGAAATGAGCCCGGCTCATCCTGGGCACATGACTCACCCTCAGTGACAGAGTTCATGCCTTCATCCCGTCGTCGTGTTGTAACGAGATGGCGTTTGTTTACGCTGAACTTACTCAGGCAGAAACACTCAGCAGGCCTCGAGGCGGGAAACGAAAACGCCTTCCACATCTGCATAAAGCTGCAATTAGCGCGTGCTGTGAAACGAGTGTCAGAAATACACGTCTGCAAGAAGAAGGAGAGAAAAAACACCTCTCACATGACGCGAACTGGTCGCCTCCGCCCAGGATCGTACCTCCACACCTACAGACTCAGGCTGCAGCAGAACAGGAAGTCAGGGCTCAGACTCGTCAGGGCTCAGACTCGTCAGCGCTCAGACTCGTCAGGGCTCACACTCGTCGGGGCTCAGACTCGTCAGGGCTCAGACTCGTCAGCGCTCGGACTCGTCAGGGCTCAGACTCGTCAGGGCTCGGACTCGTCAGCGCTCGGACTCGTCAGCGCTCAGACTCGTCAGGGCTCAGACTCGTCAGCGCTCAGACTCGTCAGGGCTCGGACTCGTCAGCGCTCAGACTCGTCAGGGCTCAGACTCGTCAGGGCTCGGACTCGTCAGCGCTCAGACTCGTCAGCGCTCAGACTCGTCAGGGCTCGGACTCGTCGGGGCTCAGACTCGTCAGGGCTCGGACTCGTCAGGGCTCACACTCGTCGGGGCTCAGACTCGTCAGGGCTCGGACTCGTCAGGCAGACGGTCGTTCAGTCTGATGCTGTGACGGAGTTTTACACAGTTTAAACTGGTGTTGATGCTTGATGTGGTTATAACCTGAATTCTGAGCCTGTGGTTCAGCTGTAGGTTCTTCCTGGTGTTTCGTTGTGTAAATGAATACATGCCATGAAAAGCAGCTGTACTGACAGACGTGTTGTTAACACTGACTCATGTAGTTAATATGTGTGAAGCTGGATTTGTGGTCGGTGAGCAGGGCCCTGCTGTGGCTCGGGGACAGTGTAGATGTTCACTCCTGGTTGAGCGTCTGTGTTTTACGTAATGAGGCCGGATCGTTCTTTGATTTACTTGTTCGTGAACACTCATCGCGTCGTTTCAGAAAACTAAGTGGACAAAGACAGTCTGAGTTGTTGTGTCTGTTTTAAGCTGTGGCTCTTTGCTGGTCAGAGGACGGCTGCCTTCTCTGTGACCACTCTGACTTTTCCAGGCGTCGTGTTGGTGATTTAGAAAATAATTTCCGTATTATGTTTTTTCGAGCGCTGCTTGTCTTGTTGCTCCCTCCTGTTGCGGAAGCTTGGCTCTCCTCCAGTAACTGCCACAGATGGTGGTGAGTGTATCAGGTGAAAATAGCGACCGTTTGTTTATTTAAAACTAAAATACTTTCCATTTCTGGGAATCCAAACCATCACCGCCCCTTCCCTCTAATAAAGAACCACAAAGCGAGGGCTCAGTTGTCTCAGCAGGAGACCCTGAACAGCCTCCACCCGCCTGCAGCTGCTTACCTGTGTGGGATCACCTGTGCTGACTTGTATCAGAGGGGAATTAATGACAGGGGACGGTTCGATCGGCAGCTTCTCCTACGACGTCACCCTCAGATCGCTGCAGGGTTCACCGGGAAGCTGAGTGCCTGTCGGGACGCCGTCCGGTCATGTTCACCTGTTTCCTCGTCGCCCTCCGGAACTTTAATCAGGGCTTTGTCTCCTGTGTTTCATTCTTCAGCTGATTTAACATGAGGACAACAGTGGAGTGAATCCTCTGATCCCTCTGCTGAGAATCAGACTGAATTCATTTTCACCCAATGACTCGTTGATATCTCCTCCACTGGTTTAACCAGAAGGCAGAGGCCTGCAGACAGAGGAACGTCTGTGTGTGTGTGTGTGTGTGTGTGTGGTATTTTGAACAGCTCCTGGCGACCAGCCTCGCTCTCCTAATGAGCTCTAATCCTCCATCAAACACACGCAAAACTGTGGAATCTATAAACAAAGACGACAACGCCGCGGCCAATCAGCTGTCAGTCAGTCACAGCCTCGGGTCGAGGCGACTGTTAGTGCAGCAAACAGCAGGCCGGCACGGAGGCACGGGGCTGATGGGAAACAGGGAACAGTGTTGTCAGGAGGATGTTGTAGAGTGAGAATGAACCCGGCTGTGAGTGTCAGACAGCCGGTGTCCGGTCACATCACAGTCATTTCCCTCAGAGCAGTTTGGACGACGTGAAGCTCGATGGTTGATGTCTCAGATGTGTCGGCTCTCTGTTCCCTCACAGCTCAGCCGTTCATTCTGAGTCACTTCATGCTCTGTAGGAGGATCTGATTCCATCTGATATCCACAAAGCTCAGTGTAAATGAAGTCCTGTTGTTCAGACCACCTCTGCAGGAGGCTGGGACACGTCCTGAAGAAGACGTGTGTGGAAAGGTCTCCATCTCCACTCGTATCCGGATCAAATCCAGATCCAGATCGCTGACCTGATTACAGCCCGTCTCTGCTTCCTCAGCTCCATGTAAATCAGGGTCACCTTCTCCTGAGCAAGGTGGTGATGCAGCTGAAGCTGTTTGGTAACTGACAAAAACAGCAGAAAAACAGGAACTTGTCTCAGAGACATCAGTTTAACCAGCAGACACATGGAGGTATTGTTTTTATGAGCGGCACAGGAGTTTTACACCGATCGATAAATTCATTGATTATAAATGTAGTTGTTAGTTGTGGCCTTGGTACTGAACACGTGAACTGGACAGTTATCGAACTGTCCTTCTGTCTCATTAGTCCACGGTTCATCGGTTCAGGTAGGAATCAATCAGCTGTCAGTGCTGATGGGTTCAGACACAACGTCTCCATCAGGCGACACATCAACCGCCTGACTCAGGTGTTTATGAGCAGGTGCTGTTTGCTGACAGATGTGGTCGGGACATTTGATGATAGCTGGTCGCTGCCGACTGGAAAGCGACATCCTGTCTGCGCCGCGCGATGGGCGACTGTTTGTATTCCAAACATGTATAATTAGTGTTTTTGCCTTTTCTCCCCCTGACTGCTGTTCACCTGTACGACAGGTTGGGTCACATTGTCCTGCCAGAGGTGACTGTTACCTCTGTGAGGTGTGTGTGTGTGTGTGTGTGTGTTCAAACCCCCAGCGATGCTTCACTTTCAACACTCTCACCTTTTTACAGAAACCTGAAAACATCACAGGTGTAATTATTTTGTTTTTCGTGATCACAGAACAGTTATTTCGTGATCTCGATATAACACGTTTGGTTTCTTCATAATTATTCCCTGAGATGAAAATAACCCAAACGGCCTCCTCCTGATCATTAGAAGAAAATTAATGAACTCATAAATTCACAATCCGAAATCAGAGCTTGTTATGTCATAGTCACCAGAAAACAATGCTCCTCTCGAGGTCGCAAAATAATTATTCTGTGATGCCGTTATGTTTGGATCATTAAATCATTTTTCTGTGATCACAATAACGAAAATATATGAATATTTACCCTAATTAATAACTGTAACAGAAACAAAGTGACTCCAGGCAAAAAGCAGATCATTCGCCAAGTGTGTGCTCACTGAACTGACCATTATATGAAGCCTTCAGACCAACATCTGCACTTTAAACTTCTGAGAACCTGTAAATGACTGTTTGACACGTAGACTGTGTACTACAGTATACACTGCATGGCCTAAAGTATGTGGACGCCCGTGTTTTTTTTTTTTTTTTTTTTTAAATGCTTCTTGTTAGGAGTAACAGTCAGTTATGTAATTTTACCATGACAGATGCACTTATTAGCTTTCAGTTAATTATTAATTAGAACAGCAGAAGAGACAGAACATTCATCAGACGAGTTCACAAACAGATTTATTTAAAAACACGTGTCCGTATTATAACTCTGGTGCTGCTGGACTGTATTAAGTTATATCAGTGAGGGTGTTTCTATTAATTTGTCCCCCCCACTTATATCAGTGAGGGTGGGCTAAATAACAGCTAGTTTTAGCTCAGTGTCTAATCAGCTGTCAGCTGACTGTGTATAAATATATTCTCATGTATATACATGTGTACATGTGTGTATACATGTATTCTGCTATACACACATATATTTTAATATTCCAGATAGATTGATAGATAGATACTTCATTCATCTCCAGGGGAAATTCACATCTTGGCAGAGATTGGCTTCCACAGTAAAAAGTCTGTGTGAAAACATGAAATGATTTATTTACCCATCAGCCCTCAGAACAGAAAAGTGCTTCACAGCTGACAAAGCAACGTGAAGCAGTGAGTGAGTGAGTGAGTGAGTCTGTGCTGCTGCATTAACGTCAGACTCGATCCTTATTTTCTCCATGATTAAGTGTAATTATCCCAATCATTGTTCTGCAGACTCCCAGCAGCCCTCGTGTCTAACTCAGCTATCATTACACTTAATTTGAGCTCTTTCAGTGATTCATAAAAAAACATCTTTTACTGCGCGAGCTCTGCGGCTGGGGGCGGTCTGTCGTTTCCCTCTCAGCCAATCGCAGCAGCCCGTCCAGGTGGCACCGTAGGAAACATCCAGGGAGGGTGAGGTCGCCTCCGGCTGCTGACTCAGGGTCAGCTCTTCCTCCTGCTGGTCTCCACCGCTGGCAGAGGGCTGAAGCTGATCTGGGACCAGCGCCTGCGCCCTCTGAACCAGCTCTTCCAGTCTGTGGCGCTAACTCGCAGCTCAGCGCAGAAACCCGTCATTATCCCGTCATGGCGGTCGTAAATCAAACCCACCGGCTCTGTTGTCATGGCAACACGGCGGGCTTGGTGGTTTTACTGAAGCCGTGAATCAAATAGTGTGTGTGTGTGTGTGTGTGTGTGTGTGTGTGTGTGTGTGTGTGTGTGTGTGTGTGTGTGTGTGTGTGTCGGGGGGGGGCAGCGTCCAGTTTTGGACAATGTAATAGTCTAATGAGTCAAACCTGCTGTCTGATCACGGACAGCAGAGCACCGAGCTCACCTGCCGCTCCCGGCAGCTGCAGCCACAGACGCTACCTGGCTTAGACCGGATCCAGAACCCCAGACCCCCCACCCGCCCCCCGCCCCGGTGCTCTCAGGGAACATAGCAGTGTGTGCGGTTTATATTCTGCAGGACACGTTTACGTGCTTTGGCGTGCAGAGTTTTCCTTGGCTCACGTGCAGTGTACAGCACATTACTGAGAACATTAGCCCATCAATCACCCTCCTGTTAATGAACGGAGGAGTTTACCTGGCAGTTATGAGGTGCAGCAGTCAACATGTGTCACATAAATGCGGAGTGATTATCGATGGATGTGAATCACGGACTTTTATAGACGTTCCATTCCTGTTTGACATCGTTATTTTCTGGCAGTTGCTGCTACACGCGCTGCTGCGCCTGTTTGGAAGAGTCGCGTTGAGCCGGATGTTAAAGTCCCTCCGGTGGAAACACCGCGGTTACTTTGGTTCTCCTATAGATTCCTCACAGAGCAGGAGACCGGGGCCGCGGCATTATTTTCATTATTGATTCATTTGTTCACCTTGTTCATCAGTTGATCGGTTAGTCTATGAATCGTCTTGATTGGTAAAATACAGTCAGATATATGTAAATGTGTGTAAAATGACTTTGGCCTCCACAGGATGGATGTGAATGTTCTGTGCAGTAATTTGGCTTTAGGCTGGAAATATTACGGAGGCCCAGGAGGGTCACGGTGCTGCTCTCAGCAGGAAGCAGAGGTGATGAGAAACTTTACACGGTGCAGCTACCGATGGTTCAGGAGGCCGAGCTGCGGCAGGAACCCGCCGCCGGCGGCGATCAGCTGCGGCTGCGGCTGAATCTGTGATGCGTGTGGATGTGGCTGTGTAACTGTGACTGCTCCATTAGTACAGAAAACACACAGACACACACACACACACACACCCCTGCATGAAGTTAGTGTTACACACAAACAGACCAAACAGCTTGGAACCTGACTGATCCGGATCAGTTTCTAAAAATGGTAGTGGACGGTGAAAGTGATCGTTGTCTGTGTGTGTGTGTGTGTGTGTGTGAGTGAACAGAGTGTGGATGACTGGAATTTCCCTCTGTCAAGCCCCAACACTGTCAGCTGTTCACACGCACACGCGCACGTGCACGCCAAACCGTTCAGATCTGCTGATGTATGGTCATGCCTGTGTACTCTCACACATACAAGCATGCAAATACCGGACCACATGTAAACACACACACACCAGCCCCTGGACTTTGTGTGTGTGTGTTTTTGTTTTATATAAATGGACAAAAGTTCTGGGACAGACAGGTGTGCAGTTCACAGGATGAATGGGTGAATTTGGAGAAATGTGCGTCAGGTCGGCGGTGCAGTGATCAGCTGACGGGTCTGAGCTGCGGCTGCTGAGTGGATAACGACCCGCTCTGATGTTAATTGCTTTTATTTGCAGCAGTTAAGCTGATTTGGTTGATTGGGGGTTTGATAACGAGTGGCTGCGTTAATGTGTCTCGTTTGGATAAATACTTTGATTAACGTTTTAGAGCTGCCGAGCCCATCTGATTCAACACACACACACACACACACAGCTGCTGGGTGATTGGCTCTAATTGTAGCACTTCACTGATTGGAGGACGATAATCTCAACAAGTGTGAAACAAACTTCACCAAACAACAGAGAAAAAGAACCCTGGGATGTAACACCCACTCACCCATCCATTCACCCACTCACCCAGGGAAGGATGAATAAATGGATGTATGAGTGAATGGGTGATGGATGGATGAATGTCAGATTTTCCCTCGTAGCTATGACTCGAACGTTGGTGGATATATGACGGTGAAGTTTCTACAGTTCATCCTGAGTGGAACATGAATGTCATGTTGTCACAGTCCAGCAGTTATATCTGAGTCAGGATCAGCTGTGGACACAACAGATCAGCCTCTGTCACCGTGCTGTGGAAATTTGTATGTGCAAACTTTATTGCTCCCTCTGTTATCGCTGCATCGGATCAGCAGCAAACCTCGTTTCAGCTGGATTCTCTGGAAAATCGTGTTCACGTCAAGGAAAAGCTCGTGAAAATAGATATGAAAATGTCCTCCACACATCAGGAGGCTGTGCTTTCTAAACCGGCCGCTCGCTTTCAGGTTTCATAATTGAATCTAATAACCATCGTAACACCCTGCCCCCCCCCCCGCCCCCCGCCCCCGTCAGTGTCTGTGCTGTTTTAAACGGGGGGTTAAACAGTGGCTTCACTCACAGGAGATAAAGAGAAGTGATGGTTTGTTTCTGCTGGTCGTGCACCTACACGCATTCCACCATCTGTCATTTCATTTCCGCCTCCCACTGTGAGCGCTGAAACATTTCCATGGCAACAGCACCAACATACAGGCAGGTAGCAGCGCGTGGAGGGGGAGGATACAACTTTCTCATGTGTCCGTGTGAGCTGATCAGGACTCGGTTTGATCTGAGAGGTTTCGGTGCTGATCCAGTTTGGGTCTGTGAGGCAGCAGCGCTGAGCCTCCGCCACACACACACACACACACACACACAGAGCCAGGCCCGGGTCTTATGTTACTGCTGTTTATTACTTTTTGTCGGTTTTACAAATGAATGTGAATATGACTGAAAAACAGTCCGTTTACAAAGAGCTGCGGCAGATTAACACGTGCTGCTGCCTCTGCCCATTGGATTCTGGGTAAAATCGGCCCACTGTTGAGTTTATGTTATTGTCAGTCAGACTGGGCCAGTGATGATCCAGTGAAGTAACTTATCAATAATCAGTATCTTTGTCCTCTGCCATCATGTGTGTGTTTCTAATGATGTTTTCACATTGTTCCTGCACGCACACATGCACACATGCACACACGCGCACGCGGCTGTTTATTTTACTGAGCCTCATCCTTTCTAATGGTTTGGTGGTTACAGTTGTCTTTGTCTCTGTCTCCAGCTCCTCGGTGTCTCCTGTCCTGACTCTGAATGCTGCAGCGCTGAGCGGGTCTCTGAGGATCCGGGTCCTAATAAAACCTCCTCTCTCT
The DNA here is from genome assembly GCA_016801885.1 of Toxotes chatareus. Classification (NCBI taxonomy): domain Eukaryota; kingdom Metazoa; phylum Chordata; class Actinopteri; family Toxotidae; genus Toxotes; species Toxotes chatareus. The sequence goes on along the minus strand of CM028905.1, from coordinate 775,834 downwards.
CAGGCCTGTGAGCTCCGTCAGCTGGTGATCAGCTCTGTGATGGACCGTCTGATCAGAACTCATGAATTAATCGTGCTTTTCCCGCTTTCGTTTTCGTTTTTTCGTTTTTGTTTGTTTGTTTGTTTGTGTTTGTTTTTAACTGAGCTCAGATTATTGATTGATATTGATCCTGGGCGCTTTAATAAACTCAGCACACAGTTTGGGTTCTACTCTCGGGGTTTGCTCCTGATCCATGTTCTCTTCACTCGTTCAGGGCCCGCGGAGAAGCCGGAGGAGGAGCAGGCGGAGGCCGCAGAGTCAGCGGCGGGACACCGGGACGGAGCCTCCGCCGCAGCCGAGGACGAGCCTCAGGGTGCGGCGGGTCCACAGGTGAGACCGGCGCTGAATTCCCTTCTTCTTTTCTTTAATTCTTTCCGGATCCGCCGTCAGAGGAAACACAGCGCGATGAAAACGCGTTTTAAAAACCGTCCTGAGAGTAAAACACCGCTTTAATCTGCGGACATTTAAATCTGAAAATATCTTCAGATGAAAAGAAGAAATGATAAAACGTTATTACTGCGAATATTTCAGGATAATCTCAGGAGGCGCAGTGTTTCGCTTCGTTTTTTCCTTTTTTGAAGGAATTATAACAGAATTTTAAATATATATATATATAACAACAATAATTATTATTATTCATAACAATTACTAATTCTATTATCGAACAACATAAAATGTTCGTTTCTTCTTCTTCGTTTCCCGTTTAAACCGCAAATCCTCAAATTGAAAATGACATTTCGTCCAAATTAAATTGATGTGTTTTTTATAGACTTTACGAAAATCACCGACTCGTCCCAGAGGATTTTTCCATCTGTGCAGCATCTTGAGATTCTCCGCTGAGGCTCAGGGAAACTTTAAGAACAAAAACCACACGAACAGAAAAGAGAAGAAAGGACGGATCTGTCCTTTATTCCTTCAGCTTTACAAAAAAAAAGACAACATTTCGTTTTATTTCGTTTTATTTATATTTTTTTCCAAATCTGAACACAGGAAGTACAAAGCTTCTGTCTTCTTTTTTCCCTTTTTCAGAGGAAACGTGTTGTACAGTTAGTGCATTCGATCCTAAAACGATGAAAAAATAGATCTAAGAAGAAGAAGAAGAAGAAGAAGAAGTGCTACATAAGGAGATGATGAGGTAAATCTGTCCAGAAAGAGGAAACAAACAGAACGAACAGATGAACGGATGCAGAGAGAAACAAACAGTCCACACATTATTATTATTATTATCCTTATATACACCTCAGATGCATAGAATACTTTTTTCAAATCCATTTTTACATAAATACCTACATTTTTTTTGTTTCCAAAAAGACAAAAACTACCAGCAGAACGAAAAGTGTCCAGGGTCAGCTGGTTTGCGGCTGCCGCAGTGCCGCTGAGCAGGGCACACAGGAGCCTGAACGGTCCCGCGAGACTTTCTCCCCTGACCTCCGATTTCCTCACTTTAATATGCCAATAAAAAAAAGAGAAGGTCACAGGTTTGAACAGAAAGTGAAGACTGATAATCCACAAATTAAACTCCACCTGTCAAACATCTTCAGTCTGTGACGTTCAGCACGTTCCACAGATTCCTCTGCTGAAAAAAATGTTGTCATGTTCCTTTTGCTCTGAAATCACACCAGTTTCAACGGATTCAATCGTTATTTTGGAAACAAGTGAAGATTAATGAGCCTTAAACACAATCGTCAGCTTCATCCAGGATGAAATGACGAGGTGTTCACATTTCACTCTCTGAAGATGTGTAATCAGACCTGTAATGTCCGTGTCAGAGCGGAAACTAAAACCCTAACAGCTGATCGGTTTCCCTGCTGCGGACAGAAGCTCTCACATTAATGCTGAACAGCAGAAGGAAGCCTGGAACGTAAAGAACGTCTCAGAGCTGATGTTCTTCAGGAGGATTTAGCTTTAATGTCTGTGTGTTAGCAGCTGAGTGTGGAGGAAAACCTCGGATCTGAGATCAGGGTGCATCCTCTCTGCGTGCTTCCCGCCGGAGGAGCCTCGTGTCTCGGCTCCGTGTGCGGACAGACAGACGCTCAGAAACCTGGAGCGTTCACAGCAGCTGTGACCACGTTTGGACTTTTTTATTTCCGCCTCTCAGAAGCGTCACGTCTCCGACAGGAAGTCCGTTTTTTAAGCTCCTCCCTCTGGCTGATCTTTTTTTTTTTTTTTTTTTTTTTTTTAAATCATCATCGTGTTCATAACGAGAGAACTGTCTTTTTGACTTCAGGGACATCCGTTAGTCCTCAGGAAGGTGAGCTGTCCATCTGTGTGTGTGTGTGTGTGTGAGTGTGTGTGTGTGTGTCCTTGCCATTCATCTGTAAACATCTGTAGAAACAGCGGATGTGAAAATTGTCCAAATGTCAAAGAAGAACAGGCAGAAAGCTCGAAAGCTCCGGGTTTAGGTGGACGTTCCAGTCACTGCTCAGATGCAGATGTTTGCTGTGTCACGTTTCAGACGGGTTTGTGAGTCAGCAGTGTGATGTTTGCTCTGATCAGTGAAGCCTGAAGAAAATCGTCTCACGTTGCAACATCAACTTTTATTTTGAAAGTCAGGCCCCAGCTGCATTGATGAATAAAAGGAAACAGCGGTGGATCATCTGATCATGACCTGATTTTACTGTCTCTCTGCAAAGATCTGTGCCCACCCCCACCTCCCAGCCTGAAAGGCAGGCTCTCCCTTCTTTTCCTGCGTGAATCTAAATCTGGATTCACAGATTCATTACAGCTCAAACTGGTTTTCCATTTTTGTTACTGGGAGCTAAAGTTAGCCTCGTGCCTCGGTCTCCTCTGACAAAGCAACACACTCCGTGTTTTCATGAAGCTGCTTCTGTTTTTAATGCAAATGTTTCTGATGTTTTTAAATATCCCACAGAGGCAGTTTGGGTTCCCGGGGACCGACTCCTGGACCTGCCTGCTTCAGTCACATTAAAAGTGGATGTAAATATCTATAAATCTGCTTAAACTTCATCCTGAGGACGAACATGGGTGAGAGGAACTCATGCACCTGAGTTTGAAGCGAACACTGACCCGACCTGTTCAGAGTCTGACTCCGCCACGCGTGGGGAAGGCGTCTGGATTTAAAGACCTTCAGGGGTTTGTGCGGTACGACGTGTGTGTGTGTGTGCGTGCGTGTGCGTGTGTGTGTTTGCTGCAGTCTAGTCCTCGCTGATCACGTCCACGTCCTCTCCCGCCGCCTGCTGCGTCGCTGCTCTCCAGCGGCTGATGTGCTGACTGCCCTTCCTCTTCTGCTGAGCCTCCGGAGACTCTTCCTCCAACTTCTGACGCTTGTGCTTCGTCCTGCGGTTCTGAAACCACACCTTCACCTGAGAGAGAGAGAGAGAGACGGGGAGAGGTGTGCGTGTGAGGTTAGTGTTTAACTTTACTGTGTGAGCCTCTGTCAGACAGACAGTTCGGCTTCAGCTCCTCAGCGTACGGACCGGACGTGTCCCGCTCTTTGACCTCATTAAACGCAATCAGATCACAGTCACAATGTAAAACTAGATTTTATTATAAAAATGTAAGAACCATTTTGATGCCTCTTTTCACGGCTGAGCTACTTTTAACAAGTTAGAACTGGTTCAGGTGTGAACCTTCCGTGTGGGGGTCCTTTATAAACCCTGTCATACATAGGATGTACGTATTTTCCGGGGGGGCGGGGCTTTAGCGGCCGGTGCCAGGGGCCTGATGTTTCATGATCCTCCTCTGACTACTGTTAGGAACCTGAGGAAACGCAGGAAGCTGCTACCACAGCTCCGACGTCTGCGTCTGTCAGTAATAATAACACATGTGTAGGAGCTTGACGGTGATTTAAGATCTTCATCCCGGTAAAACACGAACGGGACACGCGGGACTGTTCAGACTCGTCCTGCTGACTAACAGCTCGCGTTGCACAATCTGTCAGAGCGAATTGAGACTGGATCTGGATCCAGGTCGGCAGGGTCTGCTCTGAAACGGATCTGAGATCAGAACCAGAGCAGCAGATCGTTACCGGCCACGAAGGTGCAGAGACCGCAAACGCTTTGATATCGGTCTGATTAATAGCTGCTGATGGCTGCGATTCTCCGCTGCCTGATAGATCCCCCCTCTCTCACCCCTCCCTCTCTTCCTGTCCTCTGTTGTGAAATTAGCTCATAAATAATTGTGGATGATTCACGTCGTTTCACTGGCGTCAGAATCCGTTTCACTGCGACGATCTGATGAGAAACGCTGTCAGTCAGTGCTGAGAAAAGGCCGAGGGAGCTGACTAACCATCGACTCAACCCCCCCAAACCTCCCATCACCACCCCCACCCCCCTGGTCAGCGGGGCAGAGGTTGTCCTCGTCTCCTTCCTCATCACCCACAACACAACGCAGAGTTCGTCAGACCGGTTACAATTATTTACCTTTTTTCTGTCCATTTATTATTCACCCATTTGTGTCTTGGTCAATGTATTGATTGATTATATCTTCAATAATTTCTATCACATCTGGTTTGATTAAACTCAGATTTCACTAAACTATTGCCAGTAAAAAAAAATATTTCTGAATTCACATATTTGTCATTTCTTTTTTTTTCTGGGGGCATTTGTCTTTAACGATTTTCTTCTGGACACTTTATTTGCATAATCATTCATTCATTCATTCATCCATTCATTCCTATGTCCTATCGTTTGTATTTTTCCTGCTCAGTTTTCATTCTTTACCTGTTTTTGTTTTTATTCATCCACTCATCCATCCATCCATCATTACAGGGACGTCTCCCCAGCTTTTCCCTGCTCATCCCGGGTCTGTCCGTGTGGAACAGCCTTGCTTCGACTCATCCCGGAGATCTCCAGAACACCCGAGTGTACGCACTCTAACCAGCCGGGCGGAAGAGCTCGCAGGCGGTGTCGAGATCGTAAACAGAGACGGGGTGAACGCGGAGGGCTAAGAGCTAAGCTAAAAACAACACCGCGCCGGCTCTCTCTACCCAGCGTTTTCCTCGCTAATGTGCGGTCCTTGGTGAACAAACTGGACGAGATGCGACTCCGCATCAACAGCAGTAAGAGACTTTTGGACTGCAATGTCATGATTTTCACAGAAACACGGCTACACAGCCGCATACCCGACAATGCTATGGCTATGCTAATGAGCTAGCCGGACGCTACACACTCCGGGCAGATAGGACGGCGGATGACTCCGGTAAGACCAGCAGCGGAGGACTGTGCATGCAGGTAAACTGTGTCTCCACTGGGAGACGCTGCTCAGCTAACCTGTAGTTTCTCATGGTGTCGACCCTTTTTATCAGCCACGGGAGTTTACTTCCACCATTATCACAGCAGCCTATAGTCCCCCAGATGCTAATGCTAAAACTGCTATGAAGCAACTTCATGCAGCCCTGTAACCCCCAACCCATGCACCTGTACAGTATGTTACACCTATTTAACTGTACATTCTGCCCATAGATCGCTCATCTGTATAACACGTTAATTGTATATAACTCAGCTGTGGATACTGTTTATCCTGCTCTTGCTGCTCTCGCGCTTCTGGTTAGATGCTAAACTGCATTTCGTTACCCTGTGCTTGTACATGTGTAATGACAATAAAGCTGAATCTAATATAATCATCCATCTACTCATTCATTCATATGTTTATGTAACGTTATACCTTTTCTCTGGTATGTACACAATGGGTTGTCTCAGTGTCGGGTCTTTTGACTTTTTTTGCCCGAAAAAAACGCCTTACTATACTAAGACGTTTTTTATGACATTTTGAGGTGAAAAAAATGTTTGACTTTTTTTGGTCGATTTTGACGCCTTACTATACTATGACATTTTGAAGTGAAAACATTTTTGACTTTTTTTGCCCGAAAAAAATCGCCATACTATACTATGACGTTTTTCATGACATTTTGAGGTGAAAAAATTTTTTGACTTTTTTTGGCCGATTTTGACGCCTTACTATACTATGACGTTTTTTTATGACATTTTGAGGTAAAAAATTTTTTTGACTTTTTCTGCCCGAAAAAAACGCCATACTATACTATGAAGTTTTTTATGAAATTTTGAGGTCAAAAAAAATTTTGACTTTTTTTGGCCGATTTTGACGCCTTACTATACTATGATGGTTTTTATGACATTTTGAGGTAAAAAAAAAAAGTCTTACTTTTTTTGCCCGAAAAAAACGCCATACTATACTATGACGTTTTTTATGACATTTTGAGGTCAAAAAAATTTTTGACTTTTTTTGCCCGAAAAAAAACGCCATACTATACTATGATGTTTTTTATGAAATTTTGAGGTCAAAAAAAATTTTTACTTTTTTTGCCCGAAAAAAAACGCCATACTATACTATGACGTTTTTTATGACATTTTGAGGAAAAAAAATTTTTGACTTTTTTTGCCCGAAAAAAACGCCATACTATAGTATGAAGTTTTTCATGAAATTTTGAGGTCAAAAAATTTTGACTTTTTTTGCCCGAAAAAAACGCCATACTATAGTATGAAGTTTTTCATGAAATTTTGAGGTCAAAAAAAATTTTGACTTTTTTTGGCCGATTTTGACGCCTTACTATACTATGACGTTTTTTATGACATTTTGAGATCAAAAAAAATTTTGACTCTTTTTGGCCGATTTTGACACCTTACTATACTATGTTTTTTATGACATTTTGAGGTCAAAAATTTTTTTGACTTTTTTTGCCCGAAAAAAACGCCATACTATACTATGACGTTTTTTATGACATTTTGAGGTCAAAAAAAATTTTGACTTTTTTTGGCCGATTTTGACGCCTTACTATACTATGACATTTTGAAGTGAAAAAATTTTTGACTTTTTTTGCCCGAAAAAAATCGCCATACTATACTATGATGTTTTTTATGAAATTTTGAGGTCAAAAAAAATTTTGACTTTTTTTGCCTGAAAAAAACACCATACTATACTATGACGTTTTTCATGACATTTTGAGGTGAAAAAATTTTTTGACTTTTTTTGGCCGATTTTGACGCCTTACTATACTATGACGTTTTTTTATGACATTTTGAGGTAAAAAATTTTTTTGACTTTTTCTGCCCGAAAAAAACGCCATACTATACTATGAAGTTTTTTATGAAATTTTGAGGTCAAAAAAAATTTTGACTTTTTTTGGCCGATTTTGACGCCTTACTATACTATGATGGTTTTTATGACATTTTGAGGTAAAAAAAAAAAAGTCTTACTTTTTTTGCCCGAAAAAAACGCCATACTATACTATGACGTTTTTTATGACATTTTGAGGTCAAAAAAATTTTTGACTTTTTTTGCCCGAAAAAAAACGCCATACTATACTATGATGTTTTTTATGAAATTTTGAGGTCAAAAAACTTTTTTTGACTTTTTTTGGCCGATTTTGACGCCATACTATACTATGACGTTTTTTATGACATTTTGAGGTAAAAAAAATTTTTGACTTTTTTTGCCCGAAAAAAACGCCATACTATAGTATGAAGTTTTTCATGAAATTTTGAGGTCAAAAAAAATTTTGACTTTTTTTGGCCGATTTTGACGCCTTACTATACTATGACGTTTTTTATGACATTTTGAGATCAAAAAAAATTTTGACTCTTTTTGGCCGATTTTGACACCTTACTATACTATGATGTTTTTTATGACATTTTGAGGTCAAAAATTTTTTTGACTTTTTTTGCCCGAAAAAAACGCCATACTATACTATGACGTTTTTTATGACATTTTGAGGTCAAAAAAAATTTTGACTTTTTTTGGCCGATTTTGACGCCATACTATACTATGACGTTTTTTATGAAATTTTGAGGTCAAAAAAATTTTTTACTTTTTTGTTCGAAAAAAAACGCCATACTATACTATGACGCGTTTTTATGACATTTTGAGGTCAAAAAAAATTTTGACTTTTTTTGCCCGAAAAAAGACGCCATACTATACTATGACGTTTTTTATGACATTTTGAGGTCTAAAAAAATTGTAACTTTTTTTGCCTTATTTTGACGCCTTACTATACTATGACCATTTTTATGACATTTTGAGGTGAAAAATAATTTTGACTTTTCTTGGCCGATTTTGACGCCTTACTATACTATGACGTTTTTTAGGACATTTTGAGGTGAAAAAAAATTTTGACTTTTTTTTTCCGAAAAAAACGCCTTACTATACTAAGACGTTTTTTATGACATTTTGAGGTGAAAAAAATGTTTGACTTTTTTTGGTCGATTTTGACGCCTTACTATACTATGACATTTGAAGTGAAAAAATTTTTGACTTTTTTGCCCGAAAAAACGCATATACTATACTATAGCGTTTCTTATGAAATTCTGAGGTAAAAAAATTTTTACTTTTTTTTTACTTTTTGAAAAAAAAAAACGCCATGCTATACTATGATGTTTTTATGACTTTTTTTTGAGGTGAAAAAAAATTTGACTTGAAGTTTTTTTTTGGTCGATTTTGACGCGATTTTTACTATACTATGACGTTTTTTATGACATTTTGAGGTAAAAAAAAAAAAAATTTTGACTTTTTTGCCCGAAAAAAAACGCCATGCTATAGTATGAAGTTTTTCATGAAATTTTGAGGTCATTTTGAAAAAAAATTTTGACTTTTTTTGGCCGATTTTGACGCCTATACTATACTATGACGTTTTTTATGACATTTTGAGGTAAAAAAAAATTTTTGACTTTTTTGCCTTGAGGTCAAAAAAAAAACGCCATACTATACTATGAAGATTTTTTTTATGAAATTTTGAGGTCAAAAAAAAACTTTTTTTTTGACTATACTATTTTTTGGCCGAGGTTTTGACGCCTTTACTATACTATGATGGTTTTTATGACATTTTGAGGTAAAAAAAAAAAAAGTCTTACTTTTTTTGCCCGAAAAAAACGCCATACTATACTATGACGTTTTTTATGACATTTTGAGGTCAAAAAAATTTTTGACTTTTTTTGCCCGAAAAAAAACGCCATACTATACTATGATGTTTTTTATGAAATTTTGAGGTCAAAAAAAATTTTTACTTTTTTTGCCCGAAAAAAAACGCCATACTATACTATGACGTTTTTTATGACATTTTGAGATCAAAAAAAATTTGGACTCTTTTTGGCCGATTTTGACACCTTACTATACTATGATGTTTTTTATGACATTTTGAGGTCAAAAAATTTTTTGACTTTTTTTTGTTCGTTTTTATGACATTTTGAGGTAAAAATAAAAAACGCCATACTATACTATACTATGTTTTTTATGACATTTTGAGGTCAAAAAAATTTTGACTTTTTTTTTTGGCCGATTTTGACGCCCTATACTATACTATGACTTTTTTTTTTTATGAAATTTTGAGATCAAAAAATTTTTGACTCTTTTTGGCCGATTTTGACACCTTACCTATATGTTTTTTATACTATGATGTTTTTTATGACATTTTGAGGTCAAAAAATTTTTTTTGACTATTTTTTTTTTATGAAAAAAAAAGCCATACTATACTAAAGCCATATATACTATTTTTATGACATTTTGAGGTAAAAATTTTTTTGACTTTTTTGCCGAAAAAAAACGCCATACTATACTATGAAGTTTTTATGAAATTTTGAGGTCAAAAAAATTTTGACTTTTTTGGCCGATTTTGACGCCTTTACTATACTATGACGTTTTTATGACATTTTGAGGTAAAAAAAAGTCTTGACTTTTTTTTTCGAAAAAAAAACGCCATACTATACTATGACGTTTTTTATGACATTTTGAGGTGAAAATTTTTTTGACTTTTTTTGGTCGATTTTGACGCCTTACTATACTATGATGTTTTTTATGACATTTTGAGGTCAAAAAATTTTTGACTTTTTTTGGCCTATTTTGACGCTTTTTACTATACTATGATGTTTTTATGACATTTTGAGGTAAAAAAAAAATTTTGACTTTTTTGGTCGATTTTGACGCCTATACTATACTATGATGTTTTTTATGACATTTTGAGGTCAAAAATTTTTGACTTTTTTTTTGCGCCTTTAAAAATGACGCCATACTATACTATGATGTTTTTTATGATATTTTGAGGTCAAAAATTTTTTGACTTTTTTGGCCGATTTGACGCCATACTATACTATACTATGACATTTTTATGACATTTTGAGGTCAAAAAAATTTTTGACTTTTTTGGTCGAACGCCTTTTTATACTATGACGTTTTTATGACATTTTGAGGTGAAAAAAAATTTTTGACTTTTGGTGGAAAAAAAGCGCTTTACTATACTATGACGTTTTTTATGACATTTTGAGGTGAAAAAAATTTTTTTGACTTTTTTGGCCGATTTTGACGCCTTACTATACTATGATGTTTTTTATGACATTTTGAGGTCAAAAATTTTTTGACTTTTTTGGCCAAAAAAAACGCCTATACTATACTATGACGTTTTTTATGACATTTTGAGGTAAAAAATTTTTTTGACTTTTTTTGCCGAAAAAACGCTTTATACTATACTATGACGTTTTTTATGACATTTTGAGGTAAAAAATTTTTTGACTTTTTTTGCCGAAAAAACGCCTATACTATACTATACGTTTTTATGACATTTTGAGGTCAAAAAAATTTTTTTATCGAAAAAACGCCATATATACTATGAGTTTTTTATGACATTTTGAGGTAAAAAATTTTTTGACTTTTTTGACTTTTTTTTGTCTCGAAAAAACGCCATACTATACTATGACGTTTTTTATGACATTTTGAGGTAAAAATTTTTTTTTGACTTTTTTGGTCGATTTGACGCTTATACTATACTATGACGTTTTTTATGACATTTTGAGGTCAAAAAATTTTTGACTTTTTGTTCGAAAAAAAACGCCATACTATACTATGACGTTTTTTATGACATTTTGAGGTGAAAAATTTTTGACTTTTTTTTGGTCGATTTTGACGCCTTACTATACTATGATGTTTTTATGACATTTTGAGGTCAAAAAAATTTTTGACTTTTTTGCCCGAAAAACGCCATACTATACTATATACGCGTTTTTATGACATTTTGAGGTCAAAAAAAATTTTTGACTTTTTTGACATTTGAAAAAAACGCTTTTTTTACTATACTATATGACGTTTTTTTATGACATTTTGAGGTCAAAAATTTTTTGACTTTTTTTGGTCGAAAAAACGCCATACTATACTATGACGTTTTTTATGACATTTTGAGGTCAAAATTTTTTGACTTTTTTTGGCCGATTTTGACGCCTTATACTATACTATGACGTTTTTTATGACATTTTGAGGTAAAAAAATTTTTGACTTTTTTGCCCGAAATGACGTTTTTATGACATTTTGAGGTCAAAAATTTTATTTTTTGACTTTTTTTAAGCCTATACTATACTATACGTTTTTATGAAATTTTTTTTTTGACTTTTTTGAGCATCAAACTAAACTATGATGTTTTTTTGACATTTTGAGGTAAAAAAAAATTTTGACGCGATTTTGACGCCATACTATACTATGACGTTTTTTATGACATTTTGAGGTCAAAAAAATTTTGACTTTTTTTGCCATACTATACTATGACGTTTTTATGACATTTTGAGGTCAAAAATTTTTTGACTTTTTTGGTCGATTTTGACGCCATACTATACTATGACGTTTTTTATGATTTTTTTTGACTTTTTATGAAATTTTGAGGTCTATACTAAAACGCTTTTTTTTGACATTTTGAGGTGAAAAATAATTTTGACTTTTTTGCCGAAAAAAACGCCATACTATACTATGAGCGTTTTTTATGACATTTTGAGGTCAAAAAAATTTTTGACTTTTTGACGAAAAAAACGCCATACTATACTATACTATGACGTTTTTTATGACATTTTGAGGTCAAAAAAATTTTTTGACTTTTTTGCCGAAAAAACAGCCATACTATACTATGACGTTTTTTATGACATTTTGAGGTGCCCGAAAAAATTTTTTGACTTTTTTCAAAAATTTTTGACTTTTTGGCCTATTTTACTATACTATACTATGATGTTTTTTTATGACATTTTGAGGTAAAAAAAAAATTTTGACTTTTTTTGGCCGATTTTGACGCCTTACTATACTATGAAGTTTTTTATGACATTTTGATGTCATAAAAAAGTTTGACTTTTTTTTGCCGAAAAAAAACGCTATACTATACTATACTATGATGTTTTTTATGATAGTTTGATGTCAAAAATTTTTTTGACTTTTTTTGGCCGATTTTGACGCCATACTATACTATGACATTTTTTATGACATTTTGAGGTGAAAAAATTTTTTGACTTTTTTTGGTCGATTTTGACGCCTTAATATACTATGACGTTTTTTATGACATTTTGAGGTGAAAAAAATTTTTGACTTTTTGTTTTGCCAGAAAAAAACGCCTTACTATACTATGACGTTTTTTATGACATTTTGAGGTCAAAAAAAAACTTTTTTTGACTTTTTTGCCTATATTTTGACTTTTTGCCATACTATACTATGACGTTTTTTATGAAATTTTGAGGTCAAAAAAAATTTTTGCTTTTTTTGCCTGAAAAAAACGCCATACTATACTATGACGTTTTTTATGACATTTTGAGGTGAAAAAATTTTTTGACTTTTTTTGGTCGATTTTGACGCCTTACTATACTATGATGTTTTTTATGAAATTTTGAGGTCAAAAAAAATTTTTACTTTTTTTGCCCGAAAAAAACGCCATACTATACTATGACGTTTTTTATGACATTTTGAGGTGAAAAAAAATTTTTTTTGACTTTTTTTGGTCGATTTTGACGCCTTACTATACTATGATGTTTTTTATGACATTTTGAGGTCAAAAAAAATTTTGACTTTTTTTGGCCGAATTTTACGCCTTACTATACTATGACGTTTTTTATGACATTTTGAGGTGAAAATTTTTTTGACTTTTTTTGGTCGATTTTGACGCCTTAATATACTATGACGTTTTTTATGAAATTTTGAGGTCAAAAAAATTTTTTACTTTTTTTGCCCGAAAAAAACGCCATACTATACTATGACATTTTTTATGACATTTTGAGGTCAAAAAATTTTTTGACTTTTTTTGGCCGATTTTGACGCCTTACTATACTATGACGTTTTTAATGACATTTTGAGGTAAAAAAATTTTTTGACTTTTTTTGCCCGAAATGACGTTTTTTATGACATTTTGAGGTCAAAAAAATTTTTGACTTTTTTTGGCCAATTTTGACGCCTTACTATACTATGATGTTTTTTATGACATTTTGAGGTCAAAAAATTTTTTGACTTTTTTTGCCCGAAAAAAAAGCCATACTATACTATTACGTTTTTTATGACATTTTGAGGTAAAAAATAAATCTTACTTTTTTTGCCCGAAAAAAACGCCATACTATACTATGACGTTTTTTATGACATTTTGAGGTCAAAAAATTTTTTGACTTTTTTTTGCCCGAAAAAAACGCCATACTATACTATGACGTTTTTTATGACATTTTGAGGTGAAAAAATTTTTTGACTTTTTTTGGCCGATTTTGACACCTTACTATACTATGATGTTTTTAATGACATTTTGAGGTAAAAAAAATTTTTGACTTTTTTTGCCCGAAATGACGTTTTTTATGACATTTTGAGGTCAAAAATTTTTTGACTCTTTTTGGCCTATTTTGACGCCTTACTATACTATGATGTTTTTTATGACACATTGAGGTAAAAAAAAAATGTTGACTTTTTTTGGCCGATTTTGACGCCTTACTATACTATGAAGTTTTTTATGACATTTTGATGTCATAAAAAATTTTGACTTTTTTTGCCCGAAAAAAACGCCATACTCTACTATGATGTTTTTTATGATAGTTTGATGTCAAAAATTTTTTTGACTTTTTTTGGCCGATTTTGACGCCTTACTATACTATGATGTTTTTTTATGACACATTGAGGTAAAAAAATTTTTTGACTTTTTTTGCCGATTTTGACGCCTTACTATACTATGACGTTTTTTATGACATTTTGAGGTCAAAAATTTTTTTGACTTTTTTTGCCCGAAAAAAACGCCATACTATACTATGAAGTTTTTTATGAAATTTTGAGGTCAAAAATTTTTTTGACTTTTTTTGGTCGATTTTGACGCCTTACTATACTATGACGTTTTTTATGACATTTTGAGATCAAAAAATTTTTTGACTTTTTTTGCCCGAAAAAAACGCCATACTATACTATGACGTTTTTTATGACATTTTGAGGTCAAAAAATTTTTTGACTTTTTTTGGCCGAAAAAAACGCCATACTATACTATGACGTTTTTTATGAAATTTTGAGGTCAAAAATTTTTTTGACTGTTTTTGGTCGATTTTGACGCCTTACTATACTATGACGTTTTTTATGACATTTTGAGGTCAAAAAAATTTTTGACTTTTTTTGCCCGAAAAAAACACCATACTATACTATGACGTTTTTTATGACATTTTGAGGTCAAAAAAATTTTGACTTTTTTTGGTCGATTTTGACGCCTTACTATACTATGACGTTTTTTATGACATTTTGAGGTAAAAAAATTTTTGACTTTTTTTGCCCGAAAAAAACGCCATACTATAGTATGAACTTTTTTATGAAATTTTGAGGTCAAAAAAATTTTTGACTTTTTTTGGCCGATTTTGACGCCTTACTATACTATGACGTTTTTAATGACATTTTGAGGTAAAAAAATTTTGACTTTTTTTGCCCGAAAAAAAACGCCATACTATAGTATGAACTTTTTTATGAAATTTTGAGGTCAAAAAAATTTTTGACTTTTTTTGGCCGATTTTGACGACTTACTATACTATGACGTTTTTATGACATTTTGAGGTAAAAATTTTTTTTGACTTTTTCTGCCCGAAAAAAACGCCATACTATACTATGAAGTTTTTTATGAAATTTTGAGGTCAAAAAAATTTTTGACTTTTTTTGGCCGATTTTGACGCCTTACTATACTATGATGGTTTTTATGACATTTTGAGGTAAAAAAAAAATCTTACTTTTTTTGCCCGAAAAAAACGCCATACTATACTATGACGTTTTTTATGACATTTTGAGGTCAAAAAATGTTTTGACTTTTTTTGCCCGAAAAAAATCGCCATACTATACTATGATGTTTTTTATGAAATTTTGAGGTCAAAAAAAATTTTTACTTTTTTGTTTGAAAAAAACGCCATACTATACTATAGCGTTTTCATGACATTTTGAGGTGAAAAAAATTTTTGACTTTTTTTGGTCGATTTTGACGCCTTACTATACTATGACGTTTTTTATGACATTTTGAGGTAAAAAAATTTTTTGACTTTTTTTGCCCGAAAAAAACGCCATACTATAGTATGAAGTTTTTCATGAAATTTTGAGGTCAAAAAATGTTTTGACTTTTTTTGGCCAATTTTGACGCCATACTATACTATGAACTTTTTTATGAAATTTTGAGGTCAAAAAATTTTTTGACTTTTTTTGGCCGATTTTGACGCCTTACTATACTATGACGTTTTTTATGACATTTTGAGGTCAAAAAATTTTTTGACTTTTTTTGGCCGATTTTGACGCCTTACTATACTATGACGTTTTTATGACATTTTGAGGTAAAAATTTTTTTGACTTTTTCTGCCTGAAAAAAACGCCATACTATACTATTAAGTTTTTTATGAAATTTTGAGGTCAAAAAAATTTTTGACTTTTTTTGGCCGATTTTGACGCCTTACTATACCATGATGGTTTTTATGACATTTTGAGGTAAAAAAAAAATCTTACTTTTTTGTTCGAAAAAACGCATATATACTATACTATGACGTTTTTTATGAAATTTTGAGGTCAAAAAAAAATTTGACTTTTTTTGGCCGATTTTGACGCCATACTATACTATGACATTTTTTATGACATTTTGAGGTGAAAAATTTTTTTGACTTTTTTTGGTCGATTTTGACGCCTTACTATACTATGATGTTTTTTATGACATTTTGAGGTCAAAAAAATTTTTGACTTTTTTTGGCCGAAAAAAACGCCATACTATACTATGACGTTTTTTATGACATTTTGAGGTCAAAAATTTTTTGACTCTTTTTGGCGTATTTTGACGCCTTACTATACTATGACCATTTTTATGACATTTTGAGGTCAAAATTTTTTTTGACTTTTTTTTGCCCGAAAAAAACGCCATACTATACTATGACGTTTTTTATGACATTTTGAGGTCAAAAAAAATTTTTACTTTTTTTGCCCGAAAAAAACGCCATACTATACTATGACGTTTTTTATGAAATTTTAAGGTAAAAAAAAATTTTTACTTTTTTTGCCCGAAAAAACCGCCATACTATACTATGACGTTTTTTATGACATTTTGAGGTCAAAAAATTTTTTGACTTTTTGTTCTAAAAAAAAACGCCATACTATACTATGACGTTTTTTTATGACATTTTGAGGTCAAAAAATTTTTGACTTTTTTGGCCGATTTTGACGCCTTACTATACTATGATGTTTTTAATGACATTTTGAGGTAAAAAAATTTTTTGACTTTTTTTGCCCGAAATGACGTTTTTTATGACATTTTGAGGTCAAAAAATTTTTGACTCTTTTTGGCCTATTTTGACGCCTTACTATACTATGATGTTTTTTATGACACATTGAGGTAAAAAAAAAATGTTGACTTTTTTTGGCCGATTTTGACGCCTTACTATACTATGAAGTTTTTTATGACATTTTGATGTTTTAAAAAATTTTGACTTTTTTTGGCCGATTTTGACGCCTTACTATATACTATGACGTTTTTTATGACATTTTGAGGTCAAAAAATTTTTTGACTTTTTTTGGCCGATTTTGACGCCTTACTATGCTAGGACGTTTTTTATGACATTTTGAGGTCAAAAAAAAATTTGACTTTTTTTGCCCGAAAAAAAACGACATAGTATACTATGAAGTTTTTTATGACTTTTTGATGTCATAAAAAATTTTGACTTTTTTTGGCCGATTTTGACGCCTTACTATATACTATGACGTTTTTTATGACATTTTGAGGTCAATAAATTTTTTGACTTTTTTTGGCCGATTTTGACGCCCTACTATACTATGATGTTTTTTATGACATTTTGAGGTCTAAAAAAATTGTGACTTTTTTTGCCTGAAAAAAACGCCATACTATACTATGACGTTTTTTATGAAATTCTGAGGTCAAAAAAAAAATTTACTTTTTTGCCCGAAAAAAACGCCATGCTATACTATGACGTTTTTTATGACATTTTGAGGTGAAAGAAAAATTTGAGTTTTTTTGGCCGATTTTGACGCCTTACTATACTATGATGTTTTTTATGACATTTTGAAGTAAAAACAAATTTTGACTTTTTTTGCCCGAAAAAAAACGCCATACTATACGATGACGTTTTTTATGACATTTTGAGGTAAAAAATTTTTTTGACTTTTTTTGCCCGAAAAAAACACCATACTATACTATGATGTTTTGAGGTAAAAAAAATTTTTGACTTTTTTTGCCCGAAAAAAACGCCATACTATACTATGACGTTTTTTATGACATTTTGAGGTGAAATTTTTTTTTGACTTTTTCCGCCCGATTTTGACGCCTTACTATACTATGACCATTTTTATGATATTTTGACGCCTTGTTATTTAAGTTACTATCAACAATAATGTAAAAATATGTACAAAATGAATTACTAATGTATTTTTTATTCATTATAATATAAATATGCCTTCATTTACTCCATATAAGAAATAAATTATAAAAATACAAAAAACAATTATTTACAATTCAACTTTTAACAATATTAAACTTTCAGGTTTTTTCTTTTTAAAAAAATTTAACAACAACAAAAAAAAATTCTCAGGTGCCTGTGCAGGTTGTTTGTGGAGCCGGCTCTATATGAAATTCTGCAGACTGTTCACTCTGCCTTTGTATTATCAATATAATTGAAATGGTTCCAGATTTTGCTTCTTTTCCTGGTGTCACTCATTGTCTTAACTATACCTTTCAAATGCATCAATATTTTCTTTTCTTGTCGCCCCTGGCTCTCTATCTCTCTGCCCCTCCTGCTCTTCTGTTCATGTGCTACTGCTGCTGCGAGTGTAACTACTGCCCCTCCCCCCTCTACTCAGCGCAAACACAGGTCGCAAACACATACTGATCAATTACGTGCGGCTTGAAGAAAAAAGAGAAAATGAAAAAAAAAAAAAAAAAAAACGGCTCCCAATCAGGAGCCCGCTCCCGTCGTTCACTTCAAAGAGCCGGCTCTAAGAGCCGTTTCATTGTGACCGACACATCACTACACACCAAGTGAACACAACACACACAAGCATGCACATGCACTAGAGACGCTGGGGCAGGGGGCTGCCCAGTGAGGTGCCCGGGGAGCTGGGGTGGATCGATGCCTTGCTTAGGGGCACCACAGCCATGGTCGCAGAGGCAGGGGAGGCGCGTCTCCTTCACCACCATATCCGTTTTTTTTGCGCTTGGTCGAGGGATCGAACCCACGACCCTCCAATCTCAGGCCGGTCCAAACTCCAAAGCCGCACTCTTAACGTACTGCGCCCCCAAATTTTGATAAAGAACGTAGATATATATTTATGCCTCTGCCTACGTCACTGCTCACAAGCAACTATACAACACCTGCTGAAATACGGCCAAAGATGGCTGCCTGATTCTGAGCTGGAGGGCTCAGGCTCACACTCAGACATTGGCTCTGGGTTCATGTTGATGTTGCATGTCGTTTCTTCTCGCGGGAATCAGGCCACCAGCTCATGCTGCTATCAAACACGCGCTCTGCCATCATTGGAGGGAATAGAGCCACCTGATTGGTTGGCAATGGCAAACAACGCCTCAACGCAATCAGTCTGTTTTTTTCATAACATGTAACGAGTAACAGCATAAATTGTAGAAATGTAGTGGAGTAGAAAGTACAGATAACTGCTGCAAAATGTTACGGAGTAAAATCAAAAGTATGTATAATTATTTTTACTTCAGTAAAGTACAGATATGTAAAAAATACTTAAGTACAGTAACGAAGTACAAATACTTTGTTAAATTCCACCACTGTATATATCACAAGGAACTCATAGTACCTTAATACCCTAATAGAACTCTGAATGCAGGCCTACTGTGGCAGGTCCTTCAGTTATCAGGCTCCTCTTCTGTGGAACCATTTACCAGTTTGGGTCTCGGAGGCACTGGGAGGCAGATTCGCTCTCCGTGTTTAAGAGGAGGCGAAAAACCTTCCTCTCTGATAAAGCACGTAGTTAGTTCAAGCTCAGGCTTTGATTGAACCATCTACTAGTTACTATAGGCTCAGACTGCCAGGGGATTTCCCATCATGCACCAAGCTCCTCTCTCACTCTGTTTGTTCTCATTCATATCCCATTAATACATATTACTAACTCAACTTCTTCTCTTTCCTGTGGGGTAGTTCTCTCTCTCTCTCTCTCTCTCTTTCTGTAGATCATATTATAAAGAGTCTGGTCTGAACCTGCTCTGTATGGACAGTGCTAATAACTTCTGTTATGATTTGATGCTGTATAAAGAAAATTGAACTGAATTGAATTAAATCTGTTACATTCATATTAAAGAAAAATAAACTACTGTAAAAGCTCTCCTCAGTTTCCCAGCATGCCCTCCTCCTCTCCCTCAGTTTCCCAGCATGCCTACCTGCGTCTCGGTCAGACACAGCCCACTGGCCAGCTGCTTCCTCTCAGCTCCAACCACGTAGTGATTTTTCTCGAAGGCTCGTTCGAGACGCAGCAGCTGAGACGGAGAGAACGCCGTCCGGATCCTCTTGGGTTTCCTGGAGAACGGACCGTGGAGCAGCAGGTTCTCCGGACTGCTGTCCTCCCCTGAACACACACACAGGTTAATAAATCTCTGCTTTAGGTTTTTGATCAAACACTGACAGAGGAACACCTTCAGACTGGAAGAGACACAAGAAGAGACTTTGTGCTCATTCGATCGGCTTTTTAACAAAGAGACACAAAACAGCTACAAAGAGACACTAGAAGACTACAAAGAGATGCATACTGATGCAAAACGACCTCACCACAATGCAGAATAACCATGAAAGACAGAACAACTACAAACAACATGGCTGTGTGGTTTGTGGTTGTATTGTGTCTCTTTTAATCTGAGGGTTTTAAAGGTCCAAACAAAACGTCGTTTCAGTCCAGTATCAGCTCTCAGTGTTGCGTCCTGTAAAAGTCCTTCCACATATATATTTACATTTACTATACATATTAAATAAATAAATATTTACTGTTTATATTTACTCAGTGACTGAAAGGTGAACTCAGACACAGGAGCAGGAGCTGTGTGTGTGTGTGTGTGTGTGTGTGTGTGTGTGTGTGTGTGTGTGTGACTCAGCATCACAGTTTCTGCTTAAAGAACAAAAAAATTCATCAAAATATAAAGTTCTCACAGTTACCATGACAACGCCCGGCTGTGAGCATTTGTTACTGGTGTCACTTTGATTTATTCCTGTTTTTGACTCACTGCATCTTATATTATTAGGTTATTATATTATATTATATTTTACGCTTTGGTGTTTATAGTTTTTAGAATCTTTAGTACATTAGCACATACTGATGTGTGTAGTAGTTTAAAGTTTAAAGAGTTTAAATTTTAAAAGTATGAGATAAAAAACTTTATTGATCCCACACAGGGAGACTGGAGCGTTTTATTGAGTACGAACAGAAACCAAAATGTTAAAAATCCACCTTTTCTTCCAAAACAGCTCAGAATGAAATGTCGGACTTTTTTCTCCACTGTTACAGTTGGAGGTCGTTTTTATTTTACATCAGAGAATTAGGATTCAACTGAACTCGAGTCTGACTGGAAACAGAAAAGTTCTGAGATAAAATATTCTCACAGTGATGTGATGTGATCACAGATAAGGAATTAGACATAAGATCATTTAAACATTAGAGTAATTAATACAAACTATCTCATTTTTATTCAGAATAAAAACCTGTTGAATGTTGAACATATGCAGATACATGAGCTGCAACGTATCAAACAAAACTCTGTTCTATTCCAATATTTAATGAAATAAACTTTCTGCTTTACTTTCAGATCAACAGACAAATGAACATTCGACTCCACTTCATTCATCAACAACTGAAGTTACTGTTCACAACTTCAGTATAAAAACAGAGAACATAAATGTGCTGCTGTTTAAACTACAGCTGAAACTCCCCGACGCTAAAACGTTTTCCAGGTCAAAGCTTCGATTAAAACGTGTGAAAATGGTTCATTTCATTTTACTTCAGTGATGAAGTGATTCGATTTTCTTTCCCACAGAAAACAAACAAAACAAAAGCTCATTTGTTTATGAGACGTGTTGATGATCAGTTCAGTAAATCCCGTCCGATCCGACGCGGCGTCGGGAAAACTGGACGCTGTGTTTCTTGTCGTCGCTTCGACTCCAAACCAACATTCAACATCTGTTTTATTTTTCTGGCTGTTTATTGAAATCACACGTAAATTTTTCTGTGTATTTTACATAAACACAAATTCACGCACGAGTTCCCTTTAACCGCTTCAGCTCAGCTGAAAGGAGGCGCCACCGCCGACACGCCGTACGCAAAAAAGTCGGTTGTTCAGCAGCTTCGAGGAGACGAGCAGGACAATGATGGCGTGCAGAAAGCCGACACGTGCTCACGCCTTTTATCCTGCGTTAGATTCTGTAAAGAGATATTCATATGCAAATTCGGAGTCACGAGCCCTGACTGACGGCGTCTCGGTTTGCAAATATGACGGTTGATTTCTGTTGAATGTCAAATAAAGCGAGACGAAGCTTTAATGTAACAACAGAGTGGAGTTTACAGGGAGGTCAGACGTCGTTTCTGCTGCTCGACGCAGAAAAAGCTCCAAAAAACAAACAAAAATAATTATACATACAACAAACAAACTTTCCAGGAGAAATGTACAAACACTCTGCTTTGACTCACATCTCTGCACATTTATCCAGAACTTTCCATCAAAATAAAACCTGGTCTCCATCATCAGTTAGTTTGTTTAAACCGCTGAACTCCACCTGAACCAACTACAACATCAGACATTTGAATAACAAAGGAACCAACGTGCTGAGGTTCTCCGGTTCCTGCCGACGCTTCGCAGCAGGTTCTCCTCTGGTTCTGCTCATTGTAAAACGGCGCAGGTTAAAAAAGAAGCTGCTTTGTTAATCAAACGTGTCGACCTGTCTCAACAGTGAGAGCGACACAATGAAAGTGGACGTTGTGTCTCTCTTTGTGTTTGTGCACCAATGCACGAACACACACACACACTGTGCGTCTGATGTCTTCTGTCCTGTGTGTTGTCCACTGGACATCGCCACAGCTTTACTGTGCATTAGTACAGTATTATGAAATATTACCGGATGGGATTTATCATAGTGCTGCTGCATTGTGCTCATGTGAATCAGTAACATTATATTTCAATCATTTCACTGCCACATGTTATTTTAATATCATCCATTTATTTATTAAATCATTTGATCACTTGAACATGTTTAACATTGAAAACGAGTGAAGAGCGAAGTAACGCAGCGTCTCCAGTGTCTGAAGAAAGAAAAGAAGAAATTCTACATGTGACAGACTGTTTCCTTCCAGCTAAACCAGGTGAGCAGCTGCTTCACTCTACCTGTGACCCACAGCTGTAACCTGCTGTTCTCAGGCTGTAATGACCTTTACTTTGAAGGTTTTAACCCTTTAACTACAGGAGGTCACATTCTGGAAGCAGCTAATGATAACACGCTGCCTAATGAGGCCTTCTGTCATCATCATCATCATCTTCCTCCTGAATGAACCTCCACGCTCAGTGGCCGTGTCGTTTTCCTGCTGATGCTACGACAGGTGAGTTTGAAGAACCTGGTCTGCAGACAGACTGATAATCTCACGGCTGAAGGACGAGAGCAAAGCGTTCGTCTGCTGTCAGGAAGTTTGAACAGAGAAACAGGAAGTTACATCACAAACAGCTTCAGCTGCTGAGATGAAAGAAGAAGAGGAAGAACAGAGGAGGTGCTGAAAACAGAGGGACGTGACCTTTGACCTGTCAGTCAGACAGGATGATCGCTGCCCTTTGTCTGTTTAGACGGCGACGAACACATCACATTAAAATCAGATCCTGCAAAAAAGAAAGTGACTCATCAGGGGCAGGGGGAGGAGGAGGAGGGGAGGAGGGGGAGGAAGAAGAAGAAAGGAGGAGGGGAAATAAAGAGAGAAGGAGAAAAGGAGGAAAAGGGAGGAGGAGGAGGAGAAGCCAGAACAAACGCAGCAAAAGAAAATAATGAAAGTACAAAAGAAGAGGAGTTAAAGAAGGATGGAGGATAGAAGGAAGAAAGCAGGAGGTGTCATTTGAGAAGGAAGCACAGGAGATGGAGGGAGAAGAAAAAAAGAGTAAGAAGAAAGAAGGAGATAAAAAAAAAAGCTGTGTGACATTAACAAAATAAAAGTCTGAGAGAAAACCTGAGAATATTTTCACTGTCAGGGGGAGAGGAGGAGGAAGAGGAGGAGGCAGAGGAAGAGGAGACCAAAAGGTGGAGAAGAAGAAGAAAGAAAGGATGAGGGAGAAGAGAAAATAAAGGTGAGGAAATGGTGGGAAAAGAGGAGGACGAGGAGGAGGAGGAGGAGTTTTGTTGGGGCAGATGGTGCATCAGGCTCCCCGGGTACTGACGACAAGTCCAGACCTGTGTGTGTGTGTGTGTCTGTCTGTGTCTATGTGTGTGTATTTGTTGAGACGGAGCTGGTAACAGTCGTTACATGAAGAAAAACAACACAACTCTGAGTCCGTCTCTTTGTTTTTAGTGAGTCATGTGTCACTTGTGTGATGTTTCATCAGAAACGGCCTCAGAGTCTGAGACGACAGTGTGTGAGCTGAGAGGAGGACGATGGACAGATAAATAGATAAACAAACAAACTTTGACAGCTTCATGTCCTAAAAGCAGCAGATGTGGCGACCTGTTGGACACGCTGAGCCTCCTCCTCACGCAGATGAGTGAGGGAGGGGGCCTCGTCCTCCCGCCACAGGGTGCGGCCTGGGACGTGAAACAGCTGCACGGTGACCAGATGTGTTTGATGCTTTCAGCTCAAACCTGCAGCCGAAGCGACAGAAAAACGCCAAAACAGAGCGAAGAGAAGCTCTGAGCAGCGTGATCACACACGAAGTCCAAGGAAAGACGTCGCACAAACAGCCTCCAACAATCACAGCAACATAATTCCAGTCTCATGAACCGACTCCAGCTCCGTGTATCTTCATCTCATCATCATGTGATGCATGCAGCACTTTCATGGACGTTACACACCTTCACTCCAGAAACAACAAGAGGCCAACAACCCACTTTCACTCAAACAAGGGTCAAAGGTCAACACCTCCCACAGTTATTTACAGGAGCAGCATCATAACCAGGAAGCAGGTAAATATTTAAAACAGCAGCGAACGTCTCTCTCCTGGACGTGTCTCCGTGAAACATGTGAACACGCTGTGGAGTCAGACCTGATCGAACCCGTGACCCGGATCATGTTCAGAGGACACGTTTCCTGGGACGAGTGAAGCTGCTGAGACCAGGTTCATGTCCAGAACTGAATCGGTGTGTGAATGTGTGAATGTGAATGGGTGAATTTTCTCCAGATGTTCACTGAGCTGAGAAAACAAACATTTTACTGAAACGTTCAGGATCAACGTGTTTGAGACTAAAAACACAAAACGATCAACGTTTCATCCTGAAACTAACGAAAACATTCATGTTTCCTACAAAGTTGATTTGTTATTTAGTTGAAAATCAGCATCGTTTCGAGGAGACGTGTCTCCTTCAGGACAGAGGGACATCAAATCTGATTTAAGTTTAAAGTGATTAAAAAATAAAAATCAGAACTTGGTAAGTTGGTAAGGACTCCCCTGAGTCCCCTCAGGGACTCCCAGCTGCCCCTGGACCCAGTGGCACTTCTACATTGAATTACCCCCTGGGCGAGACCCCCTCAGAGCGCCCCCTCCCTATATTTATATTATAACAATCTCCAACTCCAACATTGCTAAAACAATTTAGAAATTAAAGTTATCAGAAATTAAATAAATATACTCTATAACAAGAGAGTATATTTATAACAATAATATAAAATATATATAATATAAAACAATATATCTTTATTATTTAAAAAAAAATAAATAAAAGAATAATATACAAATAAAATATAGAATAAATATTCTGAATAGCACAAATTCTTCATCACACAAATGAAAACACACTAAAGGAAATCTAATTCTAACACTACTGCACTGAGAGCAGCAAACACTAAAACTAAAACCTGACCTTTCCTTCCTGATGCAAAATCATCAGTAATGTCATCAGATGAAATCTGCTCCTCTATCGAATGATTGATACTGATGACAGCAAAGCCAGAGACCCGTTCCTGAGACCTCAGGTACGACGTGATCAACTTTAGCTTTGAAAAGCTCCTCTATAACCACCACTGCCTGGACCCCAGGTTGAGACCCTCAAAAATTTTCTGTCACCTGAATCCTCTTCACACCTGAGCCTGAAACACTCAGAGACAGGAGACAGAAGACAGGAGACAGGAGACGTGAGGCCGTCTGCTGCTTCCAGCTAATGAATAAAAATGAGTCTGTGTGAGAGGAGGAGCAGAGGGAGGAGCAGCAGGCTGTGGGAGGAGGAGGGAGTTCATGCATCACCTGAGCACTGGAACAGCTTCAGGTAACTCTGCTGTGTTTAACTCTGTTTACACTGTTGCTGCTTGGATTCATCACAGAGGAAACAAACGTCGGATTAAAGCTGGATTCATCTGATCCCTCTGAGCCGCAGAGCTCTGCTGTTTCCACAAACTATTAAAACACATCACACACATCCTTCATCAGCATGAACACACACACACACACTCACTACAGAATCAATGTGGATTAATTCACCGCTGAAAATAGTCCCAAATAAAATCTGTTTCCTCCTGTTTGTTTGTTTGTTTGTTTAACTCACAGTGAGCAGCTGTTTGAGGAAAACAACTGAGCTTTATAAAAATGAAACAAAGCTCAGTTTCACGTCTTCAGTCAGTTTCTTTCCCTCTTCAGTGTTTTCACAGCTGTTAGAGACGAGATGAGACGCTGAGAACCACGAAAGCCTCTAATCTGAAGAGCTGAGTGTGTGTGTGTGTGTGTGTGTGTTGATGACCTGGCCGGCCTCTGCAGCTCACCTGTGGGGACACCCTGCAGCTTTTAGCTCCCTGCTGATCCTGATGGGACCCTCAGACCGAGCCCTGCGACCCTGTCTGGGTCCAGAGCCACGGTTTGCAAAACTACACAACCAGAGAGTAAATCATTGTACCTGTCGACAAACCAGGTGTTGATATAGTGCAGTGACCTGATGAAGCAGGTATTAATCATCAGACAGATACAAACTGAATGTTATTAATAATTTCAGTTTATTTTAAATGAAAACTGTGAGTTTCCAAACTGTCGACTTCAAAATCCAGAGGGTTTGAAACTGTTTGAAATTTTAAGAATTTAATTCTTCAGATTAAATTTAAAAAAAATGTAAATCACCTGAAGTTGGAGATTTATGGTTTTCACTGGACAATGACTTCGATTTTTATCAGTTATTTTCTTATTAATTATTCTACTGTTAAAATCCGAAGATAAACTGATTTCACTCTGTTTTACAGGGTAAATGATCAAATGCTGATTTATGAGAAAAAATAAAAATAAAGACAAATACATGAAATTAAAAAATAAAATAAAGAAGCTCAAATAAAACAGGATTTTTACAGATTCCATTTCAGCCACAATCTGGGATTAAAAGTTCGTGTGACGTTTGTTGTTAATTCAAATCGACAGGTCAGGATTATTACAGTCATCAGAAGAATCAACTGATCAAATA
The DNA here is from genome assembly GCA_016801885.1 of Toxotes chatareus. NCBI lineage: Eukaryota > Metazoa > Chordata > Actinopteri > Toxotidae > Toxotes > Toxotes chatareus. The sequence goes on along the minus strand of CM028905.1, from coordinate 748,985 downwards.
ATCTGCAGATTTATATCATTTCAAAACCGAACCCGACGCACGTGAACTGCGACAACAACACACCGTTTGCTCGTGACTGACTGACAGAAACACCACCGGTTCATGTGTTCACACTGAAACTCGCTCACTGACTCACAAAGTGAAGCCGTTAAACTGTGATGATGACTTACAGGCAAAGACACCACATTACAGCCTGAGGTCAAAGGTCACGAACGATCACAGACAGAGAAACTGGATTTAAACTTCGGTTCATCGCTTTATCTGACGATCATTTTCTCCAGTGATCGTGTTAAATAATCAATGTTCAGAACTCAGAGAGTTTTAATTTGTAATGAAACGAAACACAAATGTTTTAAACTTCTGTCACGTTTTACTAGAAAACGACTGAACGACGAACCGATCATCAAACAGTTTCAGTCTCTGACGATTGATCAACAAATGGCTGCTGCTCTGCGTGAAACCCTGAGGCCGAGCAGCTGAACTCCGCTCACAGACACACAACCTCACACTGCGGGTCCTGACGAAGGACGGTCTGGATCCACTGAGTCTCTCAGCACGACTCACAATGAGGCACAGAGTTACACACACAGAGTTACACACACACAGTGTTACACACAGAGTTACACACACACAGAGTTACACACACACAGTGTTACACACAGAGTTACACACACAGAGTTACACACACACAGAGTTACACACACACAGTGTTACACACACAGAGTTACACACACACAGTGTTACACACAGAGTTACACACACACAGAGTTACACACACACAGTGTTACACACAGAGTTACACACACAGAGTTACACACACACAGTGTTACACACAGAGTTACACACACAGAGTTACACACACACAGAGTTACACACACACAGTGTTACACACACAGAGTTACACACACACAGTGTTACACACAGAGTTACACACACACAGTGTTACACACACAGAGTTACACACACACAGTGTTACACACAGAGTTACACACACACAGTGTTACACACACAGAGTTACACACACACAGAGTTACACACACACAGTGTTACACACACAGAGTTACACACACACAGTGTTACACACAGAGTTACACACACAGAGTTACACACACACAGAGTTACACACACACTGCACACTGAGCATTCCAACATGAAGTCCAGACTCTGGTGATGTGGACATTAAAGAGCAGAGATGTGTGTGAGTCTCTCTCTCTCTCTCTCTCACACACACACACAGGTCGATGATCAGATTCTGTTTAAATCTGAAGTCAGGGGGAAAAAATGAAGGCACAGCAGAATAAAGTTTGCTGATGTGAACTTTTCCTGTCAGACTCTGCTCAATTTGTTTTGTTTAATTGTGAAATTATTTTACATTTCCCCAAACTTTTTTCTTTTTTAACTAATAAACACAATTCTTTTCTTTTCTTTTCACTTCATGTATTTTGTTATATTTTACTGATACAAACATTTAGATATCATTACTATTTGTGATGTAATTAATATTTTGTTCTTTTTTTAAACTGATGATCAGTATTATTCCATCCAGTTCTGATTATATTATTATTTTTAATAATATATTATCAAACAGAGAAGAATTCCCTCAAACGGCGACAAACTCTAAATAAATTATTTTCCTTTAAAAAATAATTTTGTGTGCAGAAAAGTAAAATGTAGATTTTCTCTGTAACAGATTTCAGCTCATTTGATTTTATTTTCGTTATTTTCTACTTGTTTTCTAATTTTACTCTTTACAGATGAATTTCACTGTAAAGGTTCGATCATCAATCGTTTATTTTTATACATTTATAATAAATTAAAGAGCAGCAGAAATGATCCGTCAGCTCATCTCCGTGATTTCCGGATGATTTCTCCTCCTCAGGCTGATTTTTTATTTTCCAGATGTGACCGGTTCACCTGCTTTTACAAAACTCACACACAAAAAAACTTTAAAAGGAGAAAAATGTTGAGAAAGAAAATTTTCGCTTTTTGTGGAAGAACAAAGTTTTTTTTCCCACATAATTTCAAAAAGGCCGCGAATTTAAAAATCAGGTGTGTGTCTGTTACTGAACCGCCGAGAATAATCAGTAAAACTCCCGCCATAAGAAAAGTTCAGACACGGCCCCAAAAACTTCTGATTGTGTTTCTATTGGAGAATTAAAAAGTATTTTATACCAGAGACACACACAGAGTACTGCAGCACACAACTGTACACAACTGCACACAACAGAGAAACGATCCGTTCAGACCAAACTGCTCCTCATGTGACTGAAGCTGCCTGATCAGAACCACACGCAGTTACTAATACCAATAATCAATACTGACGGAAGCCGGAGAGGCCTCAAACAGAGCAGCTCACTGAACTAACGCGTGGCTTCATATTAAATAATTATAGGAGATAGTTACAGGCTCGCGCTGCAGCCTCAATGTGAACATGAACACATAAACTAATGAACACATGAACGTACAGTTCTGAATAAATCTGTGTTAATGACCAGAGCTGCACATAAAAAATATATATATATATATATATATATATATAAAACACGTTTAAGAAAAAAGATTAAATGAGAATCAGTAAAATGTTCTGATAATAAAAATAAAAAAAACAGGCAGAGTAAGGATGAAAATCACCTTCATGTGTTCATATTAACAGGTTAATGTTCGGCTGAATAAATGTTTCATCAGCTGCTTCACACACTGAACTTTACCTCAGGAAAAAAAAACAGTCTGAGAGAAGGAACAGCGGCAAAACACAATCTCCGAGGCTCCAATAAAAAAACCAATAATACACCAATAAAATATCAATAACATAATTCATCATCAGAACTCTGACACAGTGTCAATCAGACTCTGCTGCTGCCCTCTCAGCACTGATCTCAGGACGGTCTGATCTCAGCATTTCACCGAGTTTCTTATTATTATAATGATTATAACAATCATTATTATTATAATGATTGATATGATATAATTATTATTATGTCAATTTAATAAAATTATCAGATACATTATTTTTAGCTTTACGGAATAAAAATACTGACAATATATTTTTCATTATATGAAAATACTAATTTAAAAACAGAGAAAATAAAACTGTGATATTTCCGATATAATATGATCCTGATTCTGATCCCAGGTCTGAATTTTCTGAAACACACACACACACACACACACACGTGTGCTGATGAGATGGAAAGTGTGAGAACAGTAAAATCAAAGCTGCTCAGATTCACAGAAACCTGGAGCACCACATCCGCGGGCCCTCTGAAGCGCGCGCACCCTCCCTCCCCTCGGCTCACCTTGGAAGCGATGTCCCAGGTACCGGCTCCGCAGTACCCAGGGGTAGAAGCTGAGCGCGTCCCGGTGCTGCGGGCTGAAGAAGCTCTGCGGGGGGATCTGCAGCGGGTGCAGCGGCAGCCCGCCGGGGCTCTGCGTGTGTGTCCCGGGCTCCTGAAGAACCATGTCCGGCCCGGCAGAGTACAAAGTCCTCCCGCTGCTTCCCTGGAAGCAGGAGCCGAAGACCCCGGCGGCTGCGGCGGCGGCGGCGGCGGCTGGATGCAGGGACTCCGGGAACCTGAGCGCCGTGGGCCGGATGGGCTCATCCCCGGAGCCGCCGCTGCTGCTGTGGCTGTTCGCCTCCTTCCCGACCAGAGACTCTATGGTGAAGCATTTCTTGTTATTGCTGTGCTGGAACATTGTAAGCACCTGGAGCGGAGCAGATCACGAATACGGAGAAGATATTAACAAGTCGGCGTCCAGTTAGTCCAGTGCCTCGGACTCGGGGGGCTCAGATTCCCAGCTTCCCCCTCAGATCCATAACTCTCCCCGAGAGTCCGCCTGTGCGTAAAAGCCGTGGGCAAATCCTGAGTTTTTGCACCTGGAAGCGGTGATGTTCCCTCTCACCTGTGTCCGGGGCGGTGTCTCTGTCCGCTCTCCGTTCCGCTGAGGCCGTCTCTCGCAGGTTCAAAAGCAAACGAACTCCTCTCAAAGTCTCCGGTCGGAGCGCGGCGCAGATCCTGGGAGCAGCGGCCGGGTGCGAGCAGAGAGCGGCGGGGCTGCAGGGTTCTGATCAGTCGGTGTCTCCTCGCGCCTCCTGCCGCTGCATGCTGGAGTGTGAGCCGAGCCGGGAGTGTCTGTCAGTCACCAGGCTGCACTCAGATACCTGCCCTGCCCTCCCTGCCAGAGGTGCGCCGAGCATGCGCACAGGCGGCTGCGCAGACAGCCATTTTGTTGATGGAGTGAATGAAGGTGGGGAAGCGAGGGGGAGGGGGGTGGCGTATCACACAGTGATGAAGAGGATGCAGATGACGGTGCGCGCGTGCGTGCGTGTTATCAGAGAAACTAAGGGCCGGTGATTCATTTACTCTGGTTCATTAATATGAGACGCAGCGTCTTCAACAGGTGTTTGTGAGGAACAGGTGAGTTTTCCACCTCATAAACAGACGTATACAAACCTACCTACTGCGCCATGCAGCAATGTGTATGTACCCCCAGGTTCCCATTCAGCCCAGTGCTCCCAGCACATAATACCTGATGTGTGTTAGTTAGTTTTCATAAACTTTATGAAAAACGTAAACATCACGTGAGCTCAGGAAGCTCAGGGTCCCCTGTACAGCTCCACTGTGCTGCAGGAAGCCAAACACACCTGCAACTCACAAAAAAAGTTAGATTTAATCCTGAAATACTTTGATTTAATCAGTCAGTGATGATGATGATGAGGAGGAGGAGGAGGAGGAGGAGGAGGCCGATCAGCAGATCAGAGCAGGAAGCAGCTCAGGCCTCACAGTGAAAGTTCTGGGATTTTTGTTAAAAACGACTTAAACAATTCAAATGACTGAAACTGGGGCCAGTTCATTTCCTTTCAGTGGTTTAATGGTTTCAGCTGTGACTGGTTTCTGAGTGTGTTTCCTGGGAAACAGCACACGGAAGCATTACACACATTTTTATTCGTTTTTTAAAATTAATCTTTAAGAGGAAAAGAACCTGAGGGTACAGACAGCGAGCACCACCTACCCTGGAATATCCTGGAATACCCTGGAATTTGTGGTGGTGGTTCCAGATTCAGCTATTTTCACGATTTTATTATAAAAACATCAAATATTTCTCCTTTAACAGAATCAGTTCTGAAACTCCATCAGTTTGATTCTGAAGATGGATGATTATTGATTATTTATTTATTGGCAGTCAGGTAATGAAGGAGGGAACCAGGTGAAAGAGGGAGGTTTCCTCTGACCTTTGACCACAGGGTCAAGTGTCTTGTTCTGTGTCAACTAACCTGTCACTCAGTGCGACGTGCGCACACACACACACACACACACACACACAGTTAAAGCACACTGCTTTGTCTGACTGAAGCCAATAATAATGTTCTCATCATTAATTCATGTTTAAACTGACAAACAGAAAATGGAGCAGCAGATGAATCACAGCAGGTCTGATCTCCAAAAACAACAAACAACATTTTACTAAACGATTCATCACTGAAGTCAAATGGCAACAATCCTCTGGTGTCAGTTTCTCCGGTGTGAGGATTTTCTGTTTTTGTCAGTTTGTGTTTGTCCTTCTGTCTCAGTAAACCTCAGTAAGTCACAGACTGACTCGGGTGACGTGGTCTCTCGGTCTGGGGGAGGCCTCTCACATGTCAGTACTGGGGGGGCTTGTCTCATAATCTGTCCCTGATTGATATAAAGCTGTTATGGAGCATTTATGTGTCTCCTTTGTCTGAAAGCTGCACAGCGCGGACGTGAAGACAGATGAATCCAGCGACTCTCGTTCGTCTTTTACAAAATGAGAAAAACATTTCTGAGATTTTCAGAAACCTTTTTTCTTCGTCCTGTTTTTGTGACTCGTGTCTGTGTCACCTCTCAGACTCGGTCCTCCGTTGATCAGACACCATTTGGGCGTCAGAATCGACCTATGCGGCCTGGACTAGGCCCTTCCTGTGCAGCTTTGGGACCTGGAGGACAAATGCCAGCCCATTCAGGAGCCTCTAATTGTGGCCAGGGAAGCTCCACAAAGGCCCCCTGCCTCCGCCTTCAATGGGCTGCCCTGCGGAGGCCCGTGTGAACCGCAGAGCCCCTTTTTCCTCCCCATCCTGCCTCAGTATGTCGGCCTCCGCCCCCCTGCTCCCGCCGCCCCCTCCACATGTTAATTAATAGGCCTTACTGGCAGATTTGGATCCTGCTCGGCTTTGATTGAAGGCGGCCATTAGCATCTATTAATTTTGCCTCTGGCGTTTTATCGCTGGCTCTGAAAGGAGGAATTAAGTGGTGTGAGTTATTGTGAGGGCTCGGGGTGTGAGGCTGAGTTAAAATGTGATTATTGTCCCTGCAGCCTGGAGCCAGCTAACTGCTGCTAAGCCCTCTTGAAAATGAAGGGGCGACTCCTCTCATTAGAGCCCAACAAGGGAAAGATATTAACAGGAAATAACTGCAAATTTCTTTTCTCTCCTTCTAATCTCTTCTTTTTATGTTCCACGTGAAAAGGACACTTAAAAATGTAGGGGGGCGTGGCCAAACAGCCGCGGTGATGATACAGTTGTCCAACCTCAACTCTGAGCTCTGATGTTGTTTTTCAGAAAGATCAGGTTTAACTGTGTGAGGAGAAGCTGCAGGACGGTTGGACACGTCTGCAGCTTGTGTTCAGCACTGATCGTGTTGTCCAACCTCAGTGGGACAGGACGTGTATAAATAAACAAGACTCTGAAGTCTCTGCCTTCTCTCGTTCACTTCTCTCTACACGATGGACACTGAAACTTTACTGTGAATGAAAGTAAGCTGAGATCTCTGCAGTCGTACACTGTTAATATAAATATAGGAATTCAAATGAATCCGTTTTATTGTTGATGTGTGAACAGATTCTAACTGTGAACAACTCGTACGTGAATGCGACGACCAGCTGCCAGCACTTTCCTTTAACCTGAACCTGTTCTTCGAATCATCGTCGTCTGTTTAAAGCTAACGTTACAGGATTATCGTCTGGTGATTCAGTAACTGTTAGCATCCAGCACATGTAGCCGCGCTGACAAAGCTGAGCCTCAGTGAAAGCTCGACAAACAGCAGCTGGTAAAGCTGGTTAGCTGGTTAGCTTAGTTCAGCATCACCTGCCTACACTGTGATAGTTTGCAAGCAAATAACAACTTTATGCTTTAGTCTCCTGTCTGACTGTCTCATGTCTGCTCGTTAGTGTCACTGCTGTGTGTGCACCGGCTGTGGGTCATTGTGTGTTAGTATTTCTGCATGAACACGTGTTTAAGGTGTGAGCAGGACAGACCTTTCGTTTTGTCCTCGCTGCACGGCCTCGGCCAAAATCCCACGAGCGTGTCACATGTTGATGTTGATGCTACGAAACAAAAACAGACACTCATCAAAAACAGTTTTAGCTTCTAAAACAGAGAAAGAAGAAAGAACGAGTGAATAAAAAAATGTTTTTCCTGCTGCAGAGAGTCAGCGGCCCAGATTCCAGTCGTACAACTGAAATATTAGATCAGTAAAATTAGATCCTCTGAGCAGCAAACAGGGTCTGATTTTGTCCCCAGTGTAAACAGCAGCTGACTTAGACCGGGACAGACTCTGTCCAACATGGTCCTGTAATTGTCTTCATGTGATACGAGCAGCACAGGTCCAGCCAGATTCATGGATTCACGTTTTCTTACAGAGGGTTTCTCTCAGTGTCAGAGCCGTTTTATTGGAAGTGGGACGTCAGCTGTGTGTCGCTGTTCGATGCCCCTGGTGGCAGCACAGCTCGGTCACACCTGCTGATCAGTTCATTCACACTCTCAGTCCTGAAACTCATTTTTACAGTTAATTTATCAAGTGATTTAGAAACTAACGGATGGCTTCAGGTTTTTCCTCTTTCAGTCTGTTGTTTTCTTAAAGATAAAAATGAGGCTCCTCCGCTGACTGACACTTCGTTCCTTTCATCCTTCACTTCTCTCTTTCCTTTTTATCGCTGTTCATTCATCCATCCTCCCTTTTCACACACACTCACACTCTCCTCTCTGCTTCAGGTGTTTCCAGGTGGCTGTGAAGTGCCATGGGAACACTGTGACATGACAGCAGAGGCTGTGACCCATAGCTAACACACACACACACACACACACTCAGCAGGGGCTGACCTGCAGCTTTCAGGTATTGTCTCAGCTTGTCAAACAGCCACTGACACAATGATCCCTTTACATCCGCTCAGCGCTTCACACACACACACTTAGATCTGTGGGTTTTAAAGAGCTGTGATTGGTCGGATCTGAGGGGTCAGGTGAGGAGGTCTGCTGTGACCTGCCGTCAGTCCGAATCTTAGAATCTGTTCTAGGCGAGAGGCCAGTTCACCAGTACAGAGGACTGGGACCAGTGAGAGAGGACATAAGTCTCCAGGTCTTTGAGAGAGGAAGTTTTTAACTTTACTAATTTACACAACCGGACGAACCACGTAAAAAAATAAAACATAAGAACAATGGAGGGAAACATCAAACTTTACCTCACACTGTTAATGCTTTCTGCTGGTGGGCTGCAGCGCCCCCCAGAGGCAGGTTACGGCTCCATCCTTCTGCATCAAGTCTTTGTTCTGATTCAGTGACGCTGGTCTCAGTTTGTTGCTGCGTGTTGTGATGACGATGACGAGTTCAGTTGTGTTGTTGTTTCGTCGGCAGGTTGTCAGAGCTGAGCTGAGAGGTGAGTTAGGACAAAAACACCTGGTGGGAGAAATATAAAAGCCAAAAAACATAAAGTTCACAGTCCCAGCATCAGCTGCATATGCAAACTGTCCAAGAACTAAACCCCCAACTATCTGAAGAGTCCTCTGCTGCTCTCTGGTGGTCATACATGGGTCCTGCACAACCAGACCAGAGCAAGGCCTCGTTCCTCATATGGATGAATGCGAGTTAACTTGGTTTGATGGGAATTTACTCAGAACAGATCTGATCAAACCACACAGGTCACACCAACAGTTCCTCTGTCTTCAGTTCAAAATGAACATGAGGTGATTTTAATTTGAATTTTAAGTTTGTATCAAACTTTAACTTTGAGATTTGAAACCATCTTCAGGTCTGGAGTTACCTGCCCGACAAACTGTTGTTTATATCAGAACATTTCTCTTAGTGTATTTATATTACCTGTATTTACCTTAGACGTTTGTATTCTTCTCCATCATCAGTCTCATCAGGACGTCTCCTGGTCTCAGATTCATCCTGTAGCATCACAGAGTCATAAAGAACCATCTTAATAGACCAGAAGGACAAGGAGTCCTGCTGCAGACGGACCCCGCAGAGACCTGATCTCAGCATCGTGGACTCAGTCTGGGATCACAAGAAGAGACAGAGACACTGAGACAGACTAAATTCACATAAGAACTGAGACAGGTTCTCCAAGAAGCTGGAACAACCTGAGAGCCTGAGTGCTGATGTACCGAGGAGAACTGGAGCTGGTTTTAAGACAAAGGGGGGGGTCACTGCAGATCCTGATCTGATTTAGGTTTTTTTCTCTTGACTGCTCTTTGGATAAAAACTCTTGAAATCTTTATGAAGGGCCTAAACCTTTTGCAGTGGACTGTGTATATTCATTTCACCATGTACACAGATCATCTTCAGCAAGGAGGTTTGTCAGGATGAATCCAAAAACCAACATACACTGATAATCTGTTGTATCTCATCACAGTGACCCCAAAGACAGTCATTTATAAATGTTAAATAAAAAAGATCATCAGTTTTAGTTGCAGTTTTTTATTTAGTGAAGCCAAAAACAAAAAAAGGGAAATATCTGGGAGTGTACCTAAGGCACGCTGAAAACACGCAGCTGGACTCGACTCCAACCAAGAAAAGATAAAATACGTTTTTACAGGTAAGAAGCTGAGAAAATTCAAAACTATACAACACAAAAAAAAATCTCTCTTATACAAACTCCTGGTAAACTACTGTTCAAAGTGCTAGTGCATAAGGAGACAGAGCTGTCAAAACACTGACAGATGGGTTTTTTTTTTTTTTTTGGCAATTACGAACGTCACATCCCGTTAATTCCATAAATCGTCTCGATCACAAAAAAAAAGAAAAACTAAACTGACAAAATGGCAAGATTTTTCACATCTTTAAAAAGAAACAACATATGTCAAGTTGTCAAAGGCAGGAAGTCTACAGTGATTATTGTTCTCTGGTTGTTTGTCAGGTAGCTGACGAAAATCTTAAAACATGCTTTAAACATGAGACCAAACAGGTAAACAGAGCTGTGAATGAGTAACAGGACTGAAGTCTCGGCCACACCGTGAAGCTTCTGACAAAATTCCATTCACTGTGATGAAGGTGCCACATGAGGAAGTAACGTGATAAAAACCATGGTGACAGAGCAGAGTGTGGGAACCGAGAACCGAGACGCTGTTCTGTTATTAAACTCACAGAACAGATGCAGTCAGTCAGTAAACCTCTGGCCTCTGACGTTCATGTCCACTTCAGATGGTTGTAAAGGTCAGTTACGCAAAGGCTAAAAATACTGTGGACTGACAATATAACACTGCCTTTGTTGGACTTTTCTGGCACTTCTATCGTGCAAAACGCTCTCAGGGAAACTGGTTCCTGAGTTCATGATTCAGGTGTTGACGCATGTCGTGTTCGCATATTTAGCTTTAAAGAGATATACATTTAAAGGTCAGTCACAAAGAGCTGAGAGGGTAATAACGTTCAAACAACTCGTCCAACTCACTGAAACACACAAAGAAACTGTTCTTTAGATTTTGACTTGAACACTTCCATGTGTACAAGCTGGAAACCAGTAATCATGCTAACTCCAGTGTGACATGAGCACAGCATTAACCTTCACTGGCAGAAAGCAAGCAAGCATTTTGACTCGCTAAGGTGTTAGCAGCTAGCTCACCAGCTACCACCACAAACAGTCTCCATGTCGTCAGACCACATGTTTAGCTAGTTTAGTGAGTCACCTTCTGGTATGACCGTGCACTACAAATCAACAACTACACCAGAAACCGCACAATTTGTCTGACCGGGTGAAAAACTCGTGGAGCTTAACACTGGACTCTGAGCTTTGCTCTGACAGCTAATGTCCAAACCTTAACATCAGCATGTCAACACACATTTTACAAACAGATGGACATTGACATGTCGACACTCATCATATTTGGATTTAAACAGGATCACAGTTTGCATGAAACACGCAGTTACATGTAAACAGGTTATTTAACATGTTAAAATTCTAATGTTAGCATGTTAGCATTAACAGGGGAGCAAATATGAAGTCTGTCATCAGTTGTAGAAGTATGTCCTGAAGTATTGAGAGCTAAAACCTGAAAACCGACATTAATGATCCAAATCCACAGTTACTGACACTGGCACCGCTTAAGCCAAGACGTTAGCAACGTTACCAAAGACACGATGATTCACTCTTTTAGCTAGCTGTCATTTTTTACTGAATAAAACTGAACATCAACAATTTGTTGAGGAAATGTTTTGATTCTGTGGCTCATCAAACACTCAGAGCTCATTACGGCTGCTTTTTACTCCTGAATACTGTAGATTTACATGTGACACTGAGACTGAAACGATGCAATGAACAGAGCAGGATGTTAGAGGGACTCAACTGGATCTAACATCCAGAGATGTTTGGGAAGAAGCTGTGAAGGCACATGAGTAGAAACAGAGTAAAACCGAGGACGTAAACACAGACAAACGTTTGGCTTCAGGTTTGAACAGGACTAGAAAATCACAGTATAAGTGGGTCTGAATCTGCTGAACCTGCATCACAGACAAGCTTTGTTTGGTTTATTGATAAGTTTGTGAATCCAGGATTTAGATACCTAAACTTTCCAGCAGGATGTCTAGGTGTGTAGAGCGAGACAAACCTCTAGGTCCTCGTTTGCAATCATTGGGAAACCTGCTTCTGTAAAATAAGAGGTCATGATTTCTTGTGAATATCTCTAAGACACTCACTGACTCCTTATTGTTCTGCCAACTCCAACCTCCAATAGACACTTACACACTCAAGTAACAGACTCTGGGGGGACCTGTAAAACCTTCAGGGGGTCTCCTGCTCTCTGGTACCCTCTAACATAAAGTACAGCAGATCTGGAAGAAGCCTTAGAGATTACTTTCTGACTGGCTTGATTTGAACCGTCAACAACTGGAGGCGACACACGAAATCTTGGCTGAACTGAGGAGCTACTCAAAGCTCTGCTGCTGGATGTGGAACCTCAGGAAAACTGCCTTTCAAATAACACCTAATGCCACTGAGCAAGAAACTTATCCTCTGAACCCAGATGATGAGACGATGCTCGTGTCCAACAGTAAAAGACTTCAGTTCTATCAGGTAAATACAGCAGTCTGTAAAGAGTAAGGAGTAAACACGGCGAGGGTCGTGGAGTCAGGGTGGTATGAGGACTGGAAGCCTTCATCCAGTAGGTAAGTTTGAAGCCTCAGCATTTGAGGTAAACCATGTTGGATACCTGTTACTTTAGGAAGCAATGTGGTTCAACAGGAAAGGTCTACATCAGCAGATTTTCTATTAGTACGCGCTCAGAAGCTCCAGCTCGACATCACTGTGTCTTACACCCCACTATGGTCTCAGGCACATTGGCGGACGGGCAGATCGTAGAACTGTATGGCACTAAGGCCCCGTCACACCAGCATTTTTATAAACAGAAAACATTTCAAACAAAAAAACATAAAAACAACAAACTGCAACAAGTAGTGGATCTGTTCGTGAAGCAGGTCTGTGCTGAGTTTTTATGAAGAGTTTAACTTCTGTGAACTTCACAGTGCTAACTAACGAGCGCTGAGGGAACAGAGGACCAGAGAGTCAAAACAGAGGAAGCTATCGCATTAGCTGTGTCACACCCCCTGGTTTTAATTAACCCTGCTCTGGTACAGTTTAACCTGCACCACAAAACAGACACAGCATGATCTGACATCGCTCATCAGTCAGGAGGGGACAGTGCGTCTCTGTCACTGCATTAGCTTACTGTCCATGATGAAAGTTTGTGGAGCGACCGAGCGCTGAAGGTGCTGCCACGCTGATCTGTCAATCTCAGTTCTTAAAAAACGCTTAAACAAAACTTTTTTTCCTTTTGGCTGAACTGATGAATTCAGCTCCCAAACATTTCAGCCATCAACAAACTGTAGAAGAATCAGTGAGCTGAGGCTCCTCTGGAAGAGAATTAAAAACCAAACGTAGACGAACAGACAGCAGATCAGTGGAGCTGCACCTTCAACCAGGACGACCCGAGGTCCAAACTGTTGTCCGGCTCAATACAGTGTGTACACACAGGATCCAGCTTTGACTCCATGTATGTGCTGCTGCTGTTAAACCTCAGTGGGTCTGTGGGTCCAGGATCAGTTTCAGTGGTAAACTCGCTCAACTGCACAGCAGCAGAAGAAGCGTGGAGATGCAGTTAAACAGAACTATGAATCAGCGTTGATTGTAGACAGGATGCAGCTTTCGAGCCTTTAAACCTGGACCCAGAGCAGCTGGTTGTTAGGACATGTGGACCTCACCCAGTCTGAGTGAGTAAACCAGGCCTACTCCATGTTACTGTGAGAATTATTATGGGCACGTGTACAGTTCTATCTACGTGGAGGACACATGGGATCCACGTCCAGGTGTAATCAGAGTCATCTCGGTGCGATCTCCTGCACCATGGTGGGCAGGTGGATGGTCGGACACGAGTCTCTGTGTCGCAGTTTGAACATCAGCTGCTCCTTTTCCTGAGAAAGCTTCTGGTTTACCGCTGCCTGCCTCTCCAGCGCCACCTTCATGTCCTGCTGCTCCTTTGATAACTGCCTGTGAAACAGAAACAAAGAGGGAGGGATCAAAGAAACGCATCAGCTGGACTGTGTTCAGAGAGTTCGCTTTCAGAGGAAACCAGAAGGTTTAAAAAAGAGAAACCATTCTGAAAAACAAAGAAAACCCTGGATCATGTTTTTCAGCAGGTGTCCCGCAGGTGGCGCCACATTCATGCAAAATAAGCTGCTGCTGGTCAATGACAGAAGACAGAGGCTCCATTCACACTCTCTGTTGTGTCTGACTGTACTTTCTGAAATCACATACTGAATGAGAGTCTGGCAGTTGTCGATCCGGACTCTCAGATCCTCGTTCTGCTGCAGGACGTGGATGATCTGGTCCTCCAAAGACAAATTCTTCTCCAACTGAGAAAGGTACAAAAAAAAAAAAAAAAAAAAGACATAATGAGGAACATGTACAAAAGAGGAAGCAGAAGAAATCCTGGAAAAGAAATTACTCAGTAAATTCAGAGAAAACTCGTGAATAAATAAACAAATTCATGTTTCATAATAACAAGAACAAAACTGCCCCAGTAAAAGTTTGTGTATTTGAGTGGACGTACCAGAGCGTCCATCTGCTGCAGCTTCCTGCTCTGCTCCTGCACGCGCTCACTCTTCATCTCAATGACAAACAGCAGAGACTCCTGCTCCGACTCCCAGAACGCACCTGGGCTGCCGTGAGCCTGGAGGACGGAGTAACAAAGATTTTCACTGAAGCACACAGGTTGAATTACATGTGACGAGCAGATGAAGTAAAGCACACCTTTATATTTCTCTGCAGGTCTTTCTTGAACGTGGACTCCTGGACTCTCCTCTTCAGCTGGTTGTAAACCTGCAGCTCTCGTGTCAGCTCCTCCACTTCCCCCTTCAGTTACAGCAGGAAATACAAATACAAAGCGTCTGTGTAGGAAACGTCCTCAGGTCTGAAGTGATGCTGATGTGTGGAACTGGTCTGATGTGAGTTGCTGCTAATGAATGAACAGCAGGTGAGACACAAACTCTGGACTCTGTCCTTCCTGTCTTACCTTGAGGACGTCCTCAGCAGCATGAAACTCTTCTGTCAGTTGACTTTTCTCTTGTTCGTGTCTTTTCTGCAGCTCTGCAGGAAAACGAGTCAAACTCAGATCATCTCTGATGATAAGTGACACAGTTTGACGTTCATTCACTCAGAACAGGTAATACAGTGGTTACTGTGTGTGTGTGTGTGTGTGTGTGTGTGCAGGATAAATCCACATTGGAAAGGCCATGTCGGCTCAGCAGAGAGGGTTAATCCTCTGTACGGTGGCCTGTTTGGTCCTTTCATCAGTTCACACACTGTCTGATGTGTTCAGTCTAACTTCTGACGTCCCTGTTTGACATTTAACTGAACTTTCATCAAATTCTCAGAAAAAAAAAGTTACTGAAATAACTTTATTGAGAACGTTCACACGTTTCTCATGAGTTCATGTTGTTGCCCAAACGAGTTAATGAGCTCGTCTGAGAAATCTTCATGTTATCATGTTCAGTGATGATTTCGCTGTGCGATCGTTTCAGAGCTGCAGTCTGTGGTGTTGCTAAAATCTGGTCCATAGATTTAGAATCAGTTTGTCAGGCTCAGCTCTGCAACGGTCAAGACCTGATTCAGCTCCCGTCGCTCTGAGTTCTGCTATAATTAGCATGTTAGCTCTGACACACTGAGGCGTGAGGTCACTTCTGTTGATCTCTCACCTTCCACACGTCGCTCATGTTCCTCAGTCACAGTTTGACTTTTCTGTTCATGCAGGACGTTTAAATCAGCCGTCGTCTCTGTCTTCACCTGAAAGTCACAGCAAAATAATAATAATAATAATCAAATTGTATTCAGCATCAGATCAGACTTCCTCCGTCTCCAGTAGAGAGACAGTGACAATGTTAAAGCCAATCCCAGAATCACTGCAAAGGCTCGTTTAGCAGAGCTGAGCTCAGTTGGTGTGACGGTGAAGTGAGACGAACAGACGCTCCAGTGGACACTACATCGAGGTGTCCTCCATGGATGCAGACCAAGAAAGACTCCTCCCCTTCAGCTCATGTGAAAGTGCACCTGGCCTGTGCAAAGGCTCACACAGGTAAAGATGAAAGAACTCAGGATTCTCAAAGAAAACATCTGGACCTGGGGGCGTGTTGGACTCAACAGGAGCCGAACACTGACACCAGGTCGCAGCGAGGACACGATCAGAAGCAGAGCAAACAAACCCGCGGCTGCACAGCAGCTGTCTGGGTCCGACCTGTCTGCCAGAGACACGGTCTATGATTAACTCCTCCGGCCGAGTTTCTGATCCTGAAGCAGAACTTCGCTTCGCCTGCCAGTGAAACTACGTTCATGTGTGATCCATCAGACTCTGACACCGTGATCATCACCGTCCGCTGCCTCCACTCCACGTCTCAGCCCGGGTCTCAGTCTGTCCTCCAGGTGCTGAGGTCCAGCAGTGATGCGACAGACTCGTTATGTTTCTCCGGTCAAACGATTAAATATGAAAATGTTTAACCAGCAGTGAAAAGACCCGTGAGCTGAGGAGCAGCTCAGGCGTCTGTCGTGTGCTGGACATCCCACGCTGCTCTCACCTTATCGAGGATGCTCAGGACGAGCGCGCACACCTCCTCATCGGCGTGGTCTTTCAGAAGCTCCGCCCTCTCTGGGTTCCCATTGGCTGAGAGCACTTCCTTTAAAGTCCTCAGCTGCCACTCGAACCGCTCCAGCTGCTTCTCCAGACAGACGTCCTGCTCACCTGACAGGCGTTTACCTGCGAACAGAGCGACCAACGGAGACACACGGACACACGTGAGACAGAGCAGAGGGGACGGACAGAAAAACAGGTCCAGTTAAATCAGCACAGACAGGAAACAGGTAAAAATCTGTTGGTGCCAAAGAGTTAACAAAGAACTGCACGAAGATATGAGGTCATCGTCACGGAAACCTGACACACACACACACACACTGTTCAGGAAGCCTTCATGACTAATTTAATTTCAGCCTGTGAATGACATCATCGACATGTAGTCACACTTCATTCAGTCTGATGATGATGATGATGATGATGAAGGTGGCGACTGATAATCATCAACACTGATTAACAGACGTGAATATGATCAGGATTTACTGAGAGAACCTGCAGCGCCTCGTGGCCCAGCGGCTCCGTGGCCCGGCGGTCTGTTTCTCTGCAGGCTCCTGCTGGTTCTGTACATAAGCTCGGCTCAGCTTCAGGAGGCAGGTTTGAACTTGTGTGAAGACGAATTGATTTTAAACAAAGACCAGATTTAGTTTTATTCATTCGCTCTTAGAAAGATGAGACACGGAGATCAGGTCTGTGGGAGCGAGGGGAGTTGGAGGGGGAGGAGACACGGTGACTGATGACATGTTTTACAGGTCACATGACAAACGGTGTTTCAGTTATTATCAAAAACAAAAAGTCAGTGTGGAAAGTTTGCTCTGATACTGTAAAACGTTCAGCAGCACCTGTTTGGCCCTCGGCCCTGTGGGGTCAACGCTGAGGTCATTCCCCGGCGCTCACACAGGGACAGTGATTCAGAGATGGTGGCGGCGTGTTCACACCGTCCTGCTGTAAACGAGCAGCTTCTGTCCCCGTGTTCAAACAGCAGCTCATAAACAGGAGGAAGTGAGCGTACGGCGAAGGTCAGCGGACCGCCGGGCGGCGTGAGTCAGACCCTCAGAGCTCGTGATGCTTCCTGTCCTCCCTGCTCAGAAACATCTGACCTCAGAGCTGCAGCCAGAAATTCATTCAATCACTTTATCATATTTTCCACGTCAGCTGTTCCAGAACTTTGTGGACTGTGTCTCTGACCTGCAGCTGTTTTCATGCAGTTACTGCACAGCTCAGCCAAACCATCATCGTGTGAGCACAGTAAATATCTACTGCAGCACGAAAGGTGCTGATAGATCAGATCGATCAATCGATCAATCAATCACCTGGATCTCTGCTGCTAACGATCGCGATGAGTGAAGACCTGATTTTCTTCTGAGCATCTTCACATGTTGATTTGTGCGAACATTAGAGACAAAGTCAAACCATGTGTGTGTGTGTGTGTGTGTGTGTGTGTGAGAGAGAGAGAGAGACGTTAAAACACTTACACAACCCTGCGTTTCAAAATAAGAGCAGTTTAAAGAACGATGTTAATGTGTCAGCTGCAGCACTGTCGCCGTTTCACACACAGCGTCTCCACGCTGCTTCGTTAGTTTGGTCGCATGTTTCAAAGAGAGAAAATTCAAACCATCTGTGAGCAGATGAACAGTCACGTGTCAGACGCGACATCAGGCTGAAACGTGGTTCAGAGAACAAGATAAGAAAACAGGAAGTGAGAAGGTGAAAGGCTGAGAACCGTCAGAGGAGGAAACACACAGATTAACATGAACCACTCACCTCCGTCATCACGGCGGCTCTTGTCTTTCTGTGCCTTCTCTCCCTTCTTGCCTTTGCTTTTCTTCTGAAATTGACAGGAAGAGAAGAAGAAGAAGGAAGTAAAAGTTTTAGTGACGATCAACAAAGAAAGAAGCAGCTGATGTGAGTCTGAGACAAAGAGCTGGAAACGTGTGACGATTTAAACTGTAAGATCCTGATCCCGATCCTGATCCTGATCCTGATCCTGGTCTCTGCCTCAAACATCTGATCATGTGAAGCACAGAAACAGCTCTGCTGTGCTGGAACAATGTTAAAAAAGGTTCAGTTCAAAAACTGAATGAGAGTCTTTCTAATTATTTCTCTCCATCAGCTTCACGGTCTCAGTGAAAGTTCAGCAGAGGACGAATGAGTCAGTTTCCTCCGGAGGAAAAACACGATAACGCTGAGAAAACATCTCGCTCTCAGAGTCCGATTCGTCTGAGCTCACAGCTTCAGACCGAGAGCGATGACCATCCTGATGACGTCGCGCCCGTCAGGAACATGAAACAGGCGAGTGAGTCTGTGGCTGGTGTGGTTCTGTTGGACCCGCTGAGGCCCCTCAGAAGCCGAGTCCTGGTTCAGGTCTGGGTTTAAACTGGAGCAGTGAGTTTGTTATGAAATGTGGGTCTGACTCTGAGCTGCCAGCTTCTCTCTTATTAGTCTCCACATGACTGACGCTGGAACTTTCCCTCTTCTGTCCCCGAGTTACATAACGTCAGCTGCCGCTCGGACTCTGACTCAGGACGACAGGGACACCAGGACGATGGGACACCAGGCGATGGGACACCGGTCTGCTCAGGCCGCTGGTCACAGTTGTACCTGCACTCTGATCACCCACCTGTGTGACATGATCACAGGTTTCATCTCACTGTTGTTTTACTTAGTGAGTTCAGTTTACTGTGAGTGTCTGATCACTGTGAAGCTCCTCATCAGCTGGATCGTGTCGACGCTGCCATGGCAACGGGCAGGAAGTGACAGACAGCCATGCGCCGTGGGTCTGCGGCAGGTGAGACACCAGGTGAGGTTTTATCTGCCGGAGTCTGAGCTGAGCTGAGGTCACTGATCGCATCACTGATCAATACGCCAGCTGATCAGCTGCTGATCCCCGCAGAACATTTTACAGCGGGAAAATAAAATCAATCATTCACATGAGAATCAATCGACCGGAAAATTGATTTCATACACACACACACACACACAAGCTTAGGCTCGTATCCAAACACACACACACACACGTTGCACAAACAGCGGAGCTGCAGGATCACACTCCACGCCACGTTGTATGTGCACAAAGACGAAACACACTGAGACGCTTAGTGTGTTGCCTCACACCCTCTCATTGCACAAGAAGTGAAGCCAAACAATCACACTCTAAAACACTGCTACACACACACACACACACACACACACACTGTATAAACACTTCTAAACTCTGCTCTGCAAACTGGACACTGACTTTATTTAAACTCGGAGCTGAAACAATAAATCTCTCTGGTTTCAACACGTCTCTGGGTTCAGGAGGAGACGTGGAGCTCGGCGTCGAGCCGTCGTGTGTTTCACAGTGTTAGGAGGAGGAGGAGAAGCATATGTTCCTTCGGGCGTTGAAGGGGCCCTGAGTTTAAAAAGGCAGTAAATCACAGCAGAGGCTCGTCTCCTCTGTTTGTGCAGAACTTCACCTTCAAGAAAAACCTGACTGCTCCAAACTGTTCGTCTCACTTCACCGTCACGAAATAAAACACGAGTGTTGATTCGTTTCATCAGAACCTCACACTCACACAGCAGAGAACGAAACGCTGCTGAAACCACTGGAAAGAACCAACATGGCGTCTCCAACGTTCACTGGAGCGACGCACGTTTCGGCTTCAACACGACTGAAGCTGGTTAAATGAGTTTATCCTCGGGCAGCGCGTGGACCTGATCAGGAGCTTCATACACACCACCAGCTTACAGAGACCCACAGACACACCCGCCTCCGGCCCCTCCCCCACGCTCGGCCCTGAACAAGGATGTGATATCAGGCTGCGGTCTGTGGTCCACACAGGATGATGACACATCACTAGATGTGATGACTTCTCCGTTTTAAAACACAGAGCTTCAGTGTTTGTCAACCAGCACATTCTCACGCTTTCAGCTGAACAAAGGTGACCTCTGACCTCTGAGTCCTTCCCCCGAAACAGGAAACATCCTGTAACTCAGCCCCATAGTCTCCATCCGACGAGAGCGCCAGGCGACAGCGAGCAAACATACGGTATCGTATACGTCCTGTGTGTGTTTTTGTCTTGTATCTGTGTCCATCCAGTCAGACTGTCCCATGAACAGCAGCTGAATCAGCTGTGATCAGCTCCTGTCTACAGTGACCCATGGATGAACAGACGACTCTCACCGGATCACTGTGACACTGAAGGAAACTTAAAAACAGCAGAATTCTCAATGAAGTTCTGCAGAATCCTCGGCTCTGATTTCTAAGCAGATTTCGGGGGGGTTATTGTAAACATCCTCAGAGAGAGTCTGCGTGTTCAGGTTCTGATGCAGCTGAACAGAGGTCAGAGGTCAAAGCTGAATTTCGGGAACAGAATCTGAGCTGCAGCTGTTTTCGGTCTGTTGTCCTGAGTGTTGGACCACGTTAGTGACAAACATGTTCCTGTAATCACTGTTTTCCTCCTCTGAGAAACCACACGGCAACAAAGTGAAGCGGTGTGTGAGACACTGCAGACACACACACACACATTTTCGTTTCTTTCTTCACCTCGTTTTCATTCTATCCTGCTTCATCTCTGAGGGAGGACAAACACTCCTCTGTCTCTGTCTCCTCACGAGCTGGACTCTCGGCTCCATGATGAAATGTTGCCTGAGTGTTTAAAACATTCCCTGGAGCTCGTCTGGAAGGGATGAGGTTTAACGTGGCCTGTGTGTGTGTGAGGTTAAACTCACACACAGAGACGAAGAGCAGCTCCAACTCTTTTTATTTCTCTCTGACGCGTCAAATGTCTCAGGTTTTAGACAGAAGTCCAACAGTGAAAGACGAGGAGACGAATCAGGATCGCGTCATGCACTGATCTCTGTGGGAAAAACATGAGGAACAACGTCCACCCCGTCCACATATCAGAGACAAACTGACGGTGACCACGTTACAAACAGCAGCAACTGCTGAGCCTTAATATTCAGGCCGAGCCTCAGTCTGTTAAAGCGCCACGAAAATAATCAATCACTCACAGTAATAATCAACCGATTAATCGATAGTGAAAATAACAGATGGCTGCAGCCTTATAACGCTACACTGGACCGTTTAGTTTTTAGAGAGCGGGACATACAGTGTAAAAATAAACCTGTGAGTTCACCACACACTGATCCTGATCCTGATACTGATCAGGACCATGTGACTGCAGCACCACAAACACTTCATGCAAAGACGTACGTCAAACTTTTAAAAGCAGCGAAGCAGTGAAGAGGAACTTTACAAACTGTCTGCATGTAACAACGGAACAAAACCAACAAAGAAGAAAATGTGCTGCTGTCGTAAACGTGAGGTTTGGATCGTTAAGTCCAGGATCTGCACTGGATCTTTGCACAGTCTGTTCCTCAGCTGCAGTTTTACAGCAGCAACGCTCTCAGTCATTACTGAGAACCAGCAGCACTGAGTCATGATGGGAAATATGTTTTTATGGGACTTTAAACAGCGAACAACTGAACGGCCTCGTGTGTTTGTGCTCATGAAACAAAGAGCGTCGCTGAGCTTAAAGAGGCCGAAGCTCAGACTCTACTGCGTCGACTGATGTTTAAAACAAACCACATCACACCGAGCAGCTGCAGGACACAGAGACACACACCAGCCTCTGTGGACTGAAGCTGTTTGTATTGTTGGACAGTTTTTGTGTAGACGGCTTGTCTGCTTCCCGAGGAGCAAATAAAGTTTCTTCAAATGAGTCAAGCTCTTGATTTGAACACGTAAAGTTTCAGCAGTGAAAAACTCTAAAACATGAGGAGACGTCTCGTTTGCTGCAGCTCTGAGCTGAAGGGCTGAATCGGCCTCTGCCTGCAGTCTCTGATTCACACTCGTCCAGTTGTTGCTGTGAGCCGACAGATGGTCTGCCGCTCTGATGGACTCTCAGAGGTTACGCTTTCCCAGAGCTGGAGTCCAGACTGAGTTTATGTCTGAGCTGTGGTGACGTGTTAAAGCGCTGAGCCCACAGCCTGTTTAAAGAGTGAAAACCTCACAGGCTTCCAGCTAAAAAAGCCAAATAAATGAATGGAGTTCTGCTGGAGAAGAGTGTGTGGTTCTGTTCACACTGAACACAGAATTCATCCAAAGTTCTGCGAGTGTGTTTCCACTGTGAGGAACCAAAACTGATCGAACAGCAGCTGGAGTCGAACAGTTCTCACGAGCAGTCGGAGACTTTGGAGCTCAGCTCATCAAAACCACAGCGTGTTCTACACATGTTCATTAGAGAACGAGTGGAACACGAGTACCTGGACTGTTTCTGGATGCGGCCTCATGTGGCTCAGAGGACTCTGATCCGGTCTGAGCTGCCTGCAGAGATCCTGAGGCACGAGGACTTCATTTGACCGTTTGTCTTCGTTTCCACAGCAACAGCAAAATATGATATGATGCCCTGAACCATGAGCCAGGCTGACTGAGAGAGTCCGGCTCCGACTCTGGCTCGGCCTCAGGTCTCCACTCAACAACAACAACAACAACAACAGCAAGAGTCAGGACAGAACAGACCTCTGACAGACAAGACCACATCACAACATGACCTCCCACAGGGTCCCAACCCCCACGTTGAAAACCAGTGCTGAACCACTGCCCCCCCTAGCTGCGGCTGTGGATTGGAAACTGCATTCATCTGTTGTGTAATTGGACTTTACTGTGCAGCTGCTGGATCATGAACTTTGGGCAGAGACGTCACGAACAGAGTGAGAGACCAGATCAGCTCCAGGACAGACTCCGGACCTCTGATCACTCCAGGTCCAACAACAGGAAGCCGGTTACTGCCGTTTGTTCCACTGTGTGAGACACTTTGTCTGATGAAGACCATTTGTGTCCACATCAGTGTTTCCAGGCGGTTTGAGCTCTGTCTCACAGGGAGACGCCTGAACAACACGGACACAGGTAATGCAACTGATGCTGCGTCGCATGTAGCAAAGACAGGAAAGACCCACAACACACACAGACTCTACCTGACCGATCAGGTGTAACGGCCACCAACGTTTTTTGTTTTTTTGCGTCTGAGAGAACGACGCCATCAGCGATCGATCGAACCCTCCCACACCTGTTCATCTGCTGAGAACGAGCACAGAGACGGAGACATTCTGTGGTCTTATGTTAGAAGACGTGGACACAGACCAGATAAGAGCTGCTCAGGAATCTTGTAAAACTAAGTTTGTGTCTTTGTCACAAACAAAGAGCTCAGCAGGTGAGTACAGCTGAGTACAGGTGAGTGCAGGTGAGTCACAGGTGCGTCACAGGTGCCACGCCGGGCTGAAGCAGGATTAAATCCACGGGTTTGTGTTGGTGCTGAGCTCATTGATCTCCTCCAGCAGCAGCTCACACTCTGAGCCTCTCTGACCGGTCTGTTTCTATTCTGAGCTCATCAAAGATTTGCTGGATTTCAGGTTATGCAACAGGCTGTAAACCGGCTCTGCGTCTGTTCTGGTTCTGTGGGGAAACGGTCTGAGGAGGCTCCCAGAGCCGGTCCTGAAACTCACGTCCTCTCAGCAGATCAACCTGATCTCAGACGCCGGGTTCTGTCCAAACGACAGTCGACAGCGGAGTCGGAACCAAAGAGACTTTCAAAGACTTCAGTTCATCACTGTATTATTTTAAGGCGGAGTCTGATGAACACTGACAGCAGATTGGCTGAAATCTGAGACAACTCGTTACCTTTAATCAGCTTCTAACACTTTGTTTACAATCTGTGCAGAACATCAGCAGCAAAAAGGTTTAAACAGCGCTCACAGCCCGTTACCCATCAGCCCCGGTACCCATCAGCCCCGGTACCCATCAATCCCCGGTACCCATCAGCCCCCGGTACCCATCAATCCCCGGTACCCATCAACCCCCGGTACCCATCAGCCCCCGGTACCCATCAGCCCACGCACCCACTCAGAGATATTCCCATTTCTCAAAAACAGTACCTGAGTTGTCGCCGGTGAAACATTAATTAAAGCTCTAATTAAAAGTACACACGTTCCACACTGTTGAACGCGGCTCAGGTGAGTCAGGTGAGTCTCTTCAGGTAAAATGATCACATGACGTCAGCTCCAGGCCTCAGAGAGGAGGCCGGTGACCCGGCGACGCCTCCGCTGCTCCGTCACTTTCTATCAATAACTGCAGGAAGACAACAGCTGTGGAGCTTCAGATACACATACTACAAACCACTGCAACACACAGGAAGCTGCCGCACAGACACACAACTGTAGGATCCCGGTCTACACACCAACATGACTCACACACGTGACGGTTTCAGAGGGTAAACGATTAAATGGACTCATGTTTCTTAACCACTGGTTGGTATGAAATGTCCCACAACTCTGACAAGTTCTTACAGGACAACACGACAAACAGTCACACAACATGATAAACACACAGCGAATACAGGATGGTTTCAGAGACAGGGGACAGGTTTCAGAGACAGGGGACAGATTTCAGAGACTGGGGACAGATTTCAGAGACAGGGGACAGGTTTCAGAGACATCCTGTCAAACGCAGCATCGTGGGAAAACTGAAACACATTCAAACAGATGAGAAACAGATGTTCAGAGGAGAAGAGACACGACGACCTGCGGGATTTCACCGCATTTTCTTTGGCGCCAGTTCGAGTTCGACACCTGTGAAACTGTCGGAGACTCAAACTGAGGACGAGCAGAAAAAGCGGCTCCGTTCTCCCTGAGCCACCGCTCCGTTCGCCGGGCTCAGTCCGCGAACGTCTGGCGGCCGCGCAGCAGCAGCCGCCGTCGGCCGCCTGCTAACGAAGCTCCCCCCGAAACAAAGTCAACTTCTGCTCTCGACTCCACCGTTTTCGCCCCGGTTTCCTCTCACCTTACTGTGGCTGCAGCCCATTCCTCCTCCTCCGAGCTCCGCTGTCGGTGTGAAGCCGCTCGGACTCTCCGCCCCTCCTCTTCTTCTTCCTCTTCTTCTTCTTCTTCTTTTTCTTCTTCCTTCTGTTGAAAACTTTCAAACACTCCAGAAAAAGTACCGTGAACGCACCACTGCAGCCGCCGGTCACAGGGGACGGGGCTTCTCTGTGCTGCGTTCAGGGACTCTTAGTTGGCTCGTCGCTGTTTTCCTATAAAATCAGCCAATAAGTTCAAAGTCATATAAATATAAAACGATCACCGAAGCGTTGCTGGGAATATAAAAACAGGGAAAACTAAATAAATAAAATACATTTAGAAAATTTGAAGAGTTTAATTCATTTCATGGATTTTAAATACAACGAAAAGGAAAATAAAATAAAATCTATTTATTAGACAATGTTTTGGATTCTTATCTACTCAGGTAAACTTTACCTTCTGTAAGGAACTGAGCAGGATGAATGTCTGCAGAGGACAGTCCACACTCAGACTTCATCATTTCTGTCCCATAAATGTCTCCAGAAACACCAGGAATCTGTGAAGCTGGATCCAGATCCTGGTTTATCCTGAAGAAAGGACTGCGGGGTCTTTGATCCAAGTCCGAGACAAACACCTAAAACTTACAAACAACCGAGTGAAAACAGACGCAGCAGAATATGATGTGTTCAGATATCAATTCATTCATCAACATTTAGAAATCATCAAAAATTCACAGGCGCTGACATCTATCGCTGTATTTTCCCGCAGCACTTGAAGGCAGCAGCACGGCAAACTGTGACATGCGCAGTAACGGGCCTATTGTCTGAGATTTGAACGTTACCGTAATGATGAGAGAAGCTGCTCTACAATCCGTCCTCGCGTTTGTTTAGTTTGTTTTCTGACGTTAAAAAGCGGGAAAATCCACAAACAGTTTATTTATCAGGAGAATCCGGATCAGTCCTGATGACAAACACGATCACTGACATCAGTGGAAACAGAATTCAGATTAAAACCGGTTTAAAGCTCAAACTGAACAAAATGCTTCGTGTGACTGTTCATCAGCTGCGCGCGTCCGGATGTGAAGACCCGCAAACAGATATTTAAAGTTATGAGGACAGAAGAGTGAGGACAAAATGTCCTCAGTCTCACTGTGCTGTTTTTATCCTCACAAAGATAGATGCACGCGCGCACACGCACGCACTCATTACATGACTTTGTCTTAGTGGAAAAATGTGATGCATGTGCAACAACACAAACCAAAGGGAGAATGTAAAACAACACAACACAGTATAACAACAATCACTCAGTGTGATGAACAGGACATAAAACCACAGCACGTGACATGACGTGAAAACCTGGCATACGACTCACGTGACTCATGAGGGAATAAATAAAACAAAGGACAAATTAAAATCTGATTCTGATTCCAGATCAGTCACATGTAAACTGTTGTTGCTGCTGCTGCAGGTAAATGTGTCTGTCAGCACCTGGGACCTGGACCACGGCGCGAGCTCAGATTAGTCTGCTTGTTTCGAGATTATCTGGCTCCCGCGGCTCAGCCTGGGTCTACGTCACGTTCAGGTGAAAGGTGTGAAAGGCGGCATTGTGATGACTCAGTCTTTCCTGTGATCTGATTGGTCAGCGGCCGGGGCCGTTGACAGGTTTTTCAGCTGATCCTCTGCGGTTCACCTGCTCCGGAGCGGGGCGGGTTGCCATGGTGACCCACCTGGTTAAAGGTGAACCAGACTCCCGGACGTCCCTCAGGAACCTGCACCTGATCCGATCAGCAGCTGCTGAGCTCAGGTAGATCCGTCTCAGTGGATCAGCCAGTCAGCACGGAGTTTCTAGCCGGATCAGGTGAACAGAGACCGGAAGAGCTGCCACAGGATCTGCACGCTCAGTGTCCACTTTATTAGGAACATCTACAGAATCTAATGCAGCCCGACCAGTTTCTCATCACTGGACTGCTCCAACACAGAGACCTCACAGAGTTTGTTTTATACTGAGCATTCATTCATTCATTCATTCGTCATGAATGATGTCGCTCGTGTGTGGTTTATGTTTTCTGTGTTTTTACCATCGTGAGTTTTTCATCACACCCGTGAATCTCTGCGAGCCTCAGGGATCCGGGTGGAGCGGCCTCCTGTGATTGGCCGGAGCCGGCCAGGTGCCGGAGCTGCTGCGACGCTCGGACTGTGACGGAGACTGAAGCAGCTGCTGTCGGACGGAAACTTATTCTGACGCTGGAAACAACAACTGCTGCTGTCAGAGCCGAGAGGACGCTAAAAATACACACACATCCACATTCCGCACGCACGCACACACACACGGATCCGTGCGTGTGTGGAGGACTTTATGTTGGAGCTTCTGTGTGTGGTAATAATGAGGGGTGTGTGAGCATACAGTACATATCTGAGTGAAGTGTGTGTGTGTGCGTGCTGTGGTTCTTTATATAAACTGAGGCCGAGCTGCTCTATAAATAGTCATGAGTTCATTGTGGAGCAGATCTCAGATCAGTGTGAGAAAATCCAAACACACCAACCTCAACCTCGTCTCACAACGTCTGTCTCAACACAACACACACACACACATGTCCACGTAAAGTGTGTGTAGTCTGGTGTGTGTGTGTGTGTGTGTGTGTGTGTTACTACCAACCTGCAGCAGCAGATTCGTTTTGTTGGAAACTAAATCTCTGTCTGGATCACGATCAGAGACAAGTTCAGACCCGTCAGAGACTCAGAGACCGGGTCCACATCCAGACCCCGTCTGTATTAAACCAGACCAGGATCCCTCCCTGACCTGAGCCAGAACCAGAACCAGAGTCCCTGCAGGCGGATGCTGCACTGAGATGAGACTCATGGATTCTGTTTCCCACAAAACGTATTTGCTGTTGATGTGTTTTTAAATCAGAGCTGTGTACAACAACAAACACAACAGTGCAACATGAAGTAAACAAGAGAAGCTGTGATAAGGAGCAGTGAACTGTGACGGTCTGACTCTGAGCTTGTCAGGTGGTGAGAGTGAACCCAGTGTCACTCCAGTTTATAAGCGTCTCACCTGGTATCTCACCCTGTTTTACGTCAGATTCGCGCCGGAGTCTCGTGTTTTCGGAAACTTTTCCAAGAAAAAGTCATAAAGGTTTAATTAAAGTCTTGTTCTGCCTGAAGGCGACAGATCACACGACTGAGACACAGAGCGCTCAGTGTCTGCCCTCCTGAGGCTGCACATCAGGACTGAAAACACTCATCACCTCCGGGTTGTACCTCAGAGCTGTGATTGGTCAGCAGATCTGAGGGGTCAGCTGAGGAGGTCAGTCATGTGACCTGCCGTCAGGTTCCTTACGTTCCTTCCATTCGCAGGTCGTCTGCAGGGTCTACGATCAGAACAGATCAGTGTTTAAACATCATGAAAACACTTTGATAAAGATCCTTTAAACCTAATTTACCGATCAGTCTGATTTATTGGTTGAATTCTAATAATCGCATTAATGATGATAGAATCAATAATGAGTTATATTGATGTTATTAACTGTGTGTGTGGTTCAATAAGCTGCTGCTGTGGATTATCTTATGGGACCTCTGATGCTTCATCCACGGAGACCTGGACCCTGCAGTGAGTCTCAGCTGCTGCTGCAGCGCCATCTGCTGGCCAATCAACACGACCGCATTAAAACCGATGAAACAGACGTGTGGTCGTTTGTTTGACTGTGGACGAGAGAGGTGGACAGAGGAGAACGTTCCACGTCGTATGGAATGGTTCTGTCTCTGACTGAAGTTCTGGTTCCGGTTTCCGGTTAACGACACTCACACCTACGGGCCATTTAAAGCAGCCAATTAACCTAATGTGTGTGTTTGTGGGAGGAAGCCGGAGAAAACCCGCGCAGCTCAGGCCGGGGTTCGAACCTGCGGCCCTCGTGCTGTGAGGCGACAGTGCGAACCACTGCACCTGTGAGTGTGTGTCTGCCATTGACTGGCGACCAGTCCAGGGTGCAGCCCGCCTCTCACCTGTAGTCCGCTGGGATAGGCTCCAGCTCCCCGCGGCCCCGGCGGATCGAGCGGTGTGTCAGCACACTCACTGGTTCAGTGGGTGTGCTGACACACACTCACTGAACCAGCTGATATTAAAGACACGATGATCACATGATGAAAGCAGTGAATGAGTGACTTTATTTTCAGACCGACGCATCATCAGTTTCACACTGATCGAACAGAATAACGCGCGCGGTCCCGTCTCCTCCTCCTGACCTCTGACCTATGCTTCTTCCATTCCTCCTCCACTTGTTCAGACCAGGTCGAGGACGGAGCCGATCTCCTGCAGAAGGTCCACGTCCAGGTAGACCCGGCAGAACGAGAGAAGGACACCGAGAGACGAGAACCCGATCAGAACCCAAAGGATCTGAGCGCTGAAATACAGAGGGGCGAGCCTGAGAGAGAGACAGGACATCAGTAAAGTAAGTGTGTGTGTGTGTGTGTGTGTGTGTGGGCACCACTACACAACTGTACACACACACACACACACACACACACATGTCCAGTCACAGACAAACTCCTGCAGTAAACAGACATCACAGGCAGAGGACGCATCTGAAACTGAGGCGGATTTTAATCAGTTAAACTGATATAAACCTGCAGCCTGGTCACTGCGTCATTCACCGAGTCACAGACTCATTTTAAATAAGGCTGAAAAGACAGCTGAGACAGACCGAGCCTCTTACCGTCCCTGTGCAGACTCTGAATATCCATGGAAGTAACGGAGGCGTCCGTATAAGTACAGCAAACCACAGACTGAGGACAGACCTGCAACACAGACACACAGTCACTGCATGGACACGGTGGATGTCCCTGAAACACTGTGACCGCTGCTTCCTGTCTCATCACCTGGGCTGAAGAAGACTCCGGCCGTCCACAGGACAGTGATGAAGATCGGGAAATACTCTGAACAGTTTGCTCTGCACACAGAACAGATCTGAGGTCAGTGTGCGACTGTATCCTGATCGTTTCACAGCTCTGAATAAAAGCTGAGACTCACTGAGCTCTGAAGACTCGCTCAAACTCCGGCGGTCCGGTCGTGGCGGGCGGAGATACCGAGTACTTCCTCCGGCTGTAGATCACCTGGAGAGAGAAGTAAGCTGGGGACGGACACGCGCACGCGCACACACACACACCACACCACACCTTTATTTACAGCTCAGAGGTCAGCGTGGAGAGCAGAGACGAGACTGATCAATATGGGTTTTTATTCATATTAACATTTTAAATCAATAACTAAATGGATCCTTCAGATGTTGAAACAGAGTTAATCATCCATCAGATCTGAGATCAGCTGTCACACAGGTCAAAGTTCATATTGTGTTTGTAGTAAATGCAAAGTTGATTCATAAAAAACTTGGAACAACAAACTGAAAAGTGGTGACAGAGTGAGGATGAAACACTGAAATGAAACTAACCTTAATAAATACAAACAACAATAAAAGTAAGTTTTCTGTTTCCACATGAAGTCTGGTTCAGGTTCACATGAGTCTTATGAGCACATGCAGATAGAGGAGGACACCGTAATAAACATTCACTCACTCATGTAGAGAAAAGAAAACCTGATGGAAAGATGTCATGAACTTACCCAGCATGCTCTCTTACCTTGCTCTAGGACGGCGAGCACAGTCACAGCAGCGAGGCCGACCGCCTCGTCCAACATCTCTGCAGAGAGACGATGAGTCAGAGCCACAGGTGAGACCGAGACACACACCTGGACTGTGACAACGCTGAGGGAACACACACACAGCAGCAAACCGCCCAGAAACACACACACACAGGTAACGCAGAGGGAGGGCACACCTGCAGGGGGCGGGGCCAAAACACACATCCACTGGTTAACTGTTTGAACTGACTGACAGCAGGTCACCGTTTACCTGGTTAACTCCAGTGAAAACACAGCACAGAGAAAGACACGGAAAACAAAGGTGTTTCTAAAGAACTATATTTACATAATACTCTTGTTTTACAGAGAACATATCAAAAGTATAAAATACTTACAAAACATCGGCCGCAATATATAAAAATAACATCTATCTTCTCCAGATCATTAGGAAAGGCATACATACAAAAAATATATTTATAGACATTTACACGTTCAGAACAGTTAGGCCCAGAAAGGCCCAGGAGGCCGGGCCGAGCCGAGCCGAGCCAAGCAGAGCCGGGCCGGGCCGAGCTGAGCCGAGCAGAGCCAGGCCGGGCCGAGCCGAGCAGAGCCGAGCCGAGCAGAGCCGAGCCAAGCAGAGCCAGGCCGGGCCAGAAGCTGAAGGTTCGGCAGGAGGATGAAAACATGAAACCAGCCCCAAAAATAACTTTACAAATAAAATACACAACAGGTCTGCAAAATAAAATGCATACGCTTCTTTGAAGAAGTCAAAAACAGTACAGTAGATAGAACCACGGGTCACAGATCCACCTTAACCAGGATGACCTGGTGAACGTCCACGTCAGGGTCTGAACCACGAGGAGGAAACAGGTTCTGTAGGTTCAACACTCGAATGTTTCATGAGCTGCGTTCAGATCAGAGTCTCTGTGAGAGAGGCCACAGAGTCAGGATTCTGTTTTCTATCTCACTGACTTCAGATCAGTAACTGCATCACTAGAGTCAGGAAAAGTCAATGTCACTAAAACGTCGTCATGAACCGGATCTTAGTGACTCAGGTACAGACCTCGCGGTTCACAGGTTTTCCTTTCAGACTTTATACCTGCTGTCTGCAGACCTGTATCTAACCTGTTCGCTGAGTCGTTGGATTCAGCTCTGTCTCACCTCTGCACACAGGTGACTCTGGCCTGTGGACTCTTTCACAGAGGCTGTTTGTGTGTCTTCGTTTCAGTGCTGCAGGAGGAAGTGCAGCTCCAACCCTGATGAGAACATTTACATTTTAACCCAAACAGAAAGGTGAGAGTGCGAGCTGCAGTGCTTCCTGTGTCTCTGCTGGTCAGGAGCTGAAGCTTTGAACTCACCTGTAAAGGACCATATCACTGTTTGTGCATGTTTCACTGCTCTGTGATGAAACTAAAGGAATGAAGAGTCAAAAAAAACTGCACAGCTGAATGACTGAGTCAGGTGCTGGCCGCTGAAGACAACATGAGGAGCAGTAACAAAGAAGACAAAAAAAAACTGGACTCAAACATCCGGGGTTTTAATCACAGGATTTTCAGCGTGTGGAAGAAAGTGAAGCTGCCACAGAAACACTCAGCACTTTCTTCCACCTGCAGAAAATGTTTCTCTGAAGAATCCCGAGCAGACTGTCCTGCACAGGGATTCCTCCGACACTGGCTCCAGGACCAAAAAGTCCATATTTATGATTATTTCAACGAGGGAAATGTCCATTTTCCAGTAATCAGCTGTGCAGTTAGTCAGTCCATTCAAAGGATCGTCTGGATAATAATAAAAAAAACCCACTTTACAATACTGAGGATCATTTCCCTAAACAAAGCGCGCTGTATTGTTAGAGATATTTAAATACTTCCCAGCAGCATGTTTACAGATATTTCCCTACAGTATGAAAATCAAGCATCTGGTGGTAAAGTAATACCACAGAGACAGAAACAAACTAAAACAGGCTCAAAAATCAGGACAGCAAGTCAAACATGGT
The DNA here is from genome assembly GCA_016801885.1 of Toxotes chatareus. Classification (NCBI taxonomy): domain Eukaryota; kingdom Metazoa; phylum Chordata; class Actinopteri; family Toxotidae; genus Toxotes; species Toxotes chatareus. The sequence goes on along the minus strand of CM028905.1, from coordinate 716,125 downwards.
CAGTGATAATTTAAAGTGTTTCTGATTAGTGAACGATGTAAAACAGTGGTATGGTCCTTTACAATGACGCGCTCACTTCATGCTCATGCGTTCATTTCCTGCGTATTTTCACCTTATCTGAAAACCTTCAGTTCTAGTTTGTTAGAAGAGAAAGAACTTCGAGGTTTCTGAAACTTGTCTGACACTCACAGAGTCGTGCTGACGGTCTGTAGGTGGCGCTGTGGAGGAGGGTACAGTGGTTTAGCACTGAGCCATAGGTTCAGTAGTAGTCTTGGTTCAACTCCTCCACTCAGTCATTGATAAACACTGCAGTGTGTAACACAACATATACACACAGACTGACTCGACTTCGGTGTGAAGTCACAGCTCGACAGCTCAGGTGTGTCACTGGATCACACACACACACACGAGGCAGAACAGGGCCCGACAGTTAGAGAGCAGATTAACATGATGCAGCGAGCGACTGAGTGAAACCAGGCCACATTCAGGGGAGAGATGGTGAATCACAGACTCCAACATGTGAGAAAACATGACTGAGTAACAGCCCGAATCTCCCACGTGAGAACACGTAAAACTTATCTTCTGCTGGTGCTTGAGCTCGGGGCTGTAAACTGAAATGATTCAGCACGCGTGAGCAGAGTTTAACAGCAGAGCATGATGACTGAGATCAGAAAGAATTTTTCGTACTGTTCTACCAGGTGTGTGGTTGAGCACTGAGCAGTTCATTGTTAAATTGGCAGATTTTTGAATGGAACCTGGTGTCTCCTCACAGAAGATGGAGTCACACATCAGGGCTCAGCTCATCTGCCACTGAACTGGTTTCATTTCTTACCAGCGAGCGAGCTGAGAGATTTCGTTTATTTTAAACCTCGAGGGTTCACCTGACGGAGCGGTTCGGCCTCCGTCTGCTGAGCCACAGCGTCTCTGAGCAACAGGCCAACAGAGAGCTGAACGCCCACAGGGACTGTGGCTGCTGACAGAGGCTGTGGGAACTCAATCGTTCTCCTGTGTCTCTAACAGCAGAAAAACCAAACTTCCACGTTTCTTCATTGCGTTGCAATGATGTGGCAGCTGGCTCGCTCACCTGTGGGTGGGATTATTCTCCTCTGATCTCATCGTTCTCTGATAAAATGAGAATGTGATACAGTCCCAACACATCAGAGAAGGGAACATCTCATCCACAGGTCAGTGTCTGAAAAAAAACAACCCTCAAATATACCTGCATGCTGACATGAACCATCAGCTGACTGGTGGTCGTTTCTCATTAGCTGGGTGGCTAATGCTAACACAGACAGATCAGAACAGTGTTGCTGTCGGTCTGAAAAAAGGAATCAGTCTTTTCGGTATGGCTGTGGCAGGAAGTCGGCGGCGGCTCGTCTCCCACGCTGCCCACCGTGCAGGTTCAGCAGTGCAGCCTCTCAGCTCTGCAGGGTTCAGGTGCTCCAGGTGAAAACAGGTGTGTTTAACTAATGATGGCTGGCGAGCAGTTCGTCCAGGTCAGCCATCCACTCCTGGGGGCTCTGACCCTTCAGCAGGGAGTCCACCAGGTCGCTCTCTGCTGCGAAGCTCCCTGAAGCCACGTTGTATCCAAACGACACCTGCTGCTGCTGATTAGCAGTCCTGCTCACCTGGTATCCCTGGTTACACTGCAGTCCCTGGCGGCCGTTGCCCTGCGGCTGTCCAAACGCCACCAGGTCGGGGAGGACAGCCTGGTTCTGATTGGCCTGCTGTTGTTGAGTCTGACCGGCCATCGGCTGTCCCAGGCTTTGAGCGTTGGGTGGCGCCCTCTGCTGGGCAGCAGCCATGTTTGTCTGCATCATCTGCTGCCCGGGGTTCAGGCCTCCCATTGGGCGACTTCCAGGGTTTGCACCAAAGGGTGCGGCGGTCGGTGTCATCTTGGGAATGCGAGGCTGCTGCTGCATGTGGAAGGCGTTGGGGGTGTTGTTGAAAGCGTTGGGGGGCAGGCCGGCATTACTGGAGGGTGGCTGGTTGGCGAGCTGCTGCTGCCAGGGGGCGCTCTGAGCGGCCTGTATGCTGCCGGGCATCGAGCCGGGCATGTTGGCCCCCATGCTGTTTGGTATGGAGCCTGGCATGCGGGCGGCGGTAGCAGCCAGCTGCTGCTGCTTCAGCAGAGCAGCGTTGGGCTGCGTCTTAAGGTGCTGCTGCTGAGTCAGAAGGTTCTGCCTGTAGGGGGCGCTCATGGGGCCCATAGGCTGGCGCTGCATACCGGGCTGCTGTGGTGGGTGGGCCGGGTGGTTGGGGTGAAGGTTCATGTTGTTGTAGAGGACCTGCTGGACGTCCACACCGGCGCCTCCCCCTCCGCCCCCACAGGACGGCAGACTGATGTCAGTCTGACTCGCCGTCGGGGGAGGAGCTACACCACCAGCTGGCCCGCCGCCCTGGCCCATGTTCATACCCATCATGCCTTGGTTCTGAGGGAACATTCGCTGCGACCCAGGGGCAGGGCCTCCCATGGAGCCAACGCTGCTCATTGGCTGAGAGGAAGCTGTGAAGAAACAGAAGCAGTTCAGAGCGATTAAATAAACTCAGCAGCTAATTATCGTTAACACTTCTCTAAATAAACACTGAATAATAGTAAAGTTAACAAAAATTCAAATAGTTGGTTCTTAAAATAATAATAAAATATTTCTGCTGTCTTTAATGTCTTCCTGCTAAGTGCTCTGTAAATGCTGGTTTCAATTGCCTGATAAGTTATTTTTACAGCAGCAGCAGTGGAGCTGTGAAGGATAGTCTCACCGCTCTGTCACGACTAAACGCAGGCGACAGTTTAATGCAGCAGAGGTCTGAGACGCTCAGCGCGGAGCCAGCACACGATCTCAGACTGAACAGTTCCGATGAACTGTACGGCTGCTGCTATTTTACAGTCAAATCAGTGGTGAGCATCATTTACACATTCTCTGAGAGACACATTTGTCCTGAACATCACAACAACAACAGCTGTGGTCTGATACAGATCAGTCCTGACAGTGGGTGTGTGTCAGTGTGTGGTTCAACACATCCTGCTGCTCAGGCGACCGAGCTCCTGCTTTGTGCTTTAAGTTTATTATTTTAACTATCAACGATGCATATATCTCATTTAATTTAGTAGAATATGATTTGTTGCACTATACAATGATACAAAAGCAACTTCAGAAATATTTCATGAATAATTCATATAGTCTGCTGCTCATGGCACATCACAGTCATAGATCCAAACAGAAAGTTAAAATTATCATCACACAAAAGAAAAATCACATTACTTTTAATCGGTCTCTTTTAGTTTTAAACTTTTTAAAGTTTAAAACTTTATTTTATTTTAAATTAAATCAAGGACTGAATCGTTTTCTGACTCTTGATACATTCAGTGGCCACTTTATTAAGTACACCTGTACAATCTAATGTGGTCCATTACAACTGCTCAGTCATAATGTCTGTTTATATGATGCTTATAACGTTCAGTGTTAATTCCATGGTATGTTCTAACATTCAGGTCATGTGGTGACGGGGTTGTACAGGACTGGATCATATTTAGAGGCGTTTCTAATATTCTGACCCCTCCTGTAACAGAAACACTCCTCAGTGTGGTGTAGTCCAGTACAACACCACGTGTAACTCGGACCTCAGTGATAAACTCACTGAATTTCTACCTCTGTCCCCAGAAACTGAACATTATGAGCTTTGTAACGATGGATGTTCGGGCAGCGTGTGCAACAGTCAGGTGGAACGTCTCGTAGCCGTACCTGTAAACTGGTTGACTGTCTGCTGTGGGAAAGGGTTCTGATTGGCCGGTTGTCCTGGCTGGTCCTGGTACTGTGGTGGAGGTCGGGTCAGGCGTATCTGAAGGTGCTGGTCCTGATGACGCTGCTTCTCCTGCACAGACAGAGTTAGATACTCATCAGACTTTTTCCTGGTTCACAAATCGTTCACCCAGAAACCGCAGCTCAGTGTGAAACTGACATGTTAACCACCGCTTGGCAGTAAAGCTGTGTCTTATAAGACAGATGGGATGTAAGGTCTTTTTAACATAAAACCACAGTTCAAAGACCAGACCAGGCCATCATTCACTCTGAGGCAAACAACTCAGTCACAATCAGCCTGGGATGGATGGAGAAAAACTCACATGCTGAGAACATAAGCAGACCAGTGAACAAGCTGCTGTGAGATCACCTCTGCAGGCAAACAGCTCCCCCTAGTGTCCAAGAGCAGAACAGTTCACAGGCTGCTCAGTTTAGACAATGAGAAGGCTGAGGAGCTGTTCAGGGCTCCTTTCATTTCTCAGCTGTCACCATGGAAACCCCATATATATATATATATATATATATATATATATATAAAATTATCATAGATAAAACGCTTCTTTTTAACACAATGGCTGAATCTCATGTTTCCTGTTTCTTTATGCAACATTAAGATCATTTAGAGAGTTGAGGAAAAACACGTGACAGAGACAAACACCAGTTTTAATGACAGGTGTAACACACCTGTTCAGCCATGAGCTGCTGCCTCTGCATATACTGCTGCTGTTTCTGCTGCTCCAGGATGTGCTGCTGTTTCAGCACCGCTGCCACGGCCGCCGGGCTGCTCATGTACGGTGCGTTACCATGGTTACTTCCCATGGCGTTTGGCCCCGGCTGGGCTGCCATGCCGTTGTTCCCGGTCGCAGATGCCATGGTGTTGGCGGGGCCGGGGCCATGTGGGGGCGCAGGATAGTTGTTCTGGTCCTGTTAGAGAGGGACATAAAGATGATGCAGACCTTAATATTTCCACCAGGGGGAGCTGGAGGGGAGATGGTTTGGTTTTGGAGGTTAGGTTAAAGATTTCATTAGAAAATATTCTTTACAGAACAGACTGTATTTAACCCAAACACCTGGTCCTTTTGCTGCTTTTTAAATACTGTTTTTAGTCTAAAATGCATTTGTTCCAGAACAGACGCTGGATTTAATGTCCATCTGCTGATGGAAATTTAGAATTTAGAAAATTTAGAAAAAAATTATATTCTCAAGAGAACTGATCCCATCTGGAAGACATCATGAAAAAACGTTCCAGGACAAGAACCCTTCTTACTTTCTAATGAAGAAAGACGTCAGCTAAGGGGACACCTCAGACTGACTCTGGAAGTTAGAGGCTGTAGTCCTAAAAGATACTGACTGACGTCCAGTGGAATTACTTCTCCAATTACTTTTATTGTTATTTTGTCAATAAACCATTTAGCCCGCTGGACAGTTGCTAAGTATACAACTTACTGAGAGACCCCACACTGTTGTCTTTGGCTGTGCTGTTGGCAGAAATTTAAAAAGTTTGCAGAGAGTTTCAGTGAGAGCATCAGTGATCAACAGTTGGGATTATAAAGCGTAAAGTGCAGCAGGAACAGAGCGTCCCGTCTGCTGGGAGGAAAAATACAAGCAGGAGCAGCTATATTTAAATACAGAGAGAGAGAGGGAATATGAAAGGCTGCTTTGTCATCGCCTCCCTTCACCCCCCTGGTGAGCCTTAGCAACCAGCTGCTTGACCCACACACACAGTCGGTGGATGTTAAAGCGTGGGGCCCAGGCCGGTCTCAGCAGAGCAGCTGAACAAAAGGCCTCCCTGCAGCAGTCTGACTTCACCTCCTCTCAACACCACACACTCAAACTGCTCTGCACTGGTCTTCATCTGCACCTGTTGGACTAAAACCAGTACAACCACAGGCCAGTTTGAAATGTCCTGTGGTATGCCGCCTGGCCTTCCCTCTGGCACCACCATCTGGACTCCATTTACACTGAACTATCAAAGTCTGATTGGCAGAGTGCCATGAACTATCCTGATCCCGTTCCTGCTCTCCAGAGGATGAACCCCTTCGATTTTACGCAGCAGCCTTATTCAGAAGTTCATCAACTTAAAATATTGATATAATATTCTTAAAAATTGCGCAAGAATCTCCTGAAGCTAACGTCATTAGACGAGCTGATGGTGTGACCATGTATTACGCACAGCTTAACACAGCATGAAAGCTGTCCCAGCAGAAAGTTAGACAGACTGTCCTCCACTGTGTCCACACTGTACCTAAAATCTGAGGAAAGCTGAGCGTCAGGCCGCGGTCTGAGTCGCTGAGTCCGAACTGGATCATCATGCATCACTCCACCGCAGCCATGTGGGAGCATGGAGCGGGAGATACTCTCTGAAGCCCACTACACATCACACCTAATACTAACGTTAAATAAACCAGGGAGTTCTGAAAAAATTTCAGTGTGAAACAGTTTGAGGAAAACAAGCTGCGCGCGTGTGTGTGTGTGTGTGTGTGTGTTACAGTCCAGGAATGTGCTGCTGGCCTGGTTATGAAAGCAGAGCAGGAACACACTGATCAGCCTGTACACTTGTTATTGTTGTGGCATCGTGATGTTCGCACGGATGCTACAGCAGGAGACACTCAGAGAGCCAACTCCCAAAGCTCACTGTCAACCTGGTTAACCAGCAGCACTAACTGTGTCATCATGGTCTCACATCATCACAGACGCTAACTCACTGTGTGCCATTACTCAGTAAACATTTACTAGATAATACTCATTTATCTGTCGTCATAACTTGAGCTAATTTTGCATCTCATGTCAACACTGTCTAATATTCCTCCGCCCACACAGATATAACCGTGCTGTGTGTCTGGCTCACATGACAGTGAGCAGCGATGATGCTGAGCAGATTATCTGGGCGAAATAAAGTAAAATCAGTTGAACTGACTTAATTTTGCTTCTTCATCAAATCCTTTATCAAAGTCCTTTAACCTTCTCCGGACACCAAACACCTCCACTGCATAGGACCACTTTAAAAGTTCCTTCTCTTTTACACTATACGGGTCTGCAATTCATTATTATTTTTTCATTACTGATTAATGTCCTGATTATTTCTTCCATCTTGTCAAAAGACTAGAGAAATGCTGTTAGCGTTTCAAACAGCTGAGGATGATTTACTATCACATACCACGAGGAAAGCATCACAGCCTCACATTTCAGAAGCTGGACCCAGTGAATATTTGGCATTTGGAATATTTTTTACTTGAATAATAGGAACAAATAAGTAAAATGAATGAATTTAATACCCATCGTAAACACTGACGAGGACATTACACAGCCACTGCAGATGCGAAATGTAAATCACCAAAATTATAAATGTGATCACTGTGCAATTAACTGTGCAGCCCTCCATGTTAAAACATACCAGATTATTTGTGGTGTTTTAGTGTATGTGTGTCTTACCTGTGTGTGTGGCATGTGTGCGCGGAAGTTCATGCTGTTCTTCTGTTTAATCTGCTGCTGTCTGAGCATCGACAGCAGGACAGCCTTGTTCTGATTCTGGGTGTTGGGGGGGCGCGGCGGTCCAGGCCCCGCCTCAAAGTGTGACAGGGGTTTGGTGTTGTTGTAGTTCAGCATGGTGGCCGGGGCCTGAGCTCCTGGTGCCGGCGGGTGGCTGAGAGGAGGCCCTGAAGTTGGATGACCTAGCATGTTGGTGTGCCCACCGGGCCCCGGCATGTAACCGCCTGCCCCTGCCTTGGGAGAACCCTTGTTGGGCTGACCGGGCATGAGCAGCTGCTTCTGGGCGTTGGGATTGAAGTCCTGTGGGTACAGGGATGGACTTGTGGGCTTGTCCATACTAAACGCGCCCCCCAGTGGGCTCTGAGATGTGTTGGCCATCTGGGGCCAAGGCGGGGGGTGAGCATGGGGCCCTTGGTTGTGGAACTTGGCCACTGACTGTGACTGTTTGTGCTGCATCTGGCCATGGAGGTTCTGGGCTCTCTGCTGCTGGGCAGCCAGCTGCTGGAGGTGCTGGGCAGGGGAAAGGTCTTTAGGCCCCGGGGGCCCCGGAGGGAGGAGGTTGTTGGGGGGAGGCTGAAGCTGCCTGGGGGTAGGAACTGGCTGGGATGGGGGCAGAGCTGGAGATGAGGCGGAAGAGGAGGCGACAGGGGAGCTGGTGGGGTGCGGAGGAGGTCCAGAGGAGGTGGACCTGACATGGGGGGAGCCGGTGCGAGAGTCCTGCTCAAAAGCTGCCGAGGCTGGGGAAAACTCTGTCTTAATGCTAGCCAGGTCTGGAGGAAGTAGTCCTTGGGATGACTGGCTTCCCCCTCCCCCACCACCTCCTGCTCCTCCGGCTCCCCCTCCCACCACCCCACCAGCCCCTGGAGTCGGTGCCAGCTCCAGAGGGTCTTTCCGGTCCTCAAAGCCATCGTTGAGAATGTCCTGGATGTCCTCATAGGGCACAGAACAGTTCAGCTCCTCCATCAGCTCCCTCCACTCCTGCTCGTTCAGGTTAAGGTCGGGGAACAGGCTGTTGTTGCCTCCTCCTGACGGTGGCATGATGGGCAGGATGTCATCCGGCTCCTGCTTCATCTCCTTCCGATGGAAGTCTGAACCTGGTTCCCCGCCGCTGTCCGTTGACTCCCCCGCAGGCCCGTGGGTCCCATTAGACTTCAGAGAGTCACTGATGCCCAGCTTGGAGTCCAACGGGGAGCCGTTACTGGTGCCGTTGTCCAGACAGGCCTTTTTGTTCGGGGGGAAACCGTCGCTGAAACCGTTGACTTGATCTCTGCCCAGCGGAGAACCAGCACTCTCCAGCTTCCTCTTCACCGTCTCCTGCAGCTGGAGAAATGAACAGAACCATGATTATGATTATTATCATTATAACCATGATTATTATCTAAGAGATTAGTTCATTATAGCTGCAGATTAATTTTCTGCCAATCAATTAAACAACGATAATTTCAGTTCTCAACTATTCAAGCATTAAGACCAGTTGTAGTTCAGTCTCTTAATTTAGATACTTGCATAATGAAACCAGGTTATTTTGGGTGTGATGAGTAGCAAAGCCAGCTGCTGAATTATGACAAAATTTCTATTTCAGTATGTGCAGAGGCAGTTTCTCAGCTGCAGGGGGCGCTGCAGCTGAATGAACAGAGCTCTGAGGGTTGAAGCCAGCAGTCACTGGGGTAAAAAGCTGCCCAGCCTTTGAGCTGCTGCTGTTAATAGAATCAGCTGCAGGCTGGCTTACATAACGCAGATAACAAAGAGCTTCCTCAGAGCAGTCAGCAGATCCGATCTGTCCACTCCGCAGGCAGCGAGACCCGCCGGATCTGATGGGAACACTCAGAACTTCCTCCACTGCCCGACTCAAACCGCATCAGCTGATCCTCACACGGCTTCACTGTGTGGGTTTTACATGCTCTCAACACCTGTAGTCTGCACGAAGAACACCCAACAGGTGAATGCAGGCGAGGCTGCAGCCTTTATTTTAGAAATACTGTGGACGTGAGACAAACTCCCCCAACCAAGATGATCTTGTTTTTTCATTATTCTGTTTGTTTTACTTAAAGGTGCTGAATATGTAAGTATTCTATATGTAAGCATTCTGTGCCACCCAATGTCGTTTCTTGCTGGGACGGGTGGTGGTGGTGACGGTGGTCTCTTACATGTCAAGAGCTTCATCCAGCTCTTGACATGTAAGAGAATGAAGTTTGATACTGAACTCACAACTTTTCTTCTCAGCTGGTAAATAAACAGCTGTTGATGCCAACGCTGGCTTGCATTTTACAGAACACACAAATAATCAGTTAGTCGAGAAAACAACTAGCAGATTAAATCAATACTGGTAATAACTGTTTACTGAAGCCAGCGAGCATCTTGGGGCTGGTGGGGTGTATGCATTTCTGGGTGTCTGTTATTTTTAGGTTATGATCAAAATGAAAACAGGAGAATTGGAACTAACTGATGATCAGACTAACTGGGTCTAAAGTCATTTATGTAAAAAAATAGAAATAAATATAAAGGATGGAATAAAATAATAACAAACCTACTGTAATAGAGTGTGTCCTCAGATAACTGCCCTAATTATTAAAAGCTAATGAACAAAAGAACAAACTTCAAACTGTTATCAGTGTCTGGTGTAAAAGCCCAATCAGACAACAAAGGCTCATTTATGAAAAACAACCTCTGATCCACAGACATCAAAGACAAGAAGTCTGTCAAAGTCTGAGCCTGACTGAGCAGAGCGGCGTCACAGTGTGGAGAAAGGTGATGTCTTCCCCGAAATATGCTGAGAATTTCCTGATTAGCCCGACCGGTGCCAAAATGGCAGCATCAACACATTTGGTCAGACTGGTTAGCTAGTAGCTTCTAAATACAGTTAGATTTTTATTTGGTTCTTATCCCTTTTATCATCTTGGGGCCCCATAAAGAGTCGCTGCCAGAAGTCTGGGAACCATGGAGTTAAGAGTCTTTCTTACACTTCTTAAACTTTTATTATCTTCACAGCAGAGTTCAGTGACCTTGTGTCTTTCCAGGCAGAGTTTCACCCTCCGGTCTGCTCTGACTGTGTGTGGGTGCAGAGGCTGTAACAGAGGGATGGGTCTCTGTCGTCACAGGAGTTTCTGCAGCCTCATTTTGTCAAAGTCGGGAAAAGACCGATCAAAGCTTAAAAAACAAACAGATCACAGAGTCACAGATTAAAATCAGTGAGTTTCAGTTTCTGTTCTAACAGACAGTAACTCACTGACCTACTCTGTGCCTGAGCGAGATCAGGCCGGAGCCAAAACGTACGGGTTTTCTGAACAAGCGTGTGCACCAGTGTTGGAATCACATTACACTTCCTCCGGTTCTTCTTCAGTACAATTTTAAGATGCTTGTCCAGGAATCTTTTAAATCACTTTCCTCAACATTGTGAGACGGAGCATTTTTAGCCCTGGTGAAGCTATGAGCTCTACTGACTGTCAGGAAGCTGCTGTGGATGACTCTGGTGTTCGTCCTTGGATTTAGAGCTGAAACAAAAATTCATAAAGTGTTTTTTAACCAAAAAGTGCTGGTACTGGTTTCTCAAAGGTGATAGTAAAGTAAACGTCTGTCTTGCTTGTCCAACCATTAGTCCAAAAGTTCTGGGAACGTGTGCTGGGCATCTTTCACTTTTTGCTGACATCATTACACTAAATGTTCAATGATGTATTTACAAAATGAGTTGTATATGCTGAAGCAACCTTCATGGAAATAAAGATGACAGAGAGAAAAAGAATGGGGGTGGGGGCAGTCGTGGTGAAGAGACAGCGATGGACAGAGAGACACCGCAGTGTGTTTGCTGAATAGGAAAAAGGAAACTCTGGTGACTCACTGAACTCCTTAAACCTGAAATACTGGTCTTACACCGCCTACCAGTTACCATGGTTACAGACCTGGGGTGGGAAAGGGGTACAACAGAAGATTTATTGCCATCTATCGGGGGGTGGGGGTGGGGGTTCCTGCCACAACCACAAAGCCTCTGTGCCAAGTATATCAGTGGGATTCTGGGTATTTGAGTCCTTGGAGTTTGCAGCGCTCTTCACCTGTCAGGTAACACTATACTGTCATCAGTGTACTGACACTACTACTACTACAAGTCATACTACTGCTACTACTACAGCTAACACTACTACTCTTCCTACTAAAATCAGGAGTTCCTACTGTTCCTATTACAACACATACTACTGTTACTACGGTGATTACTAAATTCCAGTGCTTGTCCAGTGTGACAGGAGATAACTGCTGTGGCCTCAGCAGGTCCCAGAGATCAGTCCGCTGCTGAACTGTCACGGAAACGCCGACTGACGGTCAAACCCTGCGCTTCTTCCTCTTAGACTGTGGAAAAACAGGCATTCACTGAAACAATAAGGCAACGCTTTGGAAGAACGACATTAAAATCAAGCCAAGCTCAGACCGTTCTGAAGTTGGTGAAAATCTGCGTATTTAACATTACAGTTCAACAGTCACATCAATAAAAAAATAAATAATTAAATAAAGGCCTCTGAATATCTTCAGAGTGACTCATCCTGAAACCTTTGGCTCTGGCTACGCCACAAAAATCCAAAATATCTCATGTGTTTATGTCAGTTTATCGCAGTTTGCATGCTTTCTTCATCACCGCTGTGTTTCTTCACTTCGATTCTCACTTTGCAGTTTTTGAACATTTTATTTCCTTGACTTTTGGAGGCATTTTCCTTTGTTATGTCTATTTTTCTATGCAGCTGTAAACACTCAGTAACCCCTGGAACCAGTCTGATGCTGGCAGGCTGCTAAATATATTTACATGTATATGAATTATTGTATTTGTGTTCCAATTTACAGTTATTTATAATTACTGCAGTAAAAAAATTAATAGGCAAAGTGTATTGTTAAGCAGGGATGAAATATCCTGCCCCTGTGTGTAACAACAGAGCAGCTGTCACAGTGGTTTATTACCAAATTTAAGGAAATTACTGTTTTTAAAAATGTTTAAGCATTTCTGTGGTTCAATTAATACTCTGATTATTTTCTTCTATAACTGTAAAATGTCTTGTTTTATCCAACAAACGGTCCAAAACTCAAACATATTCAGTTTACTATCACACATGATGATGAACAGCAGCAAACCTTCACCTCTGAGACGCTGGAACCAGGTGATGTTCTTCATATTTGCTTAAAAAACTTATGACCTTTCCTTTGATCAGCTCACTGAGTTACTAATTGTGGCAGTTTATCATCTGACTTTCTGCTGTTGTATTAGTATGAGATTTTCTTCTACTCTCAAACACTGATATCAGTATCAGCCTCTAAACTCTCCGATCAGCTGGCCTCTGCTGATGTTTGCTGTGAAAACAGTTAATATTATTATTAGCATCTGTATATAATTTCAGTGACACCACTACTGAAAGAGGCCAATCGCAGCAGCGCAGAGGTGATTTAGCCCCACCCCCTAAAGCAGTGACACACAGGCTGCAGTGGAAGTTGAGCGGAGTGAGAGCGAGGCGTTTCCTGACAGGGTTCAGGACCAACACGGTGATGAGTCAGCTGGGAGGGGGCAGCGGGGGGTTTCTGCTCATACTGACTCACCTCTCAGGACTCCAGTCAGCCTTTATCAGCCCGTCTCTGCTGAGAGCAGCTTTACTCTGCCTGACACACACATACAGACTCACAGGGCGTCTGCCGGTGTCAGACAAATGCTAAGTACCCCAAAAAGTCCTCAATGGAACTGCAGAAACCACTGTAAGAACCACTAGTACCTCCTCAGAGGCCAAGAGAACCCCCTAAAAGACGTCTAAAATCTTTTGTGTGACTGTTAGATTTTCCTGAAGACTCACAGAAACACCTCTAGACACTTAGCACCCCCTCATTCGCCTCTAAACATTGCTGAGGATGTCCAGAACCTTCTCAGTGATCAGGGCCTCCTCCTCTAAACGGTTCTTCTGGTACTGGACCAACTCCCTTTATGCATCAGATAGCAGTCTTCCAACCGGTAGGTACAGTCCTGATGCAGACCTGCTGTGATACTGTGAATGGACTGTACAGTTCTCCTCTCTGCTCCTCTGCTGTCTAACCACAGAGTTTCTGGTGACACACCTGTCCTCTGTCTGACGGGACATGTACTGAAGTTGGAAAAACTTTCTCAGACGTTGACGCAGAGGAGGAAAAACCTTTCATACAGGGCAGAGGTAAGCAGACACCTGCTGAGAGGAAGGGGTACATTCAACTGAGAACTATCCTCAAGTACAATTAGAAATTTTTACAGCAATTCATTTTTGTTTTTGTAACTTATTGTGTTTTTCTTTCCATACCTCTAAACTACTGTGATCTTCCGAGCTGGTGCAACGAAATCTCATACGTACCTGAACGTAAAAGTGAATGACAATAAAGTTCTCTGAATCATATTGCAATACATCACTGATGTAAATAAACCTTAAGCATAAGGAAACATTAATAAATTTAGTTGTTATCTGAACTGAAACAATTAGTCCAGTAACCAGAAAAGGTTTTGATAATCTATTGATTGATTCATTTTTCAAGCAAAAATAGTGAAATGGTTCAAATGGTTTAAATGATGTGACAGAGAAAAGCCACGACTGTAGAATGAGCAGCAGCAAAATACTGCAATAAATACTACAACAAAACAGGAGGAGGTCAAAGGTCAGAGTCTAGAACTGAATGACATTTGGTGTCTTGCTCAAGAACACTTCAACAGGATGAAGGCATTGAACCTAGCCAGTCTGTGTCTGTTAATACAACCACAGGCAACCACACTGTCTGAAAGGAAACAAAGATCACGTGACCAGACAGCACAGCCACAAAAACAACACTTCCTCCTTCAGTCACGTGCCGTTCAGACCAAACAGCAGCAGGATTTCAGAGATCAGCAAACAATCGCTGAGCTCTGATTAACAAAGCCACTGGCTGATCTCAGCGAGACACGTCTCAGACCGAGGCTGCAGCTGAAGGCCGTCTGAGACAGAGTGACAGCTGTGGCACAAACATGGTGAAATCTATGGTCTTCAGTCCAAAACAGTGCCACCACATCACACTGCGAGTGAGATGTGTCCACCAACAGACAGTTTGGAGCTTTGGTGAACGAAGACCAAAATAACTCGCATACACAAACCAACCAATCAGAATATAACATGAAATGATGCAGAACACACGGGTCGGTGGAACATGTCATACACATTTTTTAAATAAAGTTTGTGCACACACACACCAAAACAAAGACAGCGAAAGGAAACAAAGCTCATGTGACTCTGGAAAAGAAGAAGAAAACAGGGTGAGAAGCTGCTCCTTGCACTGTCTACACTTTAAATGCTGCCTGCAGCGTTCAAGTCTCTTTTTTTACTGTGTATATTTAGTTTTTTTCTTTTTTACTGAATGATTTCCCCAAATGTTTAAACTAAGTGACTGGTGAACGCTGACTGCATAATGGCAATAAAGATTCTAGATTCTTGATTTTCAACGTGAACGCAGCACAGATGGCTCCTACAATGGGCGACACACGCTGATGACGTGTCTCTGCTCTCCTGTATTCTTTTCCATTTCCATCAGCGCTACGAGTCAACGGGCCTTCATGGCCCAATCGGACCACCTCAAACCTTGCACCGTGCCATATACAACAAACTTACACAATCTTAACCAGACCTGTGTCAAAAAACTGATGTTTAGCTTGGACTGTCCACACAGTCAAACTGCAAGTGCTGAGGTTAGATTTGAACATCCATGCATCGCTGAGATATCGGGAACTGATGCGACACACTCTCACTGCTGGTGCGTCTTCAGCCTGCTCTTGACTTAAGAAAGTTTTAGTCTGCTAGTAGTCATAAATTAAATATACAAATATAAATTGAAATAATTCTGTGGTAACTCTCCTTCTGTTCACATTCCGTAATTGTCTTAATTTCAAATCTGTTTTATATTTATATATTAGAGCTGCAACAAATAGTCAATCAACAGAAAGTAAATCAGCAACTATTTCAGTAATAGACTTATTGTTTCAAACAGTTTTTACTTGGGCATCAAGTTTAGGTCCAGCTTGAACCTGACTGACCAAGACTGAGAGCAGTGACAAAGGCTACAACTAACAATTATTTTCATTATCAGTGAATTTACCGGGTATTTTCTCGATTCATCGGTGAATCCTTTGAGCTATAAAATGTCCAAAAACTGTGAAAATGAGTCCAAGATGACATCTTCAGGTTTTTTTTACTGTCTGACCAACCGTCCAAACCCCAAAGGTAATAAGTTTACTCTCACAAAGAAAACATTAAAGAACTAAGGAGCGACCCTTCACTGTTTGGTTAACATAACCCACCACTAATGTCTTGCCACATGTACACAATCAACCATACCAAACATCACCGTGTGAAACATTTGGTGATAGTATTGTATTGTGGGTTACCTTGTGATTCCCACTAGTACAGAACTTATTACAGCAACCCGCCGCCAACATGAGTGTGTCTGAGTACCACTCCTGAACTCTGCCTGAAGCCCCTACAGCTGTCACACTGAGAGGTTTATTCCTGCTCTAACACCCAGTGAGTCTCTGTACAGCCGGTGTTCAGTGCTCACTCACCGCTATCAGGGTGCTGTTCCGGCTCTGCTCCGCCGTCGTCCCTCCGCTGTCTCCGAGCTCGGCGCTCGGCGCTGCCGCCGCTTCCCGGCGCTCTCTGGCCGGCCTGGTCGCCGCTGGGCTGGGGCTGCCGGTGCTTGTTGGACCGCTTGGCTTTGGCCTGCAGGCAGCGCTGGTGCAGGGCGAAGGTCTGTTGCCTCTCCAGTTCTAGCCGCTCCAGCGCCGCGTTCTCGTAGCGGCTCTCGCAGCTGTTGTGATGCTGCCGGAAGAGCTCGATCCTCCGGCGGAGCCTCTCCATCACCGCGCTGTGTCGCGGTGTAACAAAATCCGCCATCATCAATACAGACTTGCAGTAAACTCCCGGCTCAGGTTTCGTCCATAAAATGCTGAATTTGGCTCTTTTTCACTCTGGGCGTCTATACACCCCCCTCGCCCTTTACAAAGACTCCTGTGCTGGCTCCATGGAGGCGACCTTTGTCTTGCTAATGGCCTTCAGTCACAGCGGCACTCACTGCCGGAGAGGAAAATTCAGGTTTTTGGATGCAACACCGTTCAGCCTCCTGATTTTACTCACTTGAACAGAAGTGTACACTATTAACCTTGTTATGTACAACAGCTCATTTAACTTGCTGTGTAAAACAGAGGTACTGGAGTCTTATTACAGAGCCGCATACCGCCTGAGTTTAACCCCAAATCGAAAACACACACCTCATGTATTTATCGCCGTGGTATGAAAACAAACCACAGCCCGCAACTTCTGGTACAAACACTTTAAATCATTACACTGCATTTAAATCTCCATAAATAAAACAATGTTGTCGCTGTCTGGCCATCAAACAAACTCCCGTCGCGCTAAGTTAAGTTAGCACATTCCTCCACTCACAAATCAAAGTTGGAGCGTCGAAAATTCCTTAAAAACTATCCAAACGGCCTTAAAATCTGGCTGTTTTGGAGCTAGTTGGTATTAGCTTCTGGCTTTCCTTCCATGTATTTATTAATGATGGTGTTACAGCCCGTGGCGGCATCGTAACGGCTCTCCAACTTGTCTGAAACTTTATTTTTGCTCAAGTATTCCGAGTTAGCTTAGGTAGGTAGCCAGCAGGAGCTAGCTAGCTAGCGCTTCTGAGCTTCTTCACAAACTTGAAAGCGATTACTCCAATAATAAACACACCATTTTATCTAACACCGCACTTTCACACACGAGAAAACAAAACGAAAGAGCTTTCCAGGCAACGAGAGCTTAATTAGGTTTTAAATTCACTTACTGTGAAAGTGTAGCTGTCCGCTCTTCCTACAGCATCTGTCTAACAGCTGATCCTCCGCCTCCGTGTAGCCGTTAGCCGCTAGCTGCTAACGCTGTGTTTTGGGTAACGATAGCTCGACTAGCTGGCTGGCTAGCTAGGTTGCTAGCATGAAACATTTAAATAAAGCATCATACTTTAAATTTATTTCTCCCGAGGTACCAGCGCAGATAACCCTCCCCGTGACCGAGCCCGAGTCGGGATATGTACAGCTGTAAGGCGGAGGTTGGTCAGTCAGAAGGGGCTAACTCGGTCCCTCTGTGCTGCTTCTATTGTTTTCCAGCGGACAGGCAAGTCTACGCCGCCATCTTGGGAACTTTCTCTTTTTTTTCCATCAACCACAGGAGGAATGTCCCTGCGCCCGCCTCACCAATGATTGACAGCAGGGACAGCCAATAGAGAGCAGCTGCAGCGTTGATAGACAAGAAATAGTCCAATCAGAGCCTAGAACACGCCCAAACTTCTTTAATATCCGAATTATCAATTTTCAGTTAATTTTTAGTATAATTATATCTAAGTAATAGTGACATGGATTCAGTGAGTTACTCTGTGGATTACAACTCAAATCCTGTCTTTTTAGCCTGTATTTGTTCACATTTCGGAAATAAATAGGCGTAATTCACTATTAGCGGTTCTTATTTGTTATATATCTTTGGATGTATTGACAACTATCAATAAAATACCGGATACTGAAGAAAACTTAAAACCCCAATGATTCTCAGGCAAGTTCTGCTTGTAATAGGAGCATCCTCGGTGACTGCCCAGGTCACCGAGGAAAACATGAAATGGAATTCGTCTTCAGTCTCATCTAAAAGTCAAACAAATTCATTCTTCTCCTCTGGGTGCCAGTACACCTGCCTGCTTCCACAGCTGGCAGTGAAGCACCTGAATGTAACTGTGAAAACAGAGATCTTTGACTCCGCTGAATTCTGCTTCACATCAGGTTCCACACCGTTTTTCATCAAACGAGTTGTTCTTAATTGAAGTTTGTACAAAACATCCACAGATAATCTTTCTTTGAGCCTCATTAATATTATGCTATAATCTGTTTTTTTTTTTTTTTTAAATAAATACTGAACCAGTCGTGCAAAATAAAGCTTACACCTCACTAATCCAGGAGTGTCCTTGAAAAATGTCCCAGTTAAAGATCTTTGCAGTGAGCTGCCGTTCAGGTGTGTTCACGGGCCTGAATCACGGATGAACAACACAGGTTTAAGTTCATGCTGATGAACTGGTCATTGTTCTGTAATGAATGTGAGATTAACAACCAGATCAGTTCGATATGAAAGTACTGTAGTCTGGATACGTCTCACCTGCAAAGACACACTGAAAAAAACCACTGTGCAGCTTCTCGTTCAGTTTCCACTTGGCCTTTTTATTCATCAAAACAAATGTTGACTGCATGTTCACACTCACATCAGGCTCCATCATCACAGTATTTGTATTCAAAGCTGGACCTTCCTGCGGTGTGTCAGCAGGTCCATCTCTCTACAGCGTGTGTACATCAGAAACAGGCCGGGCCGACCAATTAGTTTAACACAAAGTCAACAAAATAAAAAGTTAATAGTTACAGAGTCATGTAAAATCTCACCAGCAGATACAGTGTTCAGTCTACAGTCTGTTAGCTATAGGCAGCTTCAGCTGGACGCAACCAGAGAAAACAAAGAATCAGAGACTAAAACAAGAGGGCGGACGATGAAGAGGGAGGCTGAAACAGAAGTTCTCGATGGGAATGTAACGCTGCTGCTGCTGCTGGATGTGATTCATCCTGAAACCCAAAACACTGGATTGACAGCAAATGAAAAAATAAAACCCTAAAAGCAACAGAGTGTACAGCCAAAAGTTAACTAATGCAGCTTGTGTTCACCATAGAAGGAGGGGGGAAAAATTAAGGTTAAATAAAGGTCACCTGGACATGGAAGCAGGGACCTCCAGTTCACCTGAAGGCCCCAAATTTCAACGCACCGACAGCCAGAAGTACAAACACCTCCCACTCTTAAACTCATCTGTTCTGGCTTTTTCTGCACTCACAGTCAACCTGCTAATCCTGAATTGACTCACCGACAGAAAACAGAAGAAGTAGTTTAGTGCATGTAAAACTGAAGTCTGACACAAGGATGACAAAAACAGACACATCAACAATCACGTCACGGATACAAGACTGGACTAATGTCGTTCGTTTTCTTTTCCACACAAGAACCAGTTTTATTTCAGGTTTCTCTCAAATTATGGCACAGCGCTGTCGCTCAGTCACGCTGAAATAAATGTTGAACAGCACGTGATCTTTTTTTCCTTCATCATAATCCTCAGATGATTTCATAATGAACAAAAACACAGTCCAGGTGTTGGAGCCTGAGCTGGCATCTCCACAAGTTCATGGAATAATTTCTTGTGTTTATCTGAGAACTGACAAGTGGAAGTTTTGTCCTGATGGTAACAAGGTCAGGAGGTCATAAATCAATATCCCAATTTAGTTTTTATAAGCAGCACATAAACGTGTAATAAATGGCTGATAACAGATCCTTGTCCACTTTGGTGGACAAGGATCTCCTAATTTGGGAGTTTTTACGTGGGACAGGATTCAGACATCGAGGTCACATCAGCAGCAGTTCATCAGGCGGCAGCAGCAGCAGAAACCGTCAAAGTTATGATGGTAAAGATTTCAGCTGTGGTCTCAGGTGGTTACGCAAGATTTCAATTCAACAACAAACTGAGTTTCTGTTTTGTCTGATCCACTTACTATTACTTTTACAGAGCTTTCAACCTCATCTAAAGGTGTTCATCAGCTGTCAAGTAGTCTGGTCCTGTGTGGATGATCTTTTGACCCTTAGCTCACGTGATTACAATCCAGCAAACCTCAATTCACAGACAAAGACCAAGAGATGTGGCTGAGGGCTGACAGGAAGTGGAACTAAATGTACCAGGTTAACAACGAACTTCACGCTCAAGTGCCGTCTTTTAAACATGGGGCTAAACTCCGACATGGATGCAGGATTCATGCAGGAGGACGTCGGCGATCGGAGGAGGTTTGGCGGAGGCGTCGTGGTGCAGCAGGCGGACAGGTGTGAGGTTAAGCGCCTGAGTTTTTCCCCTTTAGTGCCTTTTTCTTTTCATATGGGGTTGATAAAAGAGGGACTGGGTGTCTGTCCGTCTGCCCACAGGAGGTTTCAGTCCAAACAAACTCCACAGCTCATTTTACTGATGTAAGGTTTTCCATGTTGTCCAAATCCAGCTCCCGTAAGATGGAGAAAAGCACATCAGACATTATCTGCAGTTCTCTGAACTCGTCTTTCTGCAAAGACAAAGACAGAGGCTTCGAGCTGCTCTCAGGAAAGAAAAGGTTCTTCAGGCACGGTGAGGCCGAGCGAGGACAGGAGCTGTGTGAAAAGCCTTTATTCATCCAGGAGGATTCTGATCATTATCTGTCATCTGGTTTTAGCTCATGAGCCCAAATGGTTTGTAAACACGGCTCCTGTCCTCGATCGGTCTGACGGTGGCTTTACTGTGAAGAACGTTTCATTAAACATTATCACTCTGGAGCTGAGATGTTGGAGTTTGTTCAGAGCTGTGTCGTGTTCACACAATCTGAACACACTGAGAATGCTTCATCAGCAAATATGATGTCAGAAGCTCATCTGCTGCTGCTGCCGCCAGCATCTGTCACCACGCTGACTCCACAGTTTTCACTGAAAGTGACTGAACAGCGAAGCAAGAACCGGTCTGAACCCGTCCGTCTGTGACATCATCGCCAGGTAACAAACACCTGACACCTACAACCTTTAACTGACAACGGTTCGTCCTGAACAGAACTTTGAATCCAAGCCACAAAGTGTAAACCACAAGAAAACATGGAAGCTATCTGAGCTTCTCCCGACCTCTGACCTCTCCTGCTGCCATCAGGACAACAACACACATGAAAACACAGGAGACATCTGCTAACATCTGTAACAAAAACACACGAGAAGAGGAAAGAAAACGTGTGTGTCAGCTGGAGTGTTCCCATTTCATTTCTTGAAGTATTAGCTAATCGAAAAGTTGTGGGTTGCTTTAGGATGCTAGCAAGCTAATTTACAGACTCCTGGAAGACAAGTAAGTCCGGTGTTAGTAGGCTAAGATAGTCGCTAGTTGGTGTTAAATTACGTAGATTATTTGTGGACTTGTTAGCAGCGTGCTGTGAGGCTGATTAGCAGACTGTCTGGAGTCAGAGGACGACGGTCGGCTGCTTTAAACCGTAGAATGAGCTTCAAAGGCCAGTGATACTTCCCTGTTAATTGCTGGCAAGTTGAAGTCAGCTGTCTGATTAGCAGCCTGCTGGAAGGCTAATTTGCAGAAACATTTGTTTGTTGGATAATTCTGAGAATTGCTGTTGGCATAATAATCTAAAACTAACCTGACATGGTTACTACACTGTTAGCTTGCTGGCTAATCGTCTGACCGTCAGGAGACTAATTCACTGTGTACGGGCCATTTAACAGGTGTATTAGCTTGATTTCCTGTTTGTAGGTTTATCTGATGACAGACAGGTTGTCAGGCTGTTTAACATGATGTTCACTGGGTTAACTGTAGGATAATCCATGTTGCTGGCCTAATGTTTACTGGCTGTTTGACAGGCCTGTCTGGCAGACCTCACCTCACTGTATCTAGACTACTAAGAATCCTGTTAACGATCCACTTTACAAGTCTTATCTCAAGTTTATTTCCTCACCATTTTCAGGACAATCCTGACAGGTCATGTCCTATAATCTGAATGCTGGTAGGTTAATTAAGAGCCTGTTAGTAGCCCAAGCAGGGTCTTGTTAGGCTAATGTCTGTTAACCAGGTGTTTAACAGGCTGTTGGCAGAGCGGGGCACTTGCTAGCTCAGGGTGGAGACAGGTGGAGGTTCGACTGGCAGGGCAGACGTTGGTCTCGTGGGTTCTGAGTCTGGTCTGCACCAGATCTGGTCTGATATTAAGGAATGATGCAGGAAGTTTTAAAGTTTTAGTTAATCTTAGTGAATCTCCTTTAATCTCACTAACTCAGTCCTGTTCATACTGTCATCATCATCTTCGTCATCGTCATCGTCAGGCGTCCATGTCTTGATTCGTTTCCTGTCGGCTTTGCTGCTTCCACGGGATCCATTTAGGCTTCATCACCTCGGAGCAGAGGAGCAGAAGAAGAGGAGGAGGACAGGGGGAGGGGGGTATTTTAGGGGAGAGAGGGGGGGAGGTGTTCAGGTCAGCGCTTTGGCTTCAGAGATATCAGTCCCTTCTGACCTTCCTGTTCCTGGGAGATCTCCGCAGAACGTCCTCCTCCAGCTTCTGCAGAGGAAACAAGGACAGTAAACTTTATTTTCTTAAAGAAAATCAAAGTGTGAAGCTCTCTGATGAAGCTGCTGGACTCTGAGGCACTGAACCACTTGTCACCTCTGCTCCTCCAGATGTTCTCTGTCACAGTAAAAACTAAAACCTCGGAGCAGAACAGCTGGTACTGGTCTCCTCACCTCATCTGCCGTGGCCTCTTTCTCCTCGTCCTTCTCTTCTTCCTCATCCTCTTTCGCAGGACTGTCCTCTGCGTCGCTCTTCTCTTCTGCAGCTGAAGGAAAGAAGATTTAATCAGTCAGACCGACAGAAGCAGGAGGCTCTCAGAGGAAACAGCTGAAATCCAAACATCACATCAACCTGGACTGCTCATCTCCGCCTCTTCAGCCTCCTCCTCTTCCTCCACATCGGGCTGAGGTTCGTCTGTCTTCTTGTACTCAGCCGGCGTCGCTGCGCTCTTCTTCTGCAGAACAAACAGGTCAGTTCAGTTTGACTTTACAGACGAACACTCTGCTGCACAGCAGAGGACTGACTGATCTGTAATCTAAACCTGCAACTATCAATTACTGATTAATCATTTAGTCAATAAAACATCTACAAACAGTGATAAATGTCTCAAAGATGTTGAGGTTTGACTTGTTCAGGCTGTAGTGATGTAAAACAGAAACATGCCAAACTGCCTGAATCCCAGCTCAAGATTTAACTCTGTCCATGTAGCTGACCTCTGACCTTTGACTTTATGAACACAGGGTCTCTCGCTCCAAGCTGAGCGGTCTACACCACAGAGACACAGAACAGGCACCAGCAGCACAGAGAAACCAACAAAAACACGACAGTTCAGACAGAGCTACTCTAGCGACAGCAGCTGTAAGAGTCACCGGGCCTGAGGAGGTGGCGGCGGCGGCGGCAGTGGCAGGGCGGTTTGGGCGTCCGGCTTCATTAAACGCTTCCTGTAAGCTGGTGAGACTCAACTGACCCTGAGCTGATCCTGATGACCTCTGTGGACAGTCACAAACACCAGACTGGGACATCAGCACTGATAACAGGCTGCATGAGGAACCTGATGTTCTGATGATCACAGCTTTTCCCTCCAACAGTCTCTCCCTTTGATACGACACGTCAGAGCCACTGATCTATAAAAGGTCAACTGTTTAGGTTGTGTTTATCATTTAAGTTCAAACTAACAGCTTTCATTTTGAATTATCTTATTACGTGGAGTGCGCTGCGGTCATGTTGACGGGAGCATCCACTCCAGTGGTTCACTGTGTTATACTGGGACACCGCATAGTGTCATGTAAGCAGGTCTACCTGCTGTGAATCTGTCTTCAAATAAACCCTCATTCAGCTTTTCCCTGCCTCGTGGACACGTGAGTCCTCCACCAGAGAAGACGGATTTAATTCAGTGGAACATGAGTCAAAACTGAGATACGTTGTCAGACGTCGTCACCAAGGAATCTGCAGCATGGTGAAAGAGCCACAGCGGGTGCTTTGCTGTGTGTGTGTGTGTGTGTTACCTTGCCGGTGCAGCAGAAGACGATGATGAGGACCAGAGGTAAAGCCACGGTGAGGACGTACACGACCCAGAGCCAGGGACGCTCCTCTGCAGCACTCAGCATCTGAGCTGCCAGACCAGGCTGCAACAGCACAAACAGCATATGAGAAAACATATTAACACACACAAACTTCATTACAGTGCTAAAACACAAAAACATATATTATGGACTTTGTTAAGGAGAGAGGGATGGTGGAAGTAGTTTTTACAGTGCTGTGAGGTCTCCAGTGTTGTCTGGAAAGACTCTTATTAACATCACATTTATTTCTGTCTCGCTCCAAGAGACTGGTGTCCTCCGGAGGATTACATCATCACTCAGGTTCAAAACAAACGCGTCACGTTTCACAACAGGACGAGAAACTGAGGAACGAAACGTTAACGAGAGAGAAACTGTCTGAACACTGAGCTTTGAAGCACAGACCTGAACCGTCTGACCGACAGTGTTTAAAGTTCAGTTACTCCGACCACACACACATTTATTCAGACTCATCCAGGGCTTTGTTCAGGTCGCTGCTGCTTCTCATACTGTTGAGCCTCTGCTTTGAAAAACCTACAAAGTTCATGTGGAAACGCTGCCTCAGTGTCAGGGATTCAAACTGCTTCACACTCCTTCAGGATCAGAGACGTTCGTTACCTGCTTTAAAAACAGGCAGTATATTTTCTATCTTACTTATCTTATTACTATTATTAGGAAGTGTTGTTATTTTATTTTAACATTTTTAAATTAGACCTTTTTGTTTTTGGGCAGACCCTAAATCTGTCGGCCTGAACCCACCTCAGCGGCGCCCTCTGCTGCCTTCTTCAGCCCCCAGCCATCGGTGGCCCAGCGGTCTGCCGTGTTGCGGTCGTTGGTGATGAAGAAGTTGTCGAAGAAGATGTCAGAGGTCATGGACCAGAGCTCGAGTCCCACGGCGCTGAACGGAGTCATCTTGAACGGCTGCAGGTCCTCAAAGTAGGCGGGGTTGGGGATCTTCCTCGGCTTCCAGACGCCCTGAGAACATTAAGAGTGTGAGGTCAGAATCACGGAGACCAACTGAGAATCACCTGAAAACTGTTCAGGTAAACGTCTCTCTAATGTCATTATGTGGATTCTCAGGTGAAACACAGCTGCATCTGTTCGTCTAAATGTGGGAGGGGTTTACAATCTCACCTGGTAATTGGGGTTGTCAATCATTGGGGGCTTCCACTTGCCCTTGTAGTTGGGGTTGTCGATCATCGGCCGTTTCCAGGTGCCACAGCCGGGGGCCGTCTCACAGGCGGGGTTAGGGATCTGAGGAGCCTCCCATTCACCGTCCATGTCCTCATCCCTGAAGAGACATGAAACACAGAGGTACAGTTAGTGAACCCGGAGAACAGGGCAGTGTCTCTGACCTTCATACCAAAGTAAAACCTGTTCCATGAACATGGCAGCTCCACCTGTTCTGTAAGCTACAGGACAAAGGGGACATCCGACCTGCAGCAACATGGACTCTACAAGTCCTCTGAATGTCCCTGTGATATATGGCACCAGCAGCAGATCCTTTAACTCCTGCACCATGAGAGGTGGAGCTGCCATTTCAAAGGCTTGTATGCCCACTGACAGGAGGCAGGGGTTGGCATGGAGACGCAGCCAAACCACCTGTTCACACCTGATATGTCCCAGACCTTAAACTGCACCGTTACACAATGATTAACATTAGTCTCTTCATCTGTGTTCATAGTTCTTTAAGCACCAGACCCATCTAACCATCCACAGACCTCTGAGTGAGACAGTTATTTATGAATGAATGAATGAACATGAGCACATGCACGTACCAGTCTTCAGGCTTGACGGCGTCAGGATCTCCGATGTACTCTGGCTCGTCGTCCAACCAGCCGTCTGGTTTGACTGCATCTTCATCTGGGATCTGAGCGGGAGCATCCTCATCCCTGCACACGCACATTCACAAAAAACACATAAACATACAGGACTGAATGTTCAGGACTGTCCACGGTCACCTGACGTATGGTGCATCACGCTCTGCCACATAAACCAGATCAAACTGATGCCGTCCTTTCTCAGGACATCATTCATTTACATCAGATCCAGAATCCACAGGTAGGTTTGGTTTTTAGAACAGCCACTGTGAAAGCAGGACAGCGGCTCAGATACTGACCAGTCCTCTGGCTTGACGGCGTCTGGGTCCTGGATCTTAGGCCTCTCGTCCCAGTCCTCGGGTTTGTGGTCATCAGGGTCCTCAATCTCAGCGGGGGGGTTTACAGGGGGGGTCATGTCTGTCAGCAGGTTTCCACTGTTCACCACCGTCTGATCCACCAGAATCTCAAAGCTGTTGTCAGGGTTCACCACTGGGGGGCAACGCAGAGGGCAGTTACACACCTGGACTGTCATTAATTAATGTGTCTTACCCAGTGTATCCAGGTGTGTGTGTGTCTTACCCAGTGTGTACAGGTGTGTCTTCTTGTCGGTGTAGTACGTCCTCAGGTCAGCGTCGGGTTTCTTGGCGTGCTTCTCCTCGTACTCTCCAGTTTTGGGGTTTTTGTGTCTGAAGATGAAGTGCAGCTTGTAATCCTCTCCACATTTGTCAGGTCCAAACATGATGGTGTACGAAGTTTTATCCACAAACTGGTCCTGAAGAAACACACACACACACACGGATCAGCTACATCAAAGCTGTAACGATGAGCTGCTGATACACTCAGCCCCTCATCGGAGGCTGAAAATAAAACAGGGTATATACAGATCACTGCATCTGATCAGTCTCAGTGGTTAACATGAGCTAAGTCAGCACGATGAGCAGTTAGACTGACCAGGTTGAGCTCAGGAGTCTCAGTCAGCAGCTTGACGTAGGCGCCACCACAATCGATACCTGACTGGAAGTTCACCTCGTACCTAAACACACGCACAGAAACACACTCAGAACCACGGCGACGCTGTTCTTCTGCAGTATTCGGTTCTGTCTGAGGAAGTTCATGTTAGACAGCTGAGGGTTCTTACTGGACGATGAGGGGTTTGGTGTCAAAGGTGAAAGGTCGTAGCAGGTGGGCTGAGATGGCGTGATGTTTGGCTCTGGACTTCAGGACCAGACCTTTGTCACCGGGCAGCTTACTGTCCTTCATCTCCTCCACCGCCCATTTACCTGTTCATAACATCATCATCATTATTTACCTGCAAACAACAGGTTGTTCGCTTTATTGTGTGTGTTACAGATGTTTCTGTTAGCATTCAGCTCCACATGGTGTGTGTGACACTCAGACACTGTACACCGCCACCTACCATCATACTTTGCGATCTCTTCGTCGGTGTCGTCCTTCTTGGCGTTGGACAGTACCCAGCTGAAACCAACACACAGTTTATTTACAAACACACCTGATCAGAGACGAGTCAGAGCCCCGCCTCCAACTCTCACCTCCACAAACACGTCAGAGAAACTGTTTTTAAATAAATCACAGAGTGATCAATGAATTTATCAGGAAAATAATCTGCAGATTCAATTAATCATCATCAGTCGTCCCAGACGCGTGCTCACCCGTCAAGTGTCCCCCGGTCAAAAGACTCAGCAAAGAAATGTTCCCCCATTGGCTCTGGAGCCTTGTAGGTCACCTGGACACAAAGAGGTAAGAGAAGAACTTAAAGACGGTGAACTGTAACAGAGTCACACACTGCAGCATCACATATAACGCTCACTCACATTATTCTGAAAATTAGGAAAAAAACCAGGTTAGTCATGATGAGACTGAAGTGTGTTCTGTTTTCTGTGGCTCTGGTGTGAATGCAGGTCAGTTCACTGCTCTGTTGTCAAACTGACTTCCTGACTCAGCTGGTTAATCAGGAGCAGGCACTTCCTGGTAAAATGTTGGAACCGTTCTGATAGGAGGGTACAGCGGTCTGTCTTATCTCATGAAGTCCAGGCAAACCCGTTTCCTTCAGACTTCATCTGTACAACATATGACGACTTCTAACCAAAAAAAGATGAAAGTCAGTTCTGAAAAATGTTCTTGTTTCTTTATTCTTATTTTTATATATGTGTAATGTATGTTACACATATGTTAGTTATCAAACCTGTGAATACCTTGTCTGAGTAACCGTTGAAAAAAATCGTCCAATCAGCTCGCCTTACCTTGGGTGTAGGAGGAGCTTTAGAAGCAGGTGGGGCCTCATCCTGCGCGTCCCCGTCTAACTCCTCCTCCTCAGCTCCGGCCAAACCCAGATCCAGCTCATCCTCCACGTCCACGTCGTCATCCAGACTGTCCTCAACCACGTCCTCAGCCCGAGAGACGGGGGCCAAGCTGAGGCAGAGGAGGCCCACCGCCAGAAGAACGAACAACCCAACCCTCTGATCCATAGTCTGCAGAGAGGAGGAGGAGGTGGGGAGTGAACACACCTGTTCCAGCTGTTTGACCAGGTTAACCAGTATCACTGCAGCCAGCAGGACGCACACACACTGCACTGATGGTATTAAAGCTCTCCATGTATTTTTCTATAAACAGCTGCAGTTCAATAAACAGTGAAACTTCGTATTGTGCACAGTCGTGTGCCTCACACACACACACACACACACACACACACAGCAGGTTATTAACCTGTGTCTCTCATCCATCACCGTGGAGACCAACCAGCACCCATAGGAGATGCAAACACAGCTCTGTTAACCTTAATGAGATTACACCCCGAGGGATTACTGCAGCACCCCACAACACACACACACATGCACGCGCACACGCACACACGCACGCACGCACACACACACACACACACACACACACACACACACACACACACACACACACACACACACACACACACACACACACACACGCACGCACACACACACACACACACACACACACACACACACACACACACACACGCACACACACACACACACGCACGCACACACACACACACACACACACACACACACGCACGCACACACACACACACACACACACACACACACACACACACACACACACACACACACACACACACACACACACACACACACACACAAAGAACATGGACAATTTACTCTGCACATAAACACTGAGTCTGTGGAGACCGCAGGTTGCCCATTACACAGACACACACAGACTGAGGGAGGTTGGTAGTGTTGAGCCTCGGCTGTGTTACAAACTTCCTGTGTTTACATAACATTAAGAAAAGAGGTTGAAACAGGTCTTCATCAGGTAAATCAGCTCTGTCAGTGCCATTTTTGCTCTGACAGTTTCTCTTTATCTTATCGGTTCAGAGAAAGTGGATCTGCTCACCCATTAGAAAGGAGGTCTGACAGATTTAAAGACGCAGCATGAAAAGTGCTGATTGGAAAAAAAGAACAATAAAACCTGACGCTGCAGTTCTTCACCTTCATCTGATTTCAACCTGCAACGCATCTCACACAGCAGACTGACAGGCTAATCAGATTAGCCTGTGGCAGGATTAGCACGCCTGGCTAACAGCCCCGCAGCGTAGTGATGACCACCAACAATAATAGCTGTTAGCTTAGCATCGCAGTCACCTGTCCACATGGTGTTTGGAGGATTCACCTGCAGAGCGACAGGGGAAACCTGCACGGCAGCTCGAGATGCTGGACGTTTCCTTTAAAACAGATTTATCTGTGAGATTCTGTGCACTAATGATCACAGATGACAGAAAAAGGAAAACAGATCTACTGGGTTAACTGGTTAGTTAGACTAAAACATTTAGTGGTCACTTCAGTTCTTCTGACGTACTTCATTTCAGAGACGTCTGATGTGAATGTGCATGTGTTCACTGCTTCCAACTGAAGACAACACCTCACAGATACACACTCACAACACAACCGCACACCACAGCATGAACCCATGGTCCAGGCGTGTGGTGGTGGTGTGAGGAACGTTTTCTTGGTTCACTTTGGACCAATCAGTCTGAACGTCTCTGTCTGATTATTGTTTCTGAGCATGTTCATCCCTTCACGGAATGAATCCAACAGAGCACCTCTGGGATGTGGCAGAACAGAGACCAGCAGCATGAATGTGCAGCTGACTGAGTGAGTTGAGTTCCTGATAAACAGCTTGGTTAGTGTACAGTTTCATTTCTATTAAAAAGACTCAATAATTTCCTCAAACAGCTGCTCACTGGAGTTTTCAGTCAAACAAACAGAAGGAAATAGTTTCACCGGTGGATTAATCTGCATCTGGTGATGTGGTGAGTGTTTGTGATAGCAGGACAGTGTGTGTGTGTGTGTGTGTGTGTGTGTGTGTGTGTGTGTGTGTGAGTCAGAGTAAACTGCAGCGTGTGTCTTGACAATGATGAAGGAACATGTCACGGAGTGTAATAGTGTGGATCACTGATCATTCATTGAGCGTGCACGCGCGCACACACACGCACACGCGCGCGCACGCACACACACACACACACTACAGTTTTCCTGCAGCCTGTAGAAGTAATAAGCTTTCAGAGCGACTCTGATTGGCTGATAAAACAACAGCCTCTGTTAATCAGTTCAGTGAAACCAGCTGAAGTTGCGTTTATCCACCCAGACTGACAGCAGCACCATCGGGCGTGGAGTTGCTGGAGTCAGTTAATCTGATATTAGAGTCAGTTCAGCCTGCGGGACATCTGCTGCCCCTCTGATTCACCATCTGATCACTTCACTGGTTTCTAACTGGGAGCAGTGGGGAAACAGAGCTTTCTGAGGACTGACAGGACTCTGACAGTCCTCAGAAAGCTCTGTTTCCCCTCAAACTAACATTTATTTTCATTACACCATCATCTGTTGACTGATGTTGACTATTGATCAACCTACGCCCAACCAAGTTTCCCCGGGTCCAAGAAAACAAACCTGTGCCAATGCTGCGAGCGGCTTCACTCATTAAACAGCGGAATCAGCCTTTATCAGCCTGCATCAGTTAACTCATCACCAGACAGACGGGACGGGCAGTTTACTATTTAAACAGCCATAAACAGTAAGGCGACCTCTTCCTGTGTGACGTGAGAAACACAAACACTGAATGGTTAACTGCACTTCCCAACTAATCAGTCACACTTTAAAAACACAAAAAACATGATTAAAGTTTATCATAAGTGCAAAAAACTCTTTAATTTTTGGAAAGACAGTAATCTATATAAGAACTTGATTTTATTAACAACACATTTACAATAAATTTTAATCATGTTTTTTGTGAGTTAAAAAAAAAAAACACAGTAATGAGCAGGACTGTAAGCAGAGCTGGTTCACTGTGTGAGCTCAGATCAGAGCGGGTGGTGGTGCCACACACCGCCCTGCATCCTGACAGAAACCAGCAGGCTGAACCGGTCGAGCTGCTACCATGCTTCACCTGAGAGACTGGATCCCAACATCAGGTAATGAAACTAAACGTGGACTAAAGACCGCCCCTTTTACAACCCATACGCCCGGTTCTGACTCTGTTACGGTTTGAAGCTTTGGCCAAGGCATTAAAGTCATTGCAGGATTATAAGCAGCTTATAAAAGTGTCTAAGTGTCACTGTTCCTGAGGGAAAACACACTGATTAGGGCTGAAAAGATCAATCAATTAAGTGAACTGATAAGAAAGCTGCTTCCAGCTTCTCAAAGGTAAAGATTAACTGTCAAATAACTTTCTACATCACATTCTGGTCAGCACTTCCCAGCTGCATTTAGCAGCAATTCCTAGCAGTAATTACAATGGAATTACAATTAATGAGACATCAGCTGGACACATTTAAGACTTTTTAATAACCTCTAAGGCCTTTTTGTTGAACGAACTGAATTCAACACTGACATTTCGAGCCCCGCTGATTCCCCGTACAGCTGCAAACTGACCATCTTTGTGGTTTGGTGTAGCCTGGGTTCAGACCTCTGAAATGCTGGCCCCATTTCTGGAGTCTGTCAGCTGTTTGAGTTGGTTTGGTGACGATCATGACACCACTGAGGTCTGGGAGCTTGTAATGGGCACTTGGCCTTATATCAAAAACTGATTTTTAAAAAAATCTGCTGAGATGTTATTCATTTAGACGTTAGTGATCATTAATAGCGACTTAATGCAATCTCAGGCAATTCAAAATGAATTTGTACAAAACGTGGGCAGATATATTTGGATATTCCAGGATCTTCACCATAATATTAAATAAAGTACGTAAGTAACATTTGATTTCACAAGTGTAGTTTGCGGCTGCAGGACGGGATGAAGTGAGCATGCTAACTGACCCCGACACACACTCATTCATTATATTTTAACAGCATGACCTTTACAAAGCCTTGCCTTAACATTTCAACTACAAATTATGTTCTTTGTCAGCTAATTAAGCTCTTTAAAGAGCCCTGATACGAAAACAACCTCCTTCCGTTACAAACACGGCTAATTCAGGTAGCTTAGCTTAGCGTAGCTGCGATGCTATTACGAAACAACTGCCAGTGAACGAGCTGAGACAAGTTCACGTTTCTTATAAGAGTCACATCCAGAGTTTTAGTCAATTACAATGAGTCATGCGAACAAGAAAAGTCTCGTGTTAATGTGTAAATGAAATGTTATTAAACGCCAAACAGTGGGCTAACTGAGCTAGCTGATTTCACCTTTGGTTAATTAGCTTCAGTTAGCCACTCAGCCCAATGCTAGCAACATGCAGGAGGAACGGAGCTGCATTTTAATGGCTAAAAACTGACAGTATCTAAACAATCAAAGTACGGTCAGTGAGAGTACACCAGCATTTCCCCGAAAACAGCGCTCTGCGTCTGTGTTCACCTGTAAAATCTGACGTTTATCGGACTCTTTACTCACCTCCGGATCTCCGATCTGACCGCCTGGGAACTACTGAGGAGAATCACGTGGGATATTGGGAGGCAGAACCCTCCATCCCCTCTCGCTGATTGGTCGCCGCGAGCAAATGTTTGACGTTTCCTGTCAACTGTCAGGAGCTGATTGGTCGAAGGGAAATCTCGGTCGAACTCGACAGTGCCCGCCCCCTAGAGCTGAACCTCGTGGACAGCGATGATTGGTCGAGATGTCAGGGTGAGTGTGTGCTGATTGGCTGTAGTAAGGCTGATGAAAAGGGATTGAAACTAAACTGATTGTATTTCAATAACAGTGGAATCAGTAAAATAAAGTACAGTTATCATAAAACACTGCTGCTCTGATTATATGAAGAGTTGGGACATTTGTATGTGTGTGTGTGTGTGTGTGTGTGTAGTTTGTATCAGTTCTGTGTTACAGCTTTAGTCTTACTCCCTTCATTTTGGAACAACCCTCATTATTTTCAGACCATTTGTTGAATAAAAACGTATTTTGACGTCAAAAGATTTCATTTGGGGTGAAAATGAGTTTAGTGCTGAAATTTAGTAAATTAACTGAGTAGCATGCATGGTACATTTATATGATGGGTTTATATAAATATAATATTTGTATAAATAAAACATTTTTTATGTATTCTCCATTTATTTTTAAATTTCTAATCTTATGTAAATGCAGCAGATGAAATAATCCCACAGCTGTCTTGTTAAAAAAAAAAAAAGATGGTTAAAACTTTGGAAAACGTGGAAAGTTTGATTTCTACCACTTTAACCACAACAGTAGTTAAACCACTTCCTCATCCACTGTATAAAACAACTAAACACAACTGAACAAAATATAGTTGAAAACATCAAACTGGTTCGGTTAAAGGTGCAACAAAGCCCAATCTTTTAACCTGAAGTGGGCACTGAAGCTCAACACCAAGCTTTCTCTTTGTTTATTTACATAATTATAATTTAATATAAAACATATGGATCCTGAATTAACCCAGAGTCCACCTACACACACGCCCTGCTGTAGATTAGATTAATGTGCCGCTGAAAATACAAATTAAAAACCTGTTATTTCTCTCAGTGAGTCAGAGCAGAGCTGGACTGAGAATCATGTGATCTTCACCCATGTGAGCGTCACTTCACCAGAGCTGCTAAACAAGAGGCTGCTTTCATTTCTTTTATTCACTGTGATGAAGCTGAACGCTGCTTTTTAACACTTTATTCACCCCCAAAACTTTCAACTCAGTAACTTTAAACTTAGTATTTGGACACAGTTACTGTACAGATTCCCCCTGAGGCTTCATTTAAATCGTTCAAATCAAAAGTCCAAGGATCTGAATCCTTCATCCATCACTATTTACTTGTAATGGTTGTGTTGGTTGAAGTTGGAGACTTTTGCTGTGAAGTTGAAGATCACAGTAACATTTTACCTTTTTAAGGTCACCTGAACTTCCTGTCATCTCACTTTTTTCAGGTGTAAGTGGAAATTAAGTCACCTTCAACTTTGTGCCTGGAATGAAAATAAGTTTGTCCTCCTCTGCTCCCTGTTCTTAATCAGTTTCTAACCAGAAACCAGTGGAGTCGTGTTGGTATTTCGTCATTTTCTTTGATGAAGCCTGATGACATTTCCAGAAATCTGCCCACGCAACCAAATCCTCCCACCCAAAATCTTCAGAGTCCAAAGTGTGAAATCCACCAGCACAGCAAAGACTCTTTCAA
The DNA here is from genome assembly GCA_016801885.1 of Toxotes chatareus. Taxonomy (NCBI): domain Eukaryota; kingdom Metazoa; phylum Chordata; class Actinopteri; family Toxotidae; genus Toxotes; species Toxotes chatareus. The sequence goes on along the minus strand of CM028905.1, from coordinate 681,667 downwards.
AACAACCTGACATCAAAATTTCATTTAAATGTCTGTCTTTATTACAATTCACAGATTGGATAGAAGTTTGAGATCATTTAAATAAAGTTTATCTAAAGGATACAAAAGTCAAACACAAGATTATAGTAATGCATTCCAGTGCATCTTACAAAGAACAAAAAAAAAAAAAAACTCGGGACGTTTCCTGAAGCTTGTAGACACTAAGTTCACTTCAAATCTGAAAAACTGAAGTTCTGCTCAGCCTCTTTTCCGTTTGAGCGCCTGTGTGAATGAATGAAGAGGTTTGAGAGGAGGGGTGAGCTGCATCTCAGTCTGAAGAAAGTTTGGGTGGAGGAAACTTCTAATCGCTCCCTCAAATTAGTAAATTTGTTCCCACAAATGACTTAGTCTGTTCCCTTAAATGAATCATTTGTACAGTTGAGTTACTGAGAAAACAGTAAATATGGATTTGTTGATTTCCATCTCCAAGTCAGATTTGGTTTAAAAATAAATACGTTTTTTCTACTCTGATTTACTGAAGCAGTTACACACATTCAGCAGAAAGCTCTGCTCTCTCACTGCCCCAACTTTACTGAGTTTATTTATCTCGCTGCTACAACGTGAAGCAGTACTTGTACAAATGGAGCTGAAACCACTGGTTAAACCAGATCTACAGACATCTACAGGTCACATGGGCAGCAGCCCCAGGCCCTCAGCAGGGGTCCAGTTCGAATTTGCCCTGAGGCACCAAGTGGTGCATATTTGTGAATATGCACCACTGACACTGAAAGGGTCAGGGCCTCAGGCTGGCTCCTGCATTTTTACCTAATCTTGACACCCTGCTCATTTTTTTTTGCCCTGGGGCCCCTTTGGCAGATAATCTGGCCCTTCAGACAAACCCTGATTTATATCCCTGTATCTCAGGCCAAGATCTAAAACAGCGGATTAAACCCAGTGAGTCCACAGTCAGAGAGCAGAGCAGACGAGGAAACATTAACAAAGTCGTTCTGGGGAACCAATTATTACATTTCAGGAATCAATTAAGCACAGAAAGGACAAAAATGTGTCATTTGAGGAGGCAATTTACCAAAAGTCGTGTACCCTGAAACAGCATCTGTACAGAGGAACGACCATTAAACTGGTGGAAGAATTTTATCATTTATTACAGTTTATTATCAAACACGTCAACGAGAGAAAGAAGAAAAGGAAACGTGAATCAGTGTTTCTGAACTGGACTGAAAAACTACAGTACAACAAAGTACAACAGCACGGCAGAGGACATTACGGTACTGTACAGTGTTGTAGAGTACTGCCAAGAACTTTTGGGGACTTTAGAGTACACTACAGTACTCTAGAGCACATTGGAGCACAAGATCAGAGTACTGTTTAGTACTTCAGAGTACTGTTTAGTACTCTGGAGCACTGTGTAGTACTTCAGAGTCCTGTGGAGAAGTGATGAGTGACGAGGCCTCAGTTTCCTTAAATTGAACTTTGACAGATGTCAGTCCAAAGGTCAGGGGTCTGAGAGTCTGGAGCCACCGGAGTGAGAAGGTCCGAGGACTCTGGATTTTGCTGTTGCTACATTTTTCAGTCCGAGGCCGTTGTGTTTGTCGTGACCTGCTCTTCGTCTTTAAGGCAAATCGCTCACCGATGGTGGGAAAACGTGTGAACCCCGAGCAGCAACTACAGACACATATCAACACACTGAGAGGGCATTCATATGACAGTGTGTACATTTCTATGCATATATGCACATACATGGTTACTGGGGGTGGTGGGGGGTGTACTGGTGGGATAGTTGGAAAGAAAGGTCCGGACCGACCGTCTGCAGGTAGAAAGAGGCCGTTGAGTTTGGAAGCAGCAGTTTCATCATTAGGAGAGGCTCGGCGCTCTCGGTAAGTACCAGTGTTTTCAACATCTACCTCACGGTATGTACACATAAATACAGACTTCAGGATTAACTACAGCTCCGTCTGAGAGGATGATGTCGTGTCGGGTCTCACACTCGGCCTGTTACCATCATCATCAGCGCTCTGTCTGTCCGTCTGTGTGTTTTCAGTCTCTGATCTGCTCAGCCCTGCGGTGGTGAGGTCCGGCCAGATGGCGGCGCTGTGGCACCGTGGTGGGGATCTGGTGAGCAGGACTGGAGCAGGACGGCAGCTGCAGAGCCTCCGCTCAGCTCGGCTGAACGCTCGCAGGTGCTGAGGTATCGCTGAGGGGGGAGAGGAGCTTCACTCTGCTTTCTTTATGAAGATCTGGGACAGGAGAGACCAGAGACACCAGTATGCACCCAGAACCAGTAACAGCCATAATGAACTTAACTGGTACAGTATTTTACAGCTGCTAACTAAGTACATGTACTCCAATACTGTTCTTCAGTCCAGCTTTGAGGTACTTATACTTCACTTGAGTATTTCAACGTAATGATACTCGATGCCATTTGGCAGCTGTGGTTACTGGTTACTTTACAAATTCAGCCCACCCCCAGTGAACACTTGTGGGACGTCAGTCATAAGAGAAGGCAGGGGACATGAATGAGACATTCAAGACGACACAGGTTCTCACTGAGACAAAGAAATAGCACCTTGATATTGTGGCGGTAAACTACAACAAACGGTACATTAACCCATGGGACAAAAGGAACAACTGTCAAGAACCCTAACAGCGTTCTTCAGAGCTCGGACTCTTCAAACATCTGCACTCCTTGGACCTCCTGAAGGACAACAAGAATCCTCTACAGGAAGCTCAGAAAGACCCCTTCAAGAACTCAAGTAACCTTTCAGAAATTTAAGAAACCACTTCAACGACCTCTCAAACTTCTGAGACACCCGTTGGGTCTCTTCAAGACCTTGGAACCCCCTCAAGGACATCTGAAGCACTCAGAACCTTCCGGAGACATAAAAACATGAGTCACAGAGGATCAGTCCAGTCTCACCTCACTGAGAATCACCCAGACCGGAGAGTCCGTGATCACTGAGAGACGCATGGCCTCCAGGGGCCCGAATGTGGCGTCCACCTCCCCCTCTGCGATCCCATTCTGGAAGGTTCCTGGAAGAAATAAAGATCAATAAGATAAATAACCTGATGGACTTTCACGTGTTCCATTTAAAAGAAACTGCTGCATCACTGATCTGTGACGGCGAAGAGCTGGAATTCACACGAGCCTCCAGCGCCACCATCAGGTCACATTTTATAGTGTCCAGGACTTTGATTAATGACCAGATACCTGCAGAACCAATGGAGACGCCCTCACTTCTGCGTTCTGTTCACAGCTGTAACTTGTGATTTACAGCTGATTGTGATTTTCCCATTTGAAAGTTGTTAATTTAATTAGATTAGATTCAACTTTACAGTCAAGTAAAATCAGTTCAACTCTTCAGGTGGAAAATATTCTGACCAATCACAGTGATTCCTAAAAATACATTATTTGCCCTGATTTCTCCATCAAATGAAGATTATCCATTCATCACAAGTGGTAACCTCCAGTATCACAGGGATTAATTCAGACTTAATAATTTATTTATTCATTTGCAGATGGAGACTCGAGTAATTAAAGGATTTCTGTGCTTTTTCTGCAGATTTACAGGGTTATAAAAGCTTCCACAGTCCATTAACTGACCCCTGTGGCTCTGTGATGCTTTTCTGCCTGTGTGAGAGTCGAATGGCAGAAATGAATGTGATGGTTTTTTTTGTGTTATTGTTGTACTGGTCTCCATCAGAGATCGGGTGGCGTCCCGCCGGCGTTCAGCCTCGTTTCGGCTGGCGGTCGGTGTTTGGTGCGACTGCACCTCAACAGAGCAATAATCCCTCAGAGGATTTATTTACTGGGATTATGGTGCTGGCTGTGATGCTTCCAGGTACGAGTGTGAGCGTAATCCCAACAAAGAGCAGCGGCTGGGGGTGTGTGTGTTATTGTTTATCACAGGGTATTATCTGTTATTACTGTGGGTATTATGGCTCTCATTCAATATCCAGCGACGTGTACTGCTGTTTGAGAGCCTTTCTCAGAAACAGAGATCATACAGAGACAGAATGAAGAAAACAAACCCAGCTTTAAAAACCAAACGGACACAGGAGTTCTCTGTCTAAGCAAACTGCAGCTTTTTTTCAGTATTTCCAGAGGGAACGTTGACAGTTATGGGTTCAAACAGGGCAGAGAACCCGAGCTCCAGTTACCGTTCTGACTAATAATGTTTGTACCCAATTATTTCTGAATGAGCTCTTTGTGAGAAGATGAAGAGGAAAACATGGGAAAAAGTCCAAAATGATCCATGTGACAGTTCACTGACCTGCCACCTGGATGGTTCTGCTGCTGCTACCACTGCTTTTAATGTTTCAAAGCAACCAACGCTGTCTCCTCTGCTGTCTCCTCCACTTTAAATTCATACGTCCTAATTTCCAACAGCGAATGTGGACTTTTGTTGTTGCTCACATTGTTTTTTATCAGCAAAATGAGGAGATGTTTATATTCAGTACATCTGCAAACTGCCAACGTACAGTAACATCCGTCAAAAACCCGACACTAACACCGACCTCGGAGAGAGGTTTTTAAGGATCTGATGAGAAATGAAAGACTTTTACAGGATAAAATGTGTGTCGGTTTTCAGCCTTGTTGAGTTTGGACAGCGTGAATGTCCTCGCTGTCCTCTGTCTTCCTCACATGTTGTTTAGTCCTGAATCCCTCACACAGTCGATTCTCTTTTAACGTACGTTTGCTCTCCATCATTTTTTCCATCATTGCATTGCAATAATGAGAGAATAAACCCTACGTTCTGCTGATGAACAGAACCCTGGAACTAAAAGATCAAATGAGAAACACCAAATTCAGTGATCATGTTTATTTCTGTGTATTTTATGGATTTACTCCTCTTTGCTGTATCAGTGCAGGATCGTTTTGCTGTGGCAACAGGGATCAGCAGCTGCTCATTCAGGGTCTGTGTGGACATTTGATGCACACAGTGACAGGAAGTGGCAGGAAGTTTGTCTGCAGGCAAACGGCTGATCAGAGCTGATTCACTGTCAACAGGTGAGACAGGTGAAAAGCACCTGTCACACTTCCACAGATCCTTCAGCTGCGAACACTGCTGCTATTCCTAAACCAGCACTGCTGCTATTAGTTGACCTACTACTGCTAAATGTTATTACTGCTTATATAACTGCCATAAAATAATGTGAGATTTTTCCCAACGCAGTGAACTTTACGTCACCGGACAAACTTGTAAATGTCCCACAAATCCCCTCACACAGAGCTGCCCTCAGTGTGTGTGTGTGTGAGACTTGAGACTGAGGAGAGAGGACATGTTTTCTGGTCCACTGCTCTTCAAAGGCTTGTTTGAAGGTTAAAAGAATCAGGATTAGGTTAATGTGGGTTAGGAGCCGGGGAATGGATTATGTCAATAAGACTCCTCAAAAATGTTGAAGCATAAACATGAGGGAGGGAGTGTGTGTGTGTCCTCGCTGCAGCAGCAGAACAAAAGCAGAGGAATGTTGTCCTGAATAACTCTGCTCTGTGTGAACACACAGCTCATTAATCCCGTGATGACAAACATCAAACTGTCTGAACGTCGCTGATCGTTCCGACTCATCACCGTCGTCGTGCACGGTGCTCAGTGACGCTTGTGTCTAAATGAATACGTCTGAAATCTTCATATTTGATCACAGACTCTGTTGTTTGGGCGGCAGGTGTCTGAACCTGTGGTGTCTCACCTATTCTAATGAATCCGTCCTCTGTCCGGTGGTACTTTGGTGTTTTCTCCCTCCCTTCTGTCAAAGCTTCTTTCTCTGCCTGAATATTCTGGAAAATACACACACACACGCACACACACAGAAAATGGTTGCAATGATGAAAACATTACAAAAAGTTTGAGGGGTGCAAAATAAACACCAGGTCAACAGATGAGCTCCTTCATGGAAGTCTGCAGCTGCCAGTATTAAAAACAAACCACGTGATCCATCATTTGAATCGAATTTTCTACCTGTGTGTGAACAAAATGAAATTGTCTGAAACTAGAATTTAAATGCATAATTACTACCAAAGTGAAGACTGAAGAAAACTCTGTGGCTCCTGAACTGACAGAACATTTTCTGGAATCTTCTGATTTCAGCTTGTTCCTGATTGAAATGTTCTTTTGGTCATTTTTAAAGTGGTGACTGCTGTTTGTCAAATCTGTCACAGACACCATCAAACCCAGGGGGCAGATCCCTCACTGGCTTCACACCAGTGAACACACACACACACACACAGGTTTGTGAGGTGGTGGACTGGAGTTTCTACCTGCTCCAACATGTCTGTAAACCCACAGCTATGATCTGAACTTTATGAGGAAAAAACAGCTTTAAAATCTTATTATTATTTCTTCTGATGACAATGACAAACGTTTACTCCACATATGAAACAAACTCAGTCTCTTTGTATCTGCACAGATTAATGGATGTGAAACCTTTCAGCAGTGTAGGAAGGTGTGTGGATTAAATACAGCTGTTGAAAACATAATAATCTGATGCTGTGGATCACACACTATAATATATCATATATACATTTAAGACAGTTCTTTGATATATTTCTATCAGATTCTTTACTTTAATTCATATTGAATTAAAAGCTAATTATCATTGACTGTAATATCTCCGGTTAAAGTCCAACACTCTCTCATCTTAAAGTTCTCCTTAAATTCTCCTGATTTCTGCAGGATTCTGTCAAATTCACCTGTAACTGTACTGAGGTACAGTCTTGAGTTTAGTCGTTCTCCACATACTCATTTCCCATGAGCCCTTTCTATCATCTCCCTCTCCATCCTCCCGCCTCTTGGTCAGTGTTACCCTGGAAACCGCCTCCATCCTCCCAGTCCTCCCTCTGTCCTTGTGTGTGCTCGGCTTGGTTTTTTTTTTCTTTTTGTTTTTCCTCTCTCTCCTCCACTGAGGCCGATCTCCTCTTCCTCGAAGTGCACCCCCCACCCCCCACCCGTCCTGCTGTGACACTTTGTCTTAATCAGCCATCGTCTTACAGTCGATGACAGAGGAGGAAGAGGCAGTGATCCGTCACTCTGCCTCGATTTCCAGGGACTACAAACTGAGTCTGATCCCTGTAATATAAAACTCTGTCGCCTACACAACTAAATGAAAACAGCAAATACGCTTTGTCTGGACCGATTAAGTTCAGAGGCAGGTGGTTTGGGTGGATGAAGGAAAGATCAGCACTGTCAGACCAGAGACCAGGTTCACATCCAGAGTCCCATCTGTGGATTAGGCTCAGGAAAGATGGTGGTTCAGGTTAAAAACCAGACCAGGATGTTTCCCTAACCTGAACCAGGTGCTGTGAGAGTCTGAGCAGAACCAGACCCAGTTTCACGATGCTGAGTCACTGCAGGTGGATGCTGAACTGAGAGATCAGAGATTTATTTTCATAGTTGTCTTCATTATTTCTTTGTATTGACACAAAAGCATCACTGAAACAAAGTCTAACAGGGCAGGGAACACGGGTGGGTCAAGTGGACAGTTTGTGCACGAGCCGTTAATCCAGATTATTTCAATCGTTCATTTAGAGGTCAAACTGAAAGTGAGGACACCTGACATGTTAGTAATAATCTGTGTGAACAACAGGAAGCACAGCAGAGGCTGAGGATGGAAGTTGGTCTGTAAACCGTACACTTTCATTTCCTTTTCAAAAGCTAGTTCATCTAAATTGTTTTTTTTTCCCAATCGTTTCTGTTAAGACATCTTTCTAAGGACGTCACCATGTTTCCAGTTCTCTCTCAGCCTTTCACAGGTTGAAATACAAACGATTTTGAGACTCACGTCGAAAGGCAGAACCTCCACTGATGTGTTGAAAAGTTTGTCTCCTGGATGTTCGATGTTTCCGCTTCGAAAGAAATACCTGAAAGACAAACCGTCTGTTCAGTAGCAGTGGTGTCAGGAGCAGAAGTTCAGGTAAAAAATAATCCTGCCTGGACCTGGCACCAAAGCCTGAACTATCCCTGGTCTAAAAGTCTGATTATCTGGTCCTGTGATGATTTGAGGTACCTGACCTTGTAACCGATGATCCCATTGCTACTCTTGGTACCCCTGAGACCCCTGAGACACTTGTCCCTCAAGCACCCTATGATAGCCTGAAATCTTGTGGTACCCCTTAAAGAATGGAACCTTTAGTCTACTCCAGTATTGCTGAGCTGAGACCCTGGAGATTTAGCAGCTTTTGGTGCCCACGAGACCATGTGACCCCCCGTTACCCTAAAATGCTTTGGTTTTTTCTTCCTCAATCTCTGCAACCGCTCAGTAATGCCCTGGTATCTCCTGGTACACCTCACAGCCTATAACCCTTCATAACCTTTGACCCTGTAACTCCCTGGTACCAACCTTTCAATGCGGACAGGTGTGAAGAATCGTATCCGTATGAAGTCCCCCGCTACAGGGGTGAAGGCCCAGAAGAAGTCCTCCCCCAGGTAGGCTTTCTCCAAGGTGAAGTGCTGGTAGGTCTTCAGGCTGGTCGTCACCTCTGCTAGAGGGTTGGCGTGACCCTTATGGAGAGTCTGTTTCCCAAAGTCCTTATCCTGAAAAAAAAAAAAAAAAAACATTGCTGAGTTAATTTTTTTTTTCCACTGGATTTAAACCTGATCTCTGAACACGAGAAGTGGATCAGATTTCCTGGTGTTGTGTTTTATTGTATGATTTTGTTGTCTGTAGATGTCTGAGACAACAGCTGTGCGCTGACCAGAAGGTAAAGTAAGCATTAGTCATTCTAGACTGCCATCAGCCTTTGACACAGACTGGTATCAGTCCCAACTTCTTCTTGATGACTAATCCAGTTTTGGTTCAGCGCAGAGAGACTCAGAAGACAAGCAACACGAGAGTGACGTCATCAACAGCTTCACCGGACAGCCGAGCACAAAACTAAACCGAAAATACATTAAGTGACTGATGCGGGTGGATGTCAGCAACAGCTCTGACCTGAACATCTGATTTAGCTTCATGGTCAGTGACAGGACTGTGTTTATTACATTTACATGTTACCAGTTACTTTAGTTTTCTTAACAACCAAACACTTGTGGTCATGATCGAGAGTCATTGCTGCTCTTACGAAGCTGCAAAAGTAAGAGCAGTGTGATGTTATTCTACTGCAGCAGAATCTCTTATGGGACAGGTCGACAGATGGACGAGCAAAGCTCTGTTCGCGGTGGTTACATCTTTTATTAAAGTACAGAGTACGTTAGTGAAAATACTCTGCTACAAGTAAAAGTACCACAACATTTTACTTATTGGAATATTGTTACGGATGCTTTAACATTTAAGCAGCATGTTCATGTTACAGCTAGTGGAAATGATTTTAAAAAGTATCAGCGGGGTAATGAAGATGCTTGTTGTTAGATTCTGTTAGCAAGCTAGCCTGGCTCTGATACCCTCACACCTTTATAGTGGCCAGCATAAAAGATTAAGGACTGATCCCAGTCTTCATGTTAAGCTAAGCTAAGCTAAGCTAAGCAGCTGCTGGATGCAGCTTCACATTCAGTTTATAGACGTGAGCATGGTGCCAGTCTGTCGAATCATTTCTACAAATCTTTCTTTGTCTGTTTTTCTTCTTGCACAACAGCAAAGAGTTTTACGTCTTCAGGACTCTAAAAACCTGAAAGTCAAACAGTCTGAGGCTAACGCCAGTGCTGCTGACAGATGCATACTAACAGTGACCAGGGGTCTTGAGTAGAAACTCCCAACTTTTTGAAGCCAAAAAGTTGGGAACCAGTTTTTTTTAAATTCACAAAGTTTGTCATTTTCACTCCAGTGACTGTTCCAGAGCAGTTCCTCTCCAATTTGAACAAACCTCTGGATTTAAGCTTCTACTGACAAACGTGTCCCACTTTGGGACAACTTCAACTGAAGTTTGATTTTTAAACTCGGAGCTGATTTTCTTACTAAACTACAGAGAACATTTCAGGCTGGAGGGTAATAGCTGTGTTTAGCCTCCATCTATACTCCGCCCTATGCCGGCCAGCCTCTGTGGTTCAATCTCCACATGGAGCTGCTGGTTCGGGACGGCGGATCAATATCCAATTGATTGGATCAGATTGCAGCCCCAGTCCGTGGGGCTAATATCCATCGCTCTTAACACAGTAATCAGAGGCATTAAGCTGAGCCGTTCAGCTCTGAGCCGCTGGCAGGAAGAGAAGCTGCCACCGCTGTGAGACACTGCAGTTTGTGTCTAAACGCTGGGCTGAGCCCACAACTGCAGAGGCTTTCAATCTTCCTCTCTCCAGAGATGCTGGACTGAACTTCAGCTGAACCTCGGCCTGTTTCAAACTCATTAAACTCTATACTCTCACACTGACAGCTAACCGGTGCAACCACTCAGCTGCCCAGGGCTGGAAGGAGTCCTGAAAGACATACGCTCATGGTGGACTGAGGACTGACCGGACACTACGGTGACTCACTGTCGCCTCTTCAGGTACAAAGTGGTATTATGGGATGGGACAGACCGGGGCTAGCTGGTTAGCATGCTAACGTCAGTATCGATACCTCTGTAACACAACACAATGACGTGTTTGACATAATGTCAGGACTCTTATTTCTTCACTCCCTGTTGATGATCTAAGTTCATGTTTGAATGTTTTAAACTAAAATACTGAATAATAAACTTAAATCAACTTTCAAGACAAAAACATTTCAAATGTAAAAGATTCGTTTTAGATTTTCTCTTCAATCAAGAAAAACTGTGACGGTGCAGTGAAAAGGGAAGTTAGTAAAAGTTCCTCACACACACACACACACACACACTCCTTCATTACCTTGAGCTTCTGTATTTTTCCAGCCAGAGACGAGTGGGTGCCAACGTGTTGGAAGAGAGACGGTTTGAAGCGGATCCTCAGGTTGGCTTTCTGCCTGTCACAGTGTTTCTAACAGAGCGAAAGAGGAAGGAGATTCAAACTGGTTCAACCACAAACACACGATCTGTTTCAGAACATCCCAGCAGGAAACGTCGGCCTGGTTCTGTCGAGTAGAACGACAGCTGCCAGAAGAACTGACACAGAACCTTATTTTATCAGTGATAAGGAGAAAAGATGTAAACATCCAACCATGAAGACCATTTTCATTCTGTTTAAAGCTGCATTACGTGATTTCCAGCCTTCAGGAGACAGACAGGCTGAACCCCACCCCAGCTAACATAAGCACAGTGTCAGTGTGAACGTGAAACATTCATGTCTGTGTCTGAGGATGATAGAAGAAGCTACTCACCGCATCCTTCTCTGGATTGCACACCTTGACCCACATGATGTGGTCCAGCAGCCAGTCAATGGGTTTGTCTTTGTAGAACATGAGCATGAACTCCACGATGAGCGACAGGTCCAATGACTTAAACATCTTTCCTGTCAGAGAAGACCAGAGTTTAGTTTCAAGCTCTGTGAACCACACGGAGAAATTCAGATTCCACATGAAAACAGCTCAGCTGTGAAGTCGTGTCAGCTCCCATGAAGTGCTGCGCTCTAAGAACCCTGCACGCTAATTAGTGAAAGGCTGCTGGTTCAAATCCCAGAGCAGCTGAGAAAAGTCTGGATGAGGAATGTGAATCCGACATAAAACCACCGAGCGGCGCCTGTGATTTCAGCCCTGTGGGATCTGTACAGACTCTGAGACTGAGGATGTTTGGATTGGTCCTCAGCTCTTCACAGGGCTGTTCGAGGGTTTGGAGTCTCTGAACGAGGAACAGGTCAGAAGGTCAGAGGTCACAGGAGCCGGGCTATCTAATTTGATGCTTGATTGTGTTTCGTGCTGTGTGTCTGTTGTGTCCATGTGTAATGTAGCTGATGGACACACAGAGACGCTGTGTTTGTTAAATGGTCTCTGGTCTGTGTTTTTTTCTGTGGGTGAATCTGTTTGAGTCCAGACTCGGGTTGAGACGAGGGAACGTCCTCGTTGGATTAAAGGTCACACACTGAGCTGAAGTGACGTTTCTCTGAACTGAAACAATGAAGATGGTGAACTAAAAAGCCAACAGAGAGCTGATCCCTGCTTCTGCCCCCCCTCCGGTCCGCCCTGATCCGTTTGGACATGTCAGCCTCTGGGGGGCGGATGTTTGACGAGGCAACAGAGTAAAAACCCCCGCAGATTCAGACGAGGCCGGACTGAAGCTAAACTTAGCTTCAACCCCAATCTGAACAGTGGAATTACAGAGCAGCCCCCAGCGCTGGAGCTCTCTCCTCCGTCTGATTTAATTCAGTGAGTCAGCTGCACCCTGATGAATTTGTTAAAGCAGCCGCTACTCGCAGGCGACTCGGGGTCGCCGAGGATTCATAAGGTCAAAAACGAGAAGCAGGGGGAGGAGTGGGGGGAGGGGGGAGTCACGACGGAGAGAAGACGACAGAACAAAGACACAAACGCAACATCCACCAATCAAATCAGCATCAGAGACGAGACTCCTGCATCTCCACCTCTCTTTAAATCCCTCCCTCTCTGTTCCTGTCCCTCTCGCCATCATTTCTCCATCAAATTCAATTTCTAACAAGCTCAGAGAGTGAGAAGCTTCATGCTGCCACGGCACCATTAAAACAACCCAACGCTGCAACAGCTTCATGTTAACGCCTTTACAAGAAAATGAGGCGGGAGTGAAACAGGAGCAGAGAGAAGGTGGAGATGTAAAGACGTAAAGACAGCGAAGACGTTTGACACCTGTCCTCTGTCTGTCTGAGAACCAATCAGATTTTAGCCCCTTGGAACCAGGAGATGTCTTTTCCTCAGGTTCAGGTCGAGGACGCAGAAACTCCAAAATCAGATGATATTTTAATCCGTTTTGTTTTTCACCGTGAGACGACCCATAATGCAACAGTCTCATCAGTAGAATCACACCTGAGGATTCCTCTTTTAATGACGTCTCCATTCAGAGCGAATAAAGTGTCGGCTCAGTGCAGATCAGTCTCAGTCTTTAATTAAAGGGATTAACATCTGAAACGTGATGCTCCACTTTTTAGTCTAGTAATAAAGCGGTTTCTCCTGCGATCAGCGTCTCCGTCCCTCAGGGACGTTACAACACGCAGAACGACATGATTGATTGTTTCCTCCTCCTTTGATGGAGGAGGCGACGCCATGAGCAGAGAGGGAGTCAGCGTTCAGGGGGTGGTGGTTTATTAGTGAAGGAGTGAACACTCGTCTGTAAATGACCTTTCCCCCCGTTTACAGCAGCACTGCTCTCTGAGGACCTGATAGAGGACTGCAGCGGTGCATCAAGTGTTTGTTACACATTTATTTAGTATTTGTAAACGTTTAATATCAGTGTTAAAGTCTTTATTTAAGTGATGGCAGATTAATAAAAGTCTTGTTCTCGTTGTTGTTCTCAGCAGTGTGAAGCCTCTGGAGGGACAGCGAGGTGCGTTTGATTCGTTGTCTCCGGCCTCGGTAACGACGGGCCGAGCACTCTGGGATCTATTTGTGGGAAGTGGAGCAGCAAAGCCTCATGGGGTGAAAATGATGCTGGATAAGCATAAAGAGCAGGAGTCCCCACAGAAACACACACACTTTGTGTGTCTGTGCGGTCCTCTCCCACACACACACACACACATGTTCTCATAGCCATGAACGTCAGTGACAGTTTGGTCTGAATTTGGTTGTCGATCTTTTCGTGTTTCATCAGAAACGAAGCCGCATCATCATCACGGCGACCTGAGAAATCCTGCCGCCATCACAGGAAGTTATATTTGACCTTACATCCTGAGTCAGAGACAGGACTTCTAAACGTGGACGTGTGACCTTTCTGATTTCTGGCTCTCTCTCTAACCACCCGGCCGGCCTCCATCTGTCAGCACTGGAAACACTTCTGAGGAAAGATCTGACTTCAGATCAGCCTGTGGTTCCAGGCGAGTGACACCCGCGTTCCACATGCCGGAGTCGGCTGATTGGATCCAGGAGGACGGAGGTCGCTGATTAGAGCTGACAGAATAATTAGAAAGCAGATCAGATGCAGGTTGATGCTTCAATTAATCTGCTGGATTTAATTCAGCATCAGATGAGGCTCTGCACAGCTGGAGGACAGGAAATCAATTTCCAGGTCCACATCCTGTCTGCGGAATCTTTTCAGAGTAAAAGTTGGTTCTTGACCACGTGGAACCAAATAATCCGCTCTCTCAATAAAAGCATTCAACCTGAGCTACTGTGTCCACATACATATGGCCAGCCACTGTTGTGATGGTGAACGCGGACAGCACTGCAGCAGTGACTCACCGATGAAGCCGAGCTGAGAAAACTCCAGGATCATCCACTCCTCCGACGGCTGCTGCAGAGCAAAGTTCTTCATGGTGGTGAAGTAGTTCGGACGAGCGACTATGTCATCCTCAAGCTGTGAGGGAGAGAGAGAGAGGGAGAGGGAGAGAGGAGAGAGGAGAGAGAGAGAGAGAGAGAGAGAGAGAGAGAGAGAGGAAGAGAGAGAGAGACGGGGTGTGATTATCTTCAGTGAAAATGAACAGATGGACTTGGTGGTGCTGGGTTTTCTGGACAGAGTGAGACCTCCTGACGACAGAAGAGCCAAACAACAAACAGGTATGTGTGTGTGTCTATGTGTGAGTGTGTGCGCGTGTGTGTACAGATACAAAGACACACACACACAAAATGCACCTACTGTAAAAAAATAAAGTTAGAGAGGCAGGTTTGTCCTCAGGGGTCAGGGGTCAGGGGTCGACCAGCACCGGCTCTGAGTTTCTCCACATAAATAAAAAATGAACAAAAGCTAATTTTCATCTCCGTGTTAATTTCTGTTCTCTGTTAAATGAGATCTGTGGACGGAGGAAACGATGGCTCTCTGCTGCTTCCTGTCACGTGACCAGCCGAACCATCAGTCACATGATGTTTCTGAAGGACTCACAAACCTCCTGTCGTACACCCGTCCCATCAGCTGCAGAGGGAACCCTGGCTCTCCAGCCACAGACGGCAGCTTCCTGACAGACGTCTACACCCTCCACTCTGGTCCCGGGGGAGTGGACATGGAGTAATCACCTCCCTCACCTCCTCCCCTCCCAAAACCTCTGCAAAGTTCAGAGCGAGTTTAGGTGTCAAAACATCGAGTGTGACTCGTGTTCCTGTCCAAACGCTCAGCGTGGGAGCAGCCGGAGCTCCGTCACCGCTGCCGCCAGCTGAGATGATGGCAGCGAGATTGCTCCATCTCTGGAAAATAGCCAGAAAAATGAGCCAGTTCAGCTCCAGCTGGGAGAGCTGCGTTCAAGGACAAAGCTTTCTATCACACACAAAGCTTCACAGAAAGAACTGAAGATCACGCCGAGAGGAAGAAGACAAAAAGACATTCATCTCCGGAACTCTGCCCGGAAACAGTTTCTGTCATTCACACTGAGGAGCCGCTCGACTTCAGGTGTCGCCTCAACCTCTTTCTCTTCCTGGTTCTAATCTGTTTTTCTTAGTTTTTTCCTGTTTCCACCTCAGAAACTTTCCACAAAGATCAATAACTTCAAACAGAGGAACCAGGCTCTGAACTCCGCTCCTCCTTTTTCCTTGAGCATCGTTCTGGAACAATCAGGATCGAGTCAGTGGTGCCGGACGTCACTTTTCCCACTTTAACAAACCACAGACGCAAACGTGCTTTTCTTCACACTTCACTTTGAACGAGGAGGCGATTTAACAGCTGGTGACCGGACGAGAAACTTCAGGCTTTGCTGATTGTTTTTGCAGAAGTGGAAAATATGAGCTAGTGACAGGGAAAAGGTTCATCTAAAGAAACCAGGTCAGCTGACCTGACCGGACGCAGGTGGTTTGGATATCAGGAAGTACGGGCCAGACTTCAGATCTGAAACCTGAGAGTAAAATCTATTCTGACGACAAGCACCTGAATGCAGCATCACCAGTCACCAGTCAATCGCAGGGCCGACACACAAAGACTGACAACCACACACACACACACACTCGCACCTGGGGCCAATGTAGAGCAGATTTCAATCATTTTACATTTCTGTTAAAGTTCCAGCAGCAGAGGAACAAACTGTTTTAGAGGTTTTATCCACAGCTCAGGTTGAACCTCACTGACCAGTTTCCATATTTCTCAGTTTTTGAATATGATTTTGAGGTAGAAAGGTGAAAAACCTGTAAATATAAAAGAAGTTTCTCTTGATTTCAAAGCAGATCTAATGATCCTGATCTGGTTTCTACAACAATAAACAAAAAAATAAATAAAAGCCTTTGACAGGAAAACCGGAGCCAGCTCAGCCCAGTTCCTCAGACTCAGAGACGTTTTTCCCCTCAGATGTCGGGAAACGGGAGGACAGATGCTGCCGTCTCTTTCTGCTTCTTCTTTTCATCTTTAAAGGGAACAAAGGGTCTGTGATGAAGCCACAGAGACACCTCCATTAACGTCCCTGTCAGTCCACCCACAATGCAACAGTTTCATCAGCCTCACGCTCCAGCACAACTACATCACAGGAGCTTTTCATTTTAATGGCCGTCCTGCTTTAATAGTCTCAGTGCAGAGACATCAGCTGTGTCCCAGATGTCTCTGTCCACGGTGTTTACGTACTTTACACAGTAAAATCAATCTGAACAACATCCACCCAGCAGGTTCAAAGGTCACTGAACTCCGCCTCTTCCTGCCACCTGTTTGCCAGTGACCCGGCTGATTTACATATTCAAATCTGATCACTTCATGGGCACAGTCAGGATAACAACATATTCAAATACCAGGTGTAAATGCAAAGGCCTGTGGCTCACACGTCCGATCACCTGGTGGACATGGGGACACAGAGTCTTTCAGCTATAATTAGTTCAGCTGCTGCAGGGCGCTGTCGCTTCATCAAACACTTAATGAAATAACCGATGATGATGCTTTTTTTTTTATTAGAACAGAAATCAAATCAAAATGTTCATCAGTGAAAAGTGAATTTGTGATTTGTTTTTAAAATACTGAGAAAATTGCACAGAGTTTGGTTGGTGGCTCATCATTCTCAGGTGGATGGACATGTGTCTCTATCACATCGTACTCACCTCTCTGCTCTAAACTGTTTACACCCTTAATACTGTTTCAATCACTGCTGAGATCAGCACTTCCTGCAGATGTTTCACATTAAAAGCCTGACAGGAAAAGCAAGGATCATGTTCGTTCAACCTCTGGAAGGTTTTTAATGTGATGTCTTTCCCACCTGGACGTAGTAAGTTCCTTTAGACTGAGCGTACATCATCAGGAAACAGTAGTCCAGGTTCTGCTTCGTCCTCCACCTGAGGAGGAAGAGGAGGAAGAAGAAGAGGAACAAAATGTTATCGTAAATCTCCTGTCATCCACATATTAAAGGACCAGTGTGTAGGATTTAGTGGCCTCTAGTGGTGAGACTGCAGACTGCAACCAACTAACTCCCCCTCCCCTCACCCCTCCCTTTCCAGTATATAGGAGAAACTCCACTGGTCCTCAGGTAACATAAAAATGTCAAAGATCCGCTCCACTGCCAGCGCTTGTTTTGTCCTTCTGGGCTACTGTAGAAACATGGCAGTGCAACATGGTGGACTCTGTGGAGGAGGACATCCTCACTCTGTAGATATGAAGGGCTAATGCTAAGCTAACGAAAACACAATGATTCTTACTAAGAGGTGATTATACACTGATGAAGACATCATTATGAATATTATGTTCAGTTTCCCATTGAATCCTACACACTGGTTAACACACACACACACACACACACACACACACACACACTGTTTTCCGTTGCCTTTCACTCAGATTAAATCCGGGACCATTAGTTCATATATTGCACCTTTTCATCCTCCTGTTTAATTTCTCTTATTCTGTTTTAGCCTGTTTTTAAGGCTCTGAATCTTGTTGTTATAGTGTCCAGACATGATTCAGGACACAGAAAACGAAAGTTTGGTTCACGTTTGATTTTTGTGATAATGAGCGACGAGCTGAAGCTTCTCAGACGTTTTCTACTACTTTAGTTTATCTGAAGCCTCAGAGCTGCTGAGCCTGCGACTTTGTTTTTAAACTGCTGTTTCATCACCCGAGGTTTCCCTGCTGGTCCTGATCCAACCCTCAGGTGGGTCCCACCTGGAGGAAACATGTTGTCTGTGTTGTATTTGAATAGAGAGCAGGAAAAACACCTGCACAGGTGTAAACACCTACACAGACATGAAATACAATGAATACTGTATCTGTTGCTTCAAAAACAACAGTAAAGAAAAACAGGTTTGTCTAACACGAAGATCTGAAGGATTAAAGTTTTAATTCGGCAGGTTTCCATCGATACCTTCGGCCTGAGTGATGGAAAAAACCTGGCGCCTCAGAATCTCCCACGGCCCCAGAAACAGCACAAAGCAATCGGCGGTGAATTGAATCAGTGTGTGTACAGATGAGGTTTGGTAAACAGCAGAGCAAACACACACACACACACACACGGTTCAGTATTTACAGCAGCAGACTGAGGCTGCAGGAACCTCAGATCAACCTACAGACACATCAGCTGCGTCAGGCACAGATTAACAGGCTGCTGAGTTTCAGTCGCTTCCTCAAACAGCTGTTCGCTGTGGTTTTTATCAGACACGAGGAAACAGCTTCAACCACCTTCCTTCTTTCTTCTGACGTCTTCACATTCTGCATAAAGACTTCCTCTGATATGAGACGAACCTCCCCCAGTTTGACCTCTGACCCCCCCCCCCCACACACACACACACACACAGAGCACAATCAGAAAATGCCCCTTACAGAGGTTTATGTAGCATGTGATGAACACGAGGTCTGAGCCCCGTCAGGGCTGGAGGAGTCAGACCCGTCTCTACCCGCAGCCCCCCCCACCCACCCCTCCATCACCTCTTTCACTTTATTGTGCCATAAATAAATCCTCCTTGCATGTTCACCCCTCCCCTCCTTCCATCCTTCCTTATCTCCATCACCTTCTCTAATTCTCTCCTGTCCTCCTTTCCTCACCTCCTCCCCTCCCTCCTTTCCTGTGTTACCACGGGAACAGGATCTAAAGGGCGGAGCAACAGTCTATTAACTAAAATGATGTCAACTCAATCTGCATCCTGACCCTCGAAGGAAGAGTGTGTGTGTGTGTGTGTGTGTTATGATGTGTGTTTCCTTTAAAGATGACTCTGTCAAGGAGACAAGAAGGCAAGAAGGCCAATTTGAGTGTGTAGGTGTGTGTGTGAGTGTGTGTGTGTGTGTGTGTGTGTGAGTGGGCGTGTGTGTGTGTGTCTAGTTAGCTCTCTCAGTGTGGTTCAGAGCCTCATGAATTAGCCATGACAGGCTGACAGACGCCTAGGGAGCTGTTTAACACGCACACATACACACACACACACGCACGCACACACGCACACACACAGACACACACACACACAAATGTCGCTACCCAACTTTCTCTGAGCTGAAAGTTGGGTAACGCTGGAGCTGATAAAACACACACTCATACTCACACCAGGTAAAACACTGAGAGAGTGTGTGTGTGTGTGTGTGTGTGTGTGTGTGTGTGAAACAGCAGAGACAGGGGTGAGCTCACTTCTTTCAGACCACACCCCCAGATTGTTTCTGCCCACGCTGAGTCCTCAGGTGACGTCACCTGAGGACAGTTATCAGACTGCGCTCACTAAAGGCTTCGTCTCCAACACCTGGAGACACAGGACAGAGTGAGAGCAGGACACAGTGACTCACACAGTCAGTCCAGTTCAATGTGGACTGAACCTCCAGCTCCGCCCACAGAGATCCAGCAGTGAGACCTGGAGGCCTCTCGGTCCAACATGAGACGTCAGGCCTGTGAGAGACGACGCTCTGATGTGATGTGTCACTGACAGTCTGACCGAGTGGTCACTGCAGGTACGCAACGCAAAAATTACCTGCAGCCAAAAAATTCATATTCACATCCATAAAACCGTCTGAAACTTTCCTCTGAACAAACTTCAGCAGAGCCCGGAAAATAAAAAGACGCCGAATAAACAAGAAAATCTTTTTTTCTCATATGTGAATATTTCTAGATTTAAAGTGAGTGAAAGGTAAAAACATTTAACATGTTAAAGTTCACGCTAAGATAAAAATAATCCAGATGATTCACTTTGTCCTGTTATTAAAACAGACTTTTATGGTGAAAGAGGAGTTTCCTGTAATGAAACCACACACACACACACACACACACACACACACACACACACACACGCCGTTCCACAGAGACTGACTCATGTTGTTGGCAAAGTGTTAAATAAACCAAGAGCTGGTTTCTGCACAGTCACACACACATTAACACACACACACACACATTAACACGCACACATTAACACACACACTCACTCACAGACCTGACTCTCTCCTTTGGGTCTCCGAAGGACTCTCTGAGGCGGGAGAAGTCGGGGTAGAAGTGGACGGACGGAGAGACGACCTCCAACAGACCCGACTGAATCTCTGCTGGAAAACTGGAACACAGGAGAAGACGTGAAACACACACCTGTCACCTGCTGCAACCATGTGACTCACATCCTCACCAACGTTTGATTTTCATGACTGTGAGTGAAGAGAAGAAACGTTTAACTGAGACTACGAAGAAAAAAGACAGGAAGAAGAGAGGAGGAGGGAGGGATGACGGAAAAAAGGGGGAGAAAGGGAAGAAAGAAAGAGGGCAGAAAGCCAGGGCAGGTAAGGAAAGGAAGGAGGAGGGAAGGAAATAAGGAGATAGGGAAGAAAGGAGGAGGAAGTGAAATGTGTGTGTGACTGATCATGCATTAACATGCTGCAGTTTGACTACAAGCTGTGCGAAACCAGGCGACACACACACACACACAGAGGAGGTAAGAACTGCGCTCGTGTTTGTTGCCATAGAAACAACATCCCATCATTCAGGTGGACTTACAGGCGCTTCAGGTTGTCTGCTACACTGCTGGCGTACTGCTGGTCAGCCTGAAAACACACACACACAGAGGAAAGTTTCTTTATGTTCAGTTTAACACACACAAAGAAATACACACACACACACGTTCCCATTTTAACATCAACAAGAACTTGAGCAATCGATGACATCAGAGTTCAGCCTCCCGCTCAGCCAATCAGGGCACAGATGGGCTCCCTGTGGGACCCAATCATCTGGCTCTGGAGGTCGCTGCGGGGTCACACATGTTTCCAGCAGCCCAGCGGAGTCTCAGCCCGTCGGCCTCTGCAGAGGCTCTGTGGTTTGTTTTGGCGTCCTGGAGGTGCCAGCCGGGTGGAGCTTACCACAGAGCTCAGTGTTAACAAGGAGCAGACGCTCGTTTAGAGCTGCTCGCAGGAGACGAGTCTCACTTTCCACCAGATTCTGATACGAACACTCAGCTTCACCAAACGTTAAAAGTTTCCCACAGAAGCAGCAGAACATGTGGGTGTGAACACTCATCCAGATGTTCGCCTCTGCTTCACACTCAGGTGTTTGGGAGGAACCTGTGGAGTCCGCCTGAACTGAAACCTCCAAAACACCAAATCCACAAGGATTTCCAAATCTTACACAAGCAGCAGCAGGGTGTGTGTGAAGCTGCCGGTCATGTGATGAACTCAGGCCCACACATCCATTCAGACCAACAAAAATAAAAAACTTTCTTAGACCATCTGCTGCAGGACTGCTTGTCCTTCTGGTGTCTGTGTGTCCGGGCTCTTTGTCCTGCAGCAGGATGAATCTGGGACCATCAGACACCCTGATGGGACTGATGATGGAGCAGAATCTAAACGTCGGACTCTCAGTCCGGTGTTCCCTCTCTTTCAGCTCTGTGTTTGGTCTCCACCAGCTCCGTGTGTTCAGCAGATGAACACTGCTGCTGAACACGCCGCTGTGAGAGCCGAGAGAGTGAAGCAGAGCGGTGAAGCTGAATCCAGATGGACAAACCGTCCAGTCCACGAGATTCAGCTGCGTCGCTCTAAAGCTTCTTCTCACTCACGAGACGACGCCTGATGTTTTTTCACGTCTTCTGTTTTCCAGAGAAAACACGGAGATAAAACCGTGGATGTTCGAACGCAGGTGACAAAAGAGCCGATGTTCGACCTGTTCATGTGAGATGAAGAGTGTGTCGCGGTGCAGGGGCATCTGAGGAGTCGTGTTTCTGTACCGTGTTGTGTCACGTGTTCCTCAGTACAACACGCTTCAGTCATGTAATATTCATGTTACACATCTCTCCACTTTAAAAGCTTTAAGTGCTTCGCTCCTCATTGTTCATCTGCAAAAACAACGTGATGAGTTTATTGGTTTCTCTGGACCTGAAGGCCCCCTCCCCCCCAACCGCCCGGCCCCGCCCCCCGCCCCCCACCCCAAAGGACCTGAACTCTGGTTCTGAGTCCATCAGCAAACTGAGGGGATTTTAAATATTCTATCAGCCTGGAGATTTGAAAACAACGTTAGTGAGCAGCAGAACAGACGGAGTAAAGGACACGAAACGTGACTGTAACAGAGACACACTGCTGGACGGTGGACCTCCAGTCTGGTCCTCAGAACCTGAGGCAGGGGGTTCGAAAGTCCTGGTTGTTCCATGTGATCGGGACCATGATGGTTCTCACAGGAGGATTTATTTTAACCCCATCTTTCCAAACTGCGATCGTCAACGACCTTCACCTCGTGTTTCTTGTTGTAACCATGGCGACAAACATCTGTTGGGCTCCGACAGGTCGTATCAGAGGGCGGGAACAAACAACATATATGACCATTTAGCTTGGACTTGACATTTAAGTACCAGTACAACAACTAAATTAGACTTTACCAGTAACACACACAGAAGTGTCAGTTCTGCTGCGACTGGCTGAGCAGTAAGAATCATTTCCTTACGCCTCCCACTGTGCTGCATTAAACAAAGTGCTCAGTTCCCCTTTCAGCAGCACTGTGCAGTGAAGCTGCAGCGTCTGAGTCTGAGGCTCCTCGTGTTTACACTCATTCTACAAACTCACATGTTTTGGAAATGTTATTTACAAAAAATCAGAAGTGGGAGAGAGCGTGTGATTTCATGGTCTGTCTGGTAGGTGAGTGATTGCATAAGCGATTGTGTGAGACACAATAATGGATGAGGCGGAGCTGAGGTCAGCGCGAGCCCGTCCGTGGCACAAAACGCCGTCCGGCGTGTCAAAGCAGTTCTCCAGATTTATTTCTAACCACTGAATCCAGCTGCTTCGGAATCTAATAAGTTCCTGAACGTCTTTGTTTGTCCAACAAACTTCAGTGAGACAGCTGCTCACAGACAGCAGGACACGGGGACTTTGCTGGGGACTATTTTCAGCGGCGGATTAATCCACATTTGGTGCTGTAGTGAGTGTTTGTGGCAGCAGGGCAGTGTGTGTATATGTGCGTGCGTGTGTGCGTGTGTGTGTGTGTATATGTGTGCGTGTGTGTGTGTGTATATGTGTGCGTGTGTGTGTGCGTGTGTGTGTGTGTGTGTGTGTGTGTGTGTGCTGGGGTTCATTAGATAAACCACTGACCTTTACAAAGCATGCGAGGAAGCACACGCCTCAACGCACACTCACACAGTTACACAAACACACGCACCGGGACTCACAAACCGACCTCGGCAATGAGGACGACGATGACACAGTCGTCCTTCTCGGCGGCGCTTAGCTCCGACATGAGAGAGCTGAGCGTGTCGGTCAGGTAGGAGTGGACCTCCCTCTTTACGCTGGGAACCCCCATCACTATGGAGACTGCAAACACAAACACACACACACACACGGAGAACAAACATGAGATGTGAAATCTTAGACGGACTGCTCCTTTAACACTATATACAGAAACATCCAGAGCCGGTGGGTAGTTCAGGGTGTATGGGTTCCCAGGAAATACCCCTCCCATTTGGTTCCATTTTGCTTTTTTTTTGTGTGAAGCTCTGGTCAGTTACACTCAACACTTCCTGCATAGATGTTTCAAATTAAAAGCCTTCCAGTGGCTCAAAGGGCTGTTTCACAATTTACAGTAAAATCACCTGAAACCTGAACCAGACTGAGGCAGGAGAAATGAGGCTGAAACAGGCCGGGAATATAAACAAGTTAGCGAGTCAAAGTGGGCTGATAAAAAAAAAAAAAACACACACACACACACACACATAGTGACCTTGGTCCTTTCTGGTTGGTCACATGTTTTAGTATCCAGCGGATGCTGGGTGTATCAGGGGGACTCTGTGAGCCTCTACCCCCGGGAAGGTGCCCTGTGCCTGGGCTGCTGGCTCAGACAGGAGCCCTGGGCCTGGGTGTGTGCAGGTGTGTGAAGGTTTATCTGGTGCAGGCTGAAGTTTTCGTGAACAAACTGAATCTCTGTGATAAATTCGAAGGATGTGCAGATTCTGGTTTTACCTCCGGTGCGTCCCTGCCCCAGGTGCACGGCGGGCTGCAGACTGTCCTCCCTGTTCAGCAGGTGAGGAAGATGATGGAAGATGGAGGGAAGCTGCAGGACGTTTTTACTGCTGCTTACATTCCACAGCTTCAGCCTCGTCTCCTCTGAAAACAGAGCGGAGACCAGGTTAGACCAGGTAACACCAGACTGGGTGGTGGTAGATGAATTGGGTTTAGACTATTTTAGTGGTCTGGACTCGATGAGCCCTCATCACGTGGCTTCAGACCAAACCTGATAAAAATGAATGATGTGAGAAGGTGATCCGACCTGAGAGGCTGCTCCAGGTGCGGTTGATGTCTCTGAGCGCCTGTTTCTCGGCGATGGCCCTCTTAATCTCCTCCAGCACCAGGTTCAGCTCTTTGGAGCGCCGCAGGTTCTCCTGCTCAGCCGAGTGGAGGCGCTCCCTCAACGCCAGGAACTCCCTCTGGTAGATGTCCACCACATCTCCTACGGAGGAGGAGAAGAGGATGAGAACAGGTTATTAATATTCGGAAGAACAGGTTCAAACATACGAGTCCTGATTTCCCTCCTCGCACACTCGTGAAGCTGTGAGTGAATTTACAGCTGTGATGCTTCATTTCATCTCGTTTTATTACGATGGTGCTGTTGGAGTTCAGATCAGAGTCAGAACCAAACTTTCTTCCTTTGGGTTCTTTAAAGCAAACAAACATTCACTGTTTGCAAAATAAACCAAAATAACGATGAGATCACGTTTTAGGGACGTGAGGATCTGTCTTTAAATTATCTGACACGTCACAAACACACTGATCACTGCAGAACGTGTGTGTGTGTGTGTTAAAGCTGTGATCACTGCTCCGTTTCACTGCAGCTTTATGTTTTATCTCTGAGACTCGAGGATTCAGGCCGTTCAGCATGTTTCTGTTAGATTTCATCGTGTGTTTTATGTTCGTCCTCCTCGTGCTGAGTGACAGAGAAGCAGATTCAGGCCTCACTCAGGATTTACTCGAAAGGCAGAGACTGAGGCTCCATGGGACTGAAGCAGCTTCTCATCATTAATAGGTAAAGAAAAAAAACATAATCTGAGCGAAAACATGAAAATAAAATGTTAAATCCTTCATCTGCTGCAGAGAACACCATCCATCCGTCCATCATCCCTCTGTGAGTTAATGCTATGTGAAGGTAAATCTGCAGTAATCCCTGAGACACGCAGCCGCGTCCATTCACTCTGTTCACGGACTGAAACGTCTCGGCTGTTTATCAGAAAAGATAAAATAAATGTAAAAAAAATTTCTGCACAGGTTTTAAATGAAACGCTTCCAGTTCACCGTGTGAACCATGTTGTTTTATCCAACCTTCAGCTGGAGCCAGAATATCTGTGCAGCCATTAACTGAACGATACTGTTCTTTATGTGTGAACTTATTCAATGATTAATGAGCTCTGTGTACACTCAGGCTGTGGCAGTGTCACGTTTCACAAATCATTATTTTTGGCTAATTGCAGATTCATTTGCGAGTCCCTCGGGGCTTTTGCTTCCTCCTGTGTGTGTCTACGTCTGAAACATGTCAAAATCAACACGGGAGGAAACGATCTCATGTCATTTTTAGTTTCCAGTCACAGATGAATAGACGTGATTATAAAAATATTGTTTAGTTACAAGAAGCAGAAACTTTAAGTAAACATGTTTATAATTCATGCACAAAACAAACACTGTCTCCAAAACCAGAGGTTTTAATAATAATATCTGTAATTATTTTTTCTCTCAGAACCAAATATGAGACATAATGAGACATAATGTTGCTGCTGTTCAGATGTTTCCTTTGTTTCCTGGACGGACAAACGTGAAAAGCAGAGCTGAACTGACAGAGTCGAAGTTTACACACAGAGAAACTCGTCTCACTGTAATTATTCCTCTAAACCCTCATTAATGGACCACAATAGTCACATCTGTTTGGCTGATAAGTGAAGTGCATTACTGAGCAGGCACACACACACACACACAGACACACACACAGCTTGCTGATGAGTTTTTAATGATGCTCCTGCCCAGTTATTTATCTGCTCTGATGGAATAATCTGCTTCCTGCAGCAGCCGCGCTGTTAAACACTGAACTGAAGGAAAACTCTGTGTTTGTGTGCAAGCGACACACAACAGACCCACACTGACCTCAGACCAGGCTCCATCCGAGACGCACAGAGCTGGAGTCGGGGCCTGGCTAACTTAGCTTAGCATAAAGACTGAAAGCCGGGGGAAACTGTTAGCTTGGCTCCAGGCTGATCATGACTGTGCCAAACCTGCACGTATGAACTGATGTGTGTGTGAGAGCATCATCTTCATCACTGACACACACACTGAGATCTACAGAAGCTGAATACAGAGCACAGGTTTCCTGCCTGAGGACGGACTTCACAGTCTGAGTCCTCTGCTGGACTCTGTGTGGTAGTGAACCCTGCAGCCTGTAGGGGGCAGCAGTGGGACTAAGGACTGACTGTGGTTTTTCTTTTGCTTTAAACAACAGGAAAAAGTAAACAAAGCAAACAAAATTAAATTTACAAGCTTCCACCACTGAGACAGTAAACTGTGTGCGTGTGTGTGTGCTTGTACTTCAGGGTTATGTCCACAGGTGTCCTCACAAAGATGGAAATATGAACGTGTGTGTGTGTGTTCACTCAGCCTGCTCCAATAATTAGTCAAAGATAATCAATAATGGGAAAGTAAAGCATCACACACACACACACACACACAGCCTAACTCAGATCAATAGCTGAATGCAGATGGATAAACAGCACTAATACACTATAATCCTGCACCGTAATACCACAACACACACACACACACACTCAAACACATTACTACAGTATGACTAACTGACCGCCCTCTCAACTGTGCTTTAGATGTCAGGAGTGTGTGTGTGTGTGTGATAATATAATATTATAATAGCCTCCAGCCACAGGGTGGAGACCACCCAGGTAATGGGATTACCACACACACACACACACACACACACACACACACACACACACTGGAGGATGACTCACAGTTAATGGTCCTCTGGTTTTTCAGCTGACAGGAAGCAGGAGGTGGTTTTGTGGAGTAAATGAGTTCTGCTCATCCTCACTGATCAATAAATGTCTCACAGTTTGATCTTCAGTCTGATATTGATCAGATGCAGATGAATAACTGAACGTTTGTTCGTGTTTAAACCTGAAGTTTCTGTTTATCTGTTTGTTTCATCACATATTCAAACCTCCGCTCATTTTCTAATCAGATCAAATGTGTGAGGTGATATCTAACATTAGCTGGTCGCCACGGCGACACACACAGGCGTGATGAAACATTCGTGTGAGAGTAACACTGAGCTTCGAAACCGCTCACGTCGGAGTGAAGAGGAAACGACACAGAGACAGGAAGTTCACCTGTTTCATTCTCACATTAGAAACAAGAGACGGCGTCAAACAGGCTGGAAACAACTTCTGTGCTTCACGCTCTCCTGTTCACATGGCTGAGCTTCACGGACAGATTGGTCTGGCACTGACACACGCGGTCCCTAACGAGGGGTCTCCCAACCCTCTGTCCCCCCCTCACCTCCACCCTCACCCCCGGCAGATGGTGTTTAATCAGGGAAAGAGAGGGAGGGAGATGAATGAATGAATCTATGATCCTGTTCGTCCGCTCTCTGCTGCGTCGCTCATTTAAACCACATTAACCGCAACTGTTACTGGAGACACAAAATATTACACTCTGAGACACACACACACACAGCGGGAATAACAAAATGTCAGACAGGACATCAGACCAACAACAGGACACAGAGGACAGCTGACAGGAAAACAGTGTGCTTGAGAAGGAAATTAAAGTGCTGAGTCCACTGACAGCAATGGGACGATGGGACACTGTCCCAGTGTCACATCAGGACGTTATCTTCACGAAGACTCAGCAGGAATTAGGATAAAGGTCGAAAGTTACAAACGATTCACAGAAAGAAGGATATGAGACAGAAAGAGACATGCAAAGGAGAGACAACAGAAACGTCCACACAGGACGTTAGTGCTCTATGAGAAGATGAATTTACTGAAAAAGACAAAAATAGAAATAATAGAAAAGAAAGTGCCGTGGTGCTCGTGTGGCTGTGACTCTGGACGGTTTCTGGTCTTCGGACTCACCGAGCCAAACCTGAACCAAACAGCCTGAAGCGAGCTCACAGAGGGCAGTGGGATGGGAAACCGTATCTGAGGGTGACGTCAGGATCAGGAAGTGGATGAAATAAAACAGAGCTGCCTCACGTTAACCTGTAACGATGCGTCGCTCGTCGTCGTGCTGTCGGCGTCAGCTGCTCTTTAAGGCGAGGAGGCAGGAGTCTGAGCCACAGAGGCTCATTATGACAGTGAATCTGTGGAAATCTGTGGAGTCTCTGAACCACCTGAACCAGGTCCTTTTGACGTGAAGACGCCTGTCGATCCATCTTCCCTTCATCTGCGGTCAGAGCCGCGACGCCTTCCTCAGATTTCTTCTATTGTGTGCTGAAGAGAATCTAATGATCTAACGACTCCCTGGAAAGTTTTGGTAAAGTGAGATGTAAACTTAACTCGTTTTCACACCTCGTCACAGGACTCCCACAATCCTCCTCCGCTGCTCACGCTGATTTATAATGTGAGAACTCTCTCTCCCTCTCTCCGTCCTTAGTTAACCTCCAGAAACAACAAGCTGACGCCAACATCCTGCATCTTATCGTCAGTTCTGACAAACAGCAAATATCTGGCTCTAAGATAAGAGCTCACACATTTCTGCAGTGATGGAAAACAGAGAACAGACAGCACGGTCGGACGGGAGCCGACGTCTGAACGCCACCACAGACCAAAACAAAGCGCTATTCTTCTTTCCCTGCATTAATTCACACAGATCAGAGCGGAGGACTGGTAGGAACATTAGCATCCGAGCCAGACAGACTGAAACACAGAGCAGGATGAAGCGGCAGGACGGCCAAGAAAAGCCACAGCAGAACAACAGAAACACAACACAGAGAAGATGAGACGCCGAGGAGCAGAGCTGACACGTTAGCCCAAACGGCTGAATGAACGACAGGAACAAAGGCACTTCCTGTTTTCCTCCCCATCACAAAGACAGACAGATGGAGGAGGGAGGATGGAAGACAAAGCGCAGAGTCTTAAAAGCCTCTGTCTGATCTCAGCCAGGTGTGTCTGTCAGAAACGCTGTGGAAAGTACATGTTTCCAATCAGCAGGCAGGTGTCCCCTTAAATCTTTAATCACAACACCTGAAACAGACGCTGCTTCCAGTGGAAAGTCTGATTTCAGTCTGGATGATGAACACACCGTATGTTTGACGTGAAGGAACGCAGCTGCCAGGAAAGCGACCACGGAAACGGAAACGCCTCGTTCTTCTTTTTTAAAAGCTGAGGAGCGATTTTCTGTTCCAGCACAAAAAAAGAAAAGTGTCGACGTCGGCGTCCACAAGCTGCGCTGAGGGTCAAAGGTCACTGCAGGTCGACCTGTGTGAACCTGTGGAATCGATGAGCTGGATCTTCTTCAGTAACGTGGGAGTTTTATTCTTGTGACATGTGAAAGAGATTTATTAATGATTAATGCATCATCTGCTGACTCTGCATAGATCAGTCACAGGCCGTTTTTAAGAACAGCTGCAGTTATGACAGTTAACATTAGTGTTTGTTGTATTTCAATCAGTCACTGCAGCTGAATGTTAATAAATCATTAATCAAAGGTTCAGTCCAGGCTGCAGCTGCTCTCAGTCTGTGGGAGACGTTCTTCCACAACCTGGCGACACGGCAGCGGCGTCGTACGTACGGCGGCGGTGCCCCTGAAAACATGTAGCTTATTTCATGAGAACAGGTCAAATATGTTTGAATCCACGTTTATGGGCGAGAGTGTTTGATCACATTCACTCAGTCAGACTGTGAAAGTTAAAGTTAACAAGCTGATTAATGAGATAATCAACAAAGTGACGTTAACACACACACATACACACACACAGACACACACACACACACACAGACACAGAGACACACACACACACACACACACACGGCGCCTCACCCAAACAGTATCATCTAACACCATGACTTCATCCTGAGAGTGTGTGTGTGTGTGTGTGTACACAATGTGTGAGTTCTTGTTTCAGTCGATATGTGGAGTGGATTTCTGTTTATTTGAGCCTTTAGTCAATATGTCTGTTTGTCTGTGTGTGTGTGTGTGTGTGTGTGTGTGTGTGTGTGTGTGTGTGTGTTGAAATGAAACAAACCCAGGGCTGTGAGCTCAGAGTCATTACCACTGTGACACACACACACACACTCTTCAGTGTGAGCTGGTCAGTTTGGCAGCACCTCTTTTTCACGTGCTGCTTCTTCTCAGTATCAGCTGTCACATCCAATAGGAGCAGGGACAAAGAGACGGTAGGAACAAAACTCTGGCAGCGTTTTGGTTCCTACCCTCCTGTCAGACCACATGAACTCACTGCTTCACTGGTTTTAACTGGGTTTAAGCTCCTGGTTTCTTTCCAGTAAGTTTTTCCAGAATCTTTTGTTTTTTAATCTTTTTTTTCATCACCATGAAATGAATGAACTCATTATTTATTCTTTCTCCACTTTAGATTTTTCACTCACCATATTAACAACTTCCTTCCAAAGCAGCTCTTTTATTTTCCTGTTAGTTTTCTCTTCATCACACTGGAAAACCATTCACCTGGACCTTCGGACCAGCAGCCACTCAGCTTCCTCAGATATCAGCAGGTGAAATGAGGAGATTCAGGTAAACACTGTTCGTTCAGGTGTTCAGTCAGTTTACCTGCAGGAACGTGTCCGCATATTTCTGTCTATCTGCTCACACACAGTCTTATTCATGAACTGACACAGAGTTTTATGCATCTGGTCCTTGTTACTGTGACCTGTTCATCTGGACATCAGCAGGGGTCAAAGTTCACAGGGAACACGTTCTGTGAGTCTGTGTTAGTGTTCAGAGGACGACACGGCCACGAGTGACACGTCAGGTTATAAAAGATCTGAGGGTGTGTGTGTGTGTGTGTGTGTTCATGTTGCTATGGGCTGCAGCAGCAGAGACACAGTGAGGAGGATGAAGACACGCTTCACAGTCAGGTGGACATCTCACCTCATGCGTGTGTGATTACTGATTGACAGGATTATGGTGTGAGTCGAGTCCTTCACACACACACATACACACCCACACACAGTTGTCGTGGTAACCGAGCGGTGCAGCAGGAGGGTGACAGACTGACATGCATGCTAACAGGCGGTTAGCCTCTCTGTCAGCTGTAAACCTTCAGTCTGTGTCTCTGAATCTGTGTCAGATTTTCAGTCAGACGTCACAAACTCAGCCTGAGTCTGTGATTTCCTCCAAACGCCTCCACTGCTCCGCCCGCTGCTTTCCTTTTAGCACACATGCTAATTTGGCAGCCATGTTGGTAGCCTCTGAGAAGCTAACAGCAGCAGCAGCAGCAGATACAAACAGAGAGCTAAACAGAAGCAGAAGATGCGTTCTACAGGTTCATACATTATACACAAAAATATCACATCATGTGGGAACGTAGATCAACTGAAGCTAATCTCAGATCAGTAAATCAGTATCAGTGTTAATAAAAGAAAAGGAAGATGAAATTAAAGAAGAAAAGAGCTATTTTACTACCAGTGTCACTGCTGGGTAGTTTGTCCACCAGAGAGCGCTGCAGAGTTAGTGTTTGTGGCCAGGTGTTGGTTTCACCTGTAACACAGCTGTGTGGAGCAGGTCAGACTGGAGGGGACCAACAGAACCACACTGCTAATAAACTGGAGCGATGACGGTGAAAGTCTCCGTTAATGGAAGCAAACCACAGAAAGCAGGTGCCAGGTGGGTGGGACGGCTGGTGGCAGAGGCCTGAGGTTCTCTCAGCTGGGTGGAGCAGGCTGGAGACGCCACCTCTCTACAGACTGATGAGTTTCCTGTTCATATGATCCTGTGAATGCAGCTTCCTGTCTATAAGATAACTGTTTCCTGTGTATGAGCGCTCTCAGCTCTGTTATGCAGAGGTCATACACATTAACATTTCCTCCTCTCTGTTCCCACGCTGGCTTACATCCACCCTGAGCTCTGTGTCCGCCCTGTGTTTATGCATTCCTCCCCGTCATTACAGGGACATGTGACCCGCTGGGTCCTCATTAGCCTGCGGTCGCTCCATTACAAACACCTGCTGCACTGAGGTGCCCCCCCCCCATCCACCTCTGCTGCTCACAGGAGGCTGGTCAGATCCTGCAGGGGGAGGGCAAGAGGGAGGGACGTCAACTACACTACCCAGAATCCCACAGGGGACGAAAGTGGGGTGAATTTTTCAGTCCAAATCTGTCTCAATGAATGTTTGTAAAATATAGTTTATAACCGTCAGGAAAAAAAAGTGACGTCCTCTCGTCCTGTGATCAGTCAGAGCAGAGACTGTCC
This sequence comes from Toxotes chatareus, assembly GCA_016801885.1. Taxonomy (NCBI): domain Eukaryota; kingdom Metazoa; phylum Chordata; class Actinopteri; family Toxotidae; genus Toxotes; species Toxotes chatareus. The sequence continues at coordinate 649,002 of CM028905.1, read as the reverse complement.
ATCAGCGCTGCATCAGCTCTGATGAAACTACAGGCGTCTGAGACTCGCTCTGTCACTTACTGCACCGTACAGCTTCTTCTTCTACTGCTGTGTGTGGGCACACAGAGGAAGAGAGAGCTAGACTCTAATCAGAGAGAGAGCCAGTTCGGGTCAAAGGTCACATCTTGTGGTTTGTCGAAGCTCTAAACCACTTGACCTCTTCCTGACCCGGTAGCCTGGCGGTCGATATGCTGCAGTTGCCGTGGCGATGCTTTTAGCCCCCGCCTCCCCCACCCCGTCCTCCCCGCTCCACCTCCCTCACCCTGTCCTCCCCACTCCGCCTCCCTCACCTCCCTCACCCCGTCCTCCCCACCTCCCTCACCCCGTCCTCCCTAACCTCCTTCACCCCGTCCTCCCCCACCTCCCTCACCCCGTCCTCCCCACCTCCCCCACCATGATCTGAACCCACAGACACGAACAGTTCGACAGATATTCACTAATCATTAAACATGTGTGAATTAATAACACATGATCCAATTACTGCAGAAACTAATTAAGCAGATTCCCAGTATCACACCAGTGACTGGACATAGTGTAATTACTGCATGTATTATTAATCACCGGGCCATGTCTAATCACTGGAGCAGTAATATTTTAACCAGGCAGGTCACTAATTGGATTTCGACTCTGATACAGATCAATCAGAGATTTCTGTCAAAATAATTTAGCTGGTTACCATGGTAACACAGAGACCAGCCACTGATCATCACACCATTTTATCCATCCCAGTGCAAAGTGTGACACTGAGTTATAAATCAGAGTGAACACAGACAAAGACGCTGTTTTCATGTCAGCGACAGGTGAGGACAGGTGAGAACCAGCTGCCTCCTCAGCTGCTTTTACACCCTCACACATCATTTTCTGGTAAATTGTGTGTTCACTGTAAAACAACAACAACAAAAGTGTGTAAAGAGGAAATCTGTGTTTCCCTGTTTCAGCTTCTTTCAGTCGGTGAACGTCCTGTTTGAACGTTAACTTTCTGTCGTTTTATTTTCAGTTTACTGAAAACTAATTTCACTGATTCACATTTTTTCTGATGACTGAAAATTCTCGAAGCTGCTTTTCCCTGAATCTCTGCTCACGGGCTTTTCCAGAAAAGATAAACAGACGCTAAACTGTGTGTGTGTGTGTGTAGGTGTATGTGTGTGTGTACATACTGGTGGCCTTCAGGCTCACTGAGTGGACTTTACACTGAGTGGTCTGTTCTCACACACACTCATTCAGCTCAAGTATCACTTCTCTTTAAACAAGGCAGCAGTGTCTCTTCCCTCCCCTGGAGCTGGCAGTGTGTGTGTGTGTGTGTGTGTGTGTGCGTGCGTGTGTGTGTGTGTGTGTGTGCATGTGTGTTTGGGTGTATGTGGGTGTGTGTGTACACCCTCTTTAACCTCTCCCTTCATTCAAACAGTTTAACAGTCTGTTCCATCCAGCTGTAATAAGCAAACACAGTCGGAGCAGCAGCTCAGAAGCTGATAAAGTTTCGTGATATCTCACATTAAAACAACTGAAATTTCTGCCTCAGCTTTTACCAGAGTGACAGTTACACACACACACACACAGAAATATCAAATGTGTGATAGAGATCAGGACATCTCAGACGATGTCAGGACCTCAGGCTGACGATCAGATCCTCTCACTGCACGTCCCGTTCATATATAACTAAAGTGTTTTCTGTCCAGTCTGTGGTTCAGCTTCAGGAAAGATGGTGGGTTTGGCTAAACATGTTAAACATGAGCTGGTTTTAGCCGAAAACCTGGAGAGCACATGACCCTGCTTCTTCTTCTCCTGGTTTTATTTCCTGCAGCAGAGACTCAGCGGCCGATGGACAAAGAGACAGGAGGAGGACAGGTGACACACAGGTACACCACAGAGAGAGGACAGGAAAGTTTCATTCACGACAACATGAATGTTATTTAAAGAGCAGATTATACTTTCTGCACACGTGCAGTCGCAAAGGTCAAACATCTACAAGCACATGTATGTAAGGAACATGTATGGAACACATAACATGTAACTCAGGGCTTAAGATGACTCAGTACAAACCTTTAGAAGAAGCTGAAATGTGACTGAGGCAGGAAACAATGGACATTTACTGACACATGTTCAGGTGAGTTCAGGTGAGACCAAACACGTGTGAGATCAGGACACGCGAGCGCCAGATGCCCGACACCAACGCTCCACACCAAGCGTGTTCAGGCTCAGGAGCTTATTTCCAGTTTCCGATGATTCTGAATTATTCGTACGTGGGAATCAGCTGAACCTGAGACAGGTCAGTGAACTGCAGCCTGCTGCTTCCTGTTCTCCACATTCAGATGGAAATGCAACCTGTGTGTGTGTGTGTGTTCCTCTTTTTCACTCTAATAGGATCAGTTTGGCCTTTTTCACTCTTCCTGCCCTGAGAATAAAAACCTTTGCTCTGACCACAGGATCCGGCTCACACACATCTGATCTCTGATACTCGCTCGGTCTGGACTAGAACCTGATTCTCATCTGAACCGAATCTGAACCGAGTCTAAACCCTCAAACAAACTTCTGAAGACTTGAGAACCGTGTGGAACGTTCTCACTTTCCAAAAATGTCCACACAAAGATTTAAGTTCAACAACGCCCACACTGTTCCCATCTCTCACTGGAAACTTTCCCAACTCTTTCAAAAGTGTGTGTGTGTGTGTGTGTGTGTATATGTGTGGAGGAGTTAGGGGCGTCCAATCGGGGGGGAAATGGGAGCTTTTGTTACCGTGGGAACAGACGCTTGACAGACAGGGCACTCAGCCGTTGGTGTGGTAACGGGAGATTGTTATCTCTGTCAGCCAATCGGCTTCATCCCGGGGTGTGTGTGTGTGTGTGTGTGTGTGTGTGTGTGTGACCCAGCACTTTCCGGTTTACCCCTCTGCCTTTCTTCTTCCAGTCCTGAACCGGGCAGGTCCCCAGTTTGATTCCCACAGCAGAAAAATAATGTTGATGCTCAGGTGTTCAGAAAACTCCAGAGAGACCAGGTGTCCCACCTAAAGTTTCCAGGTGTCCTTGGGTATGTTTCAGTGGACCTGCTGTACGTTCAGGAGGTTTCAGAGGCCTTCCAGGGGATTTCCCCAGTCCCTGGATTGGTTTTTCTTGGAAAGGTCCTGGTTTGTTTAAGGAGATCTAAACCTTGAGAACATTTCATGGATTGTTTAAGAGGTTATAGAGGGTTTTTTAAAGATATTTTTCAGGAATTTCAAAAGATTTTCAAGCAAAACCTCCAGTTCTGAGGATGGTTTAACTGATCCTGAAGAAGGTTTCTGTAGTTTTTCAGTGGCTTCAGGTCATTTAGGAAGTTCTAAAGGTGCTTTACAGGGTTTGGTTTAGTTCTGGTATTAGAGCATAACACAAGAGGCTTCACTAATCCTGAGTCTATGAGGGTCGACCAGGGTTCCTTCATAAAGTTTTAGTAAGACTTCAGGGGGCTCTAACAGTTCTCAGATTCTTCCAGTTGGCTTTGCCGATTCTTCAGAAGACTGCAGGTGAGCTTGACAGTGTTTTAGTACTCATTGTCAGAGTTCTGGGACGTCCTCCAATGAGACTGCAAGAGGAGCACAGTCCTGAGGGTGTGTCCAGACTGGCAGGACTGGTGATCTTTAAGGTCTCTGGGGTTCTAGGTTGTGGTACAGTGATCTCTCTGCACATTCAAGTCTTCTCAAATGTACGTCACTGGAACTGAAACCACAGAACCTAAAGACTAAACAAAGTCTCGATCCGACCTGGGAAGGTGAACTGAAGAGGGACTGGGACTGAGCTCCGTTTCTCCTCTGAGATCAATAAACCTTGATTGATCTGATCTCATCAGGTCTAACAGGACACTAGTTTCATCTGCATCAGCTGATGACTGGCTGATTATCACTGACCCAGTCTGTCAAACTGAATCATCCGATGAGGACGAAGATAAAACCTGATCAGTGCCAACAGTGTAATTATGATTAGCACAGAGCAGCCATGTTGGCTCCCAGCCCCACCCCCAAATCTGATCTGACCTCATCTGATTTCACTGAACTAAATGTGAAAGTAATGAGGGAGTTCTGATTAGAGACTTTATTTCCTGAAGGACTGTTCCACGTTATGAAAACTGTATCTCCATTTCAAATTATTCAGGTATAAATTAAATCTAATTGCCTAAGACAAAAAAGTGTGGTGTCTAATTAAAATGATTATAACACCTGTTAAACTTCAGAAAGGTGGGACTCAGGATGGACGCGGCACCTTCGTGCTCCTTTTTTAAACGTATAATCCAAACTGTCAGACATTTGCTTTGAGAGGTGTCATAAAGTTTTTCCATTTCCTTTTACCTGATGCTCCACAGTCTCCATTTGTTGGAAATTCATCCTAAACACAGGCAGGTATCTAAAGCTCTGAGACGTTAAGGCAGGTGAGAGCTTTGGTCCATCTGCATGTGGACTCAGTGTGGATACAGGATACTGAGGCCCAGACGCCCCCCTCCCTCCTCCTCCTCCACCCGTCTGGGAGGTGGAGGTGAGCGGAGTCAGGTAGCAGCTTGTGAATGAGAGGGTTTGTGGAAAAAGACTTGAGCAGCCTCTGACACAAAGAGGGCATTTAGAGAGCGAGGGGCCACATCTGGAGGGAAACTGAAATACCAACCAATTAACCACAACACCTTATCCTCACTGTGTGTGTGTGTGTGTGTGTGTGTGTGTGTGTGTGTGTGTGTGTGTGTGTGTGTGTGTGTACGTGTATGTGTTTGTGCGTGTGTGTATGTTTGTGCGTGTGTGTGTGTGTGTGTGTGTGTGTGTGTGTGTGTGTGTGTGTGTGTGTGTGTGTGTGTGTGTGTGTGTGTGTGTGTGTGTGTGTGTGTGCGTGTGTGTGTGTGTGTGTGTGTGTGTGTGTGTGTGTGTGTGTGTGTGTGTGTGTGTGTGTGTGTGTGTGTGTGTGTGTGTGTGTGTGTGTGTGTGTGTGTGTGTGTGTGTGTGTGTGTGTGTGTGTGTGTGTGTGTGTGTGTGTGTGTGTGTGTGTGTGTGTGTGTGTGTGTGTGTGTGTGTGTGTGTGTGTGTGTGTGTGTGTGTGTGTGTGTGTGTGTGTGTGTGTGTGTGTGTGTGTGTGTGTGTGTGTGTGTGTGTGTGTGTGTGTGTGTGTGTGTGTGTGTGTGTGTGTGTGTGTGTGTGTGTGTGTGTGTGTGTGTGTGTGTGTGTGTGTGTGTGTGTGTGTGTGTGTGTGTGTGTGTGTGTGTGTGTGTGTGTGTGTGTGTGTGTGTGTGTGTGTGTGTGTGTGTGTGTGTGTGTGTGTGTGTGTGTGTGTGTGTGTGTGTGTGTGTGTGTGTGTGTGTGTGTGTGTGTGTGTGTGTGTGTGTGTGTGTGTGTGTGTGTGTGTGTGTGTGTGTGTGTGTGTGTGTGTGTGTGTGTGTGTGTGTGTGTGTGTGTGTGTGTGTGTGTGTGTGTGTGTGTGTGTGTGTGTGTGTGTGTGTGTGTGTGTGTGTGTGTGTGTGTGTGTGTGTGTGTGTGTGTGTGTGTGTGTGTGTGTGTGTGTGTGTGTGTGTGTGTGTGTGTGTGTGTGTGTGTGTGTGTGTGTGTGTGTGTGTGTGTGTGTGTGTGTGTGTGTGTGTGTGTGTGTGTGTGTGTGTGTGTGTGTGTGTGTGTGTGTGTGTGTGTGTGTGTGTGTGTGTGTGTGTGTGTGTGTGTGTGTGTGTGTGTGTGTGTGTGTGTGTGTGTGTGTGTGTGTGTGTGTGTGTGTGTGTGTGTGTGTGTGTGTGTGTGTGTGTGTGTGTGTGTGTGTGTGTGTGTGTGTGTGTGTGTGTGTGTGTGCGTGTGTGTGTGTGTGTGTGTGTGTGTGTGTGTGTGTGTGTGTGTGTGTGTGTGTGTGTGTGTGTGTGTGTGTGTGTGTGTGTGTGTGTGTGTGTGTGTGTGTGTGTGTGTGGTATATCTTCAGGTTTCACTGCTCCATGCTGCACTTAAATGTTTTTGTATTTGTATTCGTCCTGCTTCAGTTTCATGTTTCACCTCGTGCAGCAGGATTTTCTCTGATTTTCTGACCAGTTTCTTCAACACTTCCTCAGTTTAACATGTCAACACACACATCAACACACACGTCTGTGAAACTCACAGGAAGCAGACGTCCTCTCTCATTTTAAAATCAGGCTTCAAACCTTTTTGTTTCACAAAGCTTATAATTAGTTGTAGTTATAGTTGCTATGTACTGCATACACTGTTATAGTTAAGGATAAAGCCCATAGTAGGACTGGCTCAGGCACCTGAACCATCCCTCAGTTATGCTGCTATAGGCCGAGGCTGCTGGGGGACTTCCCATGATCCTCTGCGCACCTCTCCTCTTCTCTCTGTCTCTGTACCTGTCTGCAGGTATCTCTCCTCCTCCTCCTCTCCTCCATTCCCAGCTGTCCTCTCTTCCTCCTCGTCCTCCTCTCACCCAGCCCGGCCATCAGCAGGAGGTTCCCCCATATGAGCCAGGTTCTGCTCAAGGCTCCTTCCCGTTCAAAGGGAGCTGTTTCTGGGTGCTGATCTGGGGTCAGACTCTGGGTCTCTGGGAGCTGTATAAATAAAACTGAACTGAACTGAATCGAATATATTCAGGGTCGTCCCCGATTCAGGCCAAAACGATTTCTGACTCATGATGTGAAAATAAAAATACAGTTTGAAAACAGCCAACAGTTACAGCAGCACCGCCTCAGACATGTGACCTATAAATACACACACACACACACACAATTGTCATGATCTCCATCAGCTCCAATATATATTAATAACTGCTGCCATAGAAACAAACCAAAAGGAGGGAGGGGGGAGGGTGGGGAGACTGAAGGGGAGTTAGAAGACAGTGGGACAGAGTGATGGACGTGGAGATCGAAGATGAACGAGCAGAGAGACGGGGAAGGAACAGGCATGAGGTCCAAGAGCAACTTATCGAATCTAAATCTGAATCCTTCTGAATCCATTTATCAAATCTCATGAAGTTCATCTTTCATCATCTTTCAGAAACTAAAGTCGCAAATAAGCAGAGTCACAGACGGAGCGACAGATGTCATCCACCACCGACAGCCGGAGAAACAGTCGGACCCACGATGGAACCAGGTATCAGAACCAAACAGACCCTGGACGCTGGAAAAACATGTCAGCAGACTTAACATGTGGCCTTCAAATGCTTTCACAGCCCAGCCTCAGCCCTCATTTACAGTTTCTGAAGTAACCCAGTGACAGAACCAGCACAGAACTGAACTGGTCCAAGTCCTGGTCCCAGTGGCTGCTGAAGTTATTCGGACAGAGATCGTGCAATGAAAAGGAAAAACAGGCTCCATGATTTTATTCAGCTTCATCAATGCACAAACTCTGAGGGTGTAACATTACAAAGCCTGTTCAACATGTGTCCCTGCAGCTGTGTGTGTGTGTGTGTGTGTGTTCATGGATAGATGCCAGCACTGGTACAGCTCAGCTCACATGACTGAGCAGCTCTGCACACACACACACACACACACACACACACACACACAGATCCTAGTGTGTGTGAGTGTGTGTGTATCGTGTTTTCATCTGAGTCACAAATGATCAACAACAGCTTCACCTTGTTTCCTGTTTTTCCATGATGTCACATCAAAGTGCAGTTCAATGAAACGAACTCTTCTCACACACTGAAGAAGAAGGTTAAAAAAACTGAGTGAAATCATAAATTATAGCTGGCTCTTGATTGGCTGCTCAGCCTGTCACTCCTGAGCTCTGTAGTTTCATTGGTTCTGTTCACACTGACTGTCTCAGATGCTGTCTCAGCCTGGATTGGGACGAAGCCTCAGACTGTGACTGGAGACAAAGTGAGAGGCTTCGTTTCAGGAAATTTCATTTTCTGTAGTTTGATTTAAAATAAAGTTAAAATGATGAAGACGTCAGAGGAGGCTGGAATTTAGTCTCTCTGCTTATCTGAGAGACGTGATCCCAGACAGACCAATCACAGTTTGCATCGTCATAACATCGTAATAACATTGCCGTAACATACCCTACAGCGATTCTACTATTGATACTACACAGAAGTAAAAACTATAAATTATAAATTGGCCTTTACTCATCGACAGGAAGTGGGTGGACAGGGCTGAACACACACACACACACACACACATTAGAGACACAAGAGATGAGGACCTTTGTTGACATAATCCATCACCTGATCTGAACTCCCACAACCCCTCATCCAAACCCTGACCTAAACCTGATTCTGACCCAAAGTCTGAACCCTCGAGGTACATGGTCCTCACACTGTATGCATACAAGTACACACACACACACACACACACACAGATACCTGCTGCCCATTTGCCTGAATGGTCCCATTACTCATCTACAGTAATTGAGTGGGCAGGGCTGAAACACACACACACACACACACACACACACACACAGTGTGGTAGACAGATGGCTGACTCTGTGTGAGGAAGCTGATCTGCCTCACACAGACTCCCCATCACCTCCTCCTCTTCATCCTGGTTTCTCTGTAAATACGATCCAGTCTCTTTCTTCTCGTTTCTGTTCTCCTCCTTCCTCTGGTTGAATGTGATTTTCTGTCCGTCTCCATCTGTCTCCAGTTATTTCCCAGACTCCTCTTCTCTCCTCGCTCTAAATTCGTGGCTCTCCTGGATCCTGGAGTTTACGGAGCAGGTCACAGCGAAATAAAACGGTGCAGAGGAGAAATCCTGAGTGAGGACTTCACCTCTTCATCAACACGTTCTGCTGAGCTGGTTTGTGTTTTATCCTGTTTCACCTGGTTTTCTGTTTCCGGCTCGTTCAGCCACATTAAGTTTTCCTGTGAATCTCTTTCAGGCTCTGAAGGAAAATTAGATCATCAGCATCCAGATGACCAGCTGACAAGATTTAAACTGAGGAGCTAAGTCCTCATCTGTCTGACTCGTATTTAACTTTAAACCAAACCAAAACGTTTAACCTTCTACTGTTTAGTTCTAAACTGTTAAACTGAAGAAGCTGCGAACGT
>CM028905.1:492500-635000 GCA_016801885.1 Toxotes chatareus | reverse complement strand
CCTCTGATCGTCCTCTGATCGTCCTACGCTCCTCAGGACGACCAAACGTCCACCTGATGAGCACACACTGAGGTTTACAGACGTGTGGAGGCTCGGCGATGACGGAGGAAGAGAGTGATGAAAGAGACAGAAAGGAGAAGGAGGTGTTGAAATCACGAATGTAACCGAGCTGAGACTGAACTGAGTGTTTCACCTTCTGTTTGAGACGAGTCTCCTTCAGCCTGAGACTCCAGAGCTGAGCGTCCACATCCACCAGCCAACCTCCAACCAGAGGCCGGAGAAATCCCACAGTGTCAGACTGAACCCGAACGCACCGTCACAGCACATCTCTGAACTCTGATTCTCGACATGTGAGACAGCTGAACCGATACGATCAATAACCGATAATCAGAAGAGCTAAATACTTCCTCCATGATTCAGGATGCAGAGCAGCAAAACCAGAAATCAGCTGTGTGCTGCAACAAAACCTGGACACTGTCCCGCACACCAGACGGGACATGTATAACTAGACAAGCGTCCCCTTTCCTCAGGAGCCGCCTGTTGTCCACCTGCCCGCTCCGGACACACTGAGCACAGCAGTCCGAAGCTCCAGACATCATCTGTTCCACAACAGCTGCACCCGGCCCCCTGCTGTGTGATGAATCATAAACCAAGCGCTCCCTTCTTCGCTGAGACATGTTCATGAAGCAGAATATTCAAAACAACAAGCAGCTGCAGGATTCTGCTCTTTACCCGTCCCTCTGCCTCCTCCTCCCTCCCAGGCTGCAAGACATTGCAAACCAAGCGCTCCCATGGACCTGAGGGTGCGCCACTCCTGTGTGTAAACACCCACACGCTGTTCCTGCATCACAGCTCAACACTGCAACACAAACACACAAAGAAACAAAAACCTCCCTCGCAGGCCTGTAAAGCACCATAAATCAAGCGCTCCCTCACTCCTGGGGCAGTTAACAGAGTGTAAACACATTATCTGTGTGTTAACTTTTACACATCAGTTCTCACATTACACACACAAGCAAGTACACACGGCAACAAAAGACAAAAACAAAAGCACAGAACGGTCTCCACCCCCCCAGGCCTGCTCTGGGTCATAAATGAAACACTTCATTTTACTCTCAACATCCAAAAACTGCTTCTCCCCTCTATTCATGTCTCCACCCCGCCCTCAGCTGTGTACCCTTTCACAACCAAGCACTCCCTATTCCTCTCTGTAGCAGCATGTTGGACTTTAACGTTCACACCAAACTCTCCACACTTCACAAACCAAGCGCTCCTTTAAGCTCTGGAGCTGCTCCACTGGACGTTCAGTCCAAAGCTTCATCCAACGTCTTCACATCGTCTGCTCCTCCACCAGAAACCACTCCTTCAACAACCTGCTGCAACAAGAGGCAACCTACAGACGTCTTCTCTCTTCGAACACCTCCCTGCCAGCCTGAGAGGCCTCACAAATCAAGCGCTCCCTTCATTACCTCAGAGCCAAAGCTTCCCTTGACATCCACAAGCATCTTGTGCTTTTCTCTGCAACACAGTCACCCAACCTGCTCCAGCCTCCCCCTTCCCCCTGCTCTACCTCTCCCCTATCTTGGCTGGCATGTGTATAACAAACCAAGTGCTCCCCTCAGAACGGTGAAGGTTCCCTCCACATCCACAGAAACAAAGCAGAGTCCCAACCAAAATCAAACATCCCTGCCTCTCCTCCCATTACTCACCCCCCGCCCCCCGTCTGTTCTGACCCTTTCTCTTCAGCTGTGATGCATCACAAACCAAGCGCTCCCTTTACTACCTCAGAGCCAGAGCTTCCCTCTACATGCCCCAGCATCTTGTGTTTTCAGCGCAGCCTCCCCCTGCCACCTTCTCCATCTCTCTCCTCCTTCCAGACCCTGTCTCCTCGGTTGGGATGTGTTGCATCGCAAACCAAGCGCTCCCCTGATTACCTCAGCGCTGGAGCTTCATCAGCAGCATCGTGTGTTTTTCCTCCAACACAAAGTGGAGCTGAAACCAAATCAAACCGAGCCCTCTTCCTCCCCCTTCTCTACGCCTCCCCTCCGTGGAGACCCTCTCCTCTAAGCGGGCATGTGGTGCATCACAAACCGAGCGCTCCCTTCACCTCCACAGCGTCTGAAGCCCGCAGCCTCACATCAACACCATCATGTGTTTTTCTGCAAAACCCAGAACACAAAGCGGAGCTGGACAAACTCAGCTCCCCGACGAGCCCCCTCCTCAGCCCGGAGTGCAGAGCAAGACAAACCGAACGTCCCCCACCCCAAATACACACACAAACACACACACACACACACACCGGGACACACCGGGATCGAGTCTTACCTCTGGAGCTGCTGAAGGCGGTGTACCAGGACAGGGAGACCAGCCCGCACAGCCCGAACAACAAGACCGTCAGGAAGGAGACATTTCGGAGCCTCATCTCCGGATCCCCGGGAGCATGTCCGCACCGAGAGGGGGGAGGACAGGGAGGGAGGGGGGAGGCAGGTAGAAAGAGAGAGAGAGAGAGACAGGTAGACAGACGGTGAGAGACGGAGAGGCGGGCGGAGCTGTTCCCGTCTGAGCAGCAGCAGCGAGACTGAGGAGAGAGAGAGAGAGAGGGCGGGAGAGATAGGGGAGGGAGGGGGAGGAGACAGGAACAGGTAGAGAGACACTGGAATAAAGGAAGAGAGAGAGAGAGAAGTGGAGACAGTGAAGGTTTGTTCAATAAAACCGTAAAAATCTAACGCTCCTCAATCAGCGCGTGAACGTTACCGAGGGGAGGAAGGCAGCACGAGACCGTTTCACGGTCCAACACACTGGGTTAAAACCAGCGAGACAACACAAGGGACACACACACACACAACCTGACCCACGTGGGCCTGACCCCTGAGCCGCAGGTCACCGGTTCAACTTCCGGTCTTCGGTGACGTGTACTGTGCTTCACCTGTCCGTTACTCCCTCACCTGCTCCCCTGTCTCCCTTCGCTCTGTCTCGAAGACAAATGGTCTCTTGATGCTCATGTTTATGCTAAGCTAAGCTAAGCTAAAGACAGTGATGGTTGCTGGATTTTTTTCAGCTTCAGTTCCATCAGGAACATTTGAAATGAACACTGAGCAGAAGGAGAATCACTTCTCTGTGAGTGAAGCTGACGAAAGAGAGAAAAGCTTCTTTGTTTTCTGAAGGACAACAACATGATTCTGCTGATAATGAAGAAGCTTCTTCTTCTTCTCTGATCTGTCTGTGATGCCACGTGACGTGTTCCTCTCCATCCTGTGGAAACATCAGGCCGTCGCAGTGAGAGCAGACAGAATCGTCCCTGATGCCTGAACAGACCTTTGACTTTTATAGAAATTCTCACTGTGTATTTCCCCTGTGCTGTGTTGCATTAATACCAATAATAATAATAATTAAAAAGTACTAAAGACCCGTTAATAACTGAAGACTGTCGACAGCTTTGCCTCCCAGACCAGCTCGGTCACGGTGAGCGGGGAGTCTGTTAACCTCTGTTTCCTGTGTCGTCTTTTTCGTCCTGTGTTCAGTTGGTTTTCTGTGTGAGTTCGGTCGCGTCTGTGTTTGGATCAGCTGAAGGTTTGAAAGGTGAAGGTCAGGATTTTATTCATGGTGAATCCAGCAGCGTATGTGGTGTCCTGCAGTGACCTCTGCTGTTCATTTTTGCAGAAATTAGTTAAATTATTGAAGAAAGACACAAACATTACAGTCACAAAAGACGTATTTAAGTCCCTTAACCCTTTACAGGGCTCTCATTGGAATACCTTTAGAAATTCAGCCTTGGAGTGTTATTGGTGGACATAAGAGGACAAGTGTCCATTACCCCTTCTCTGCTTGTCATCAGCTCTTTCAGCCTCATGCCACCTGCCTGAGTCCTTGGTGGCGATGGTGGAAGGCTCAGTCAAACACAGGCCCAGAAATATCTGGACAGTGACACAAGTTTTGTTATTTTAACTGTTTACGAAAACATATTCATGATACAGTTATTTAATCAGTATGAGCTTAAAGTGCAGACTCTCAGCTGTAATTTGACAGTATTCACATCCAGGTTGGTCAAAGGGTTTAGGAATTACAGCTCTTTAATATGTAGCCGCCTCTTTTTTAAGGGACCAAAAGTAATTGGACAGTTGACTCAGAAGGCTGTATGGGCTCTTCCTCCTTAACCTGTCATCAGTTAAGCAGTTAAAAGGTCTGGAGTTGATTCCAGGTGTGGCATTTGCATTTGGAAGCTGCTGCTGTGAACCCACAACATGTGGTCAAAGGAATTTTCAGTGGGAGTGAAACAGATCATCCTGAGGCTGGGAAAAAAAAGAAATCGCACTGGTGAGGCCTGAACGTCCACAGAAGACAACAGTGGTGGATGATCGCAGGATCCTGTCCATGGTGAAGAAAAACCCCTTCACAACATCCACCCAAGTGAAGAACAGGAAGTAGGTGTATCTGTATCTAAGTCGACCATAAAGAGAGGACTTCATGAGAGTAAATACAGAGGGTTCACCACAAGGTGCAAAGCATTAAGCAGCCTCAAAAACAGAAAGGCCAGATTAGACTTTGCCAAAAAACATCTGAAGAAGCCAGCAGAGTTCTGGATCAGCAATGGACGGAGGAGACTAACATCGATCTCTACCAGAGCAACGGCAAAGGCAAAAAAGTGGAATATGCTGCCATGGCCGATCGGGCATGCATTTCACTACAGCTGACCTGATATCCTGCACGACTAGCTGCTCAAAGCACTTCACGAGGATGGGAGTGAATGCAACTGGACGGTCATCGAAGCAGGACGGAGACAACTTCTCTGGGACGGGAACGATGGTGGTGTCTTTGAGGCATGTGGGGACCACCGTCTGACTCAGAGAGATGGTGTGTCCTCGTGATGGTTCAACATACCTGTAGTTTAGTTCAAAGTTACATTAGAAAAAGTGTAGAGTGAGTGAAGACAACCCTGACTGGCTGCTGGATGTTTGGTACCACTGTCCTCTGTTGGATTTCCAGGTTTAGAACTCATCACTGCAGGAGCCACAGTCCTCTGTGGACCTCTGGATCAGCCAGAACCCGATGGACAGTCTGGACCTCCTTGGATCACAGTTCCCCCCTTTTAGCTACACCCCCTACCCTGAACCTGGGAGCTGAAGACTGAGATGATGAACAGCTCCTGTCTGCACTGAACTACTGTGCTGCCTTGCTCAGAGGCTCAGTGGCTGTTTCCTCTCGAGTCCACAGTCACTGTATCACACTGACATCTGCTGGTCATGGACATCAGGTACAGCTCAGCTCTGCAGTGGAGGACCTCTGCTAACAGACCCGAACTCTGAGGGGCCGAATTTGGAAGTTTAAACTGAAGAAGAATTTTTTTTTTTATTTCTTTATTTTCTTTTATCAGTGACAGGAAAGAAGCTGATGCTCAAGCCCACATGGAAACGGCTGTTTTGTCCTATAAGCTCAAAATCTTCATTTAAAAGCAAAACTATAAGTTTTATGACATATAAACAACACAGACAGTTTATTAGGAACACCTGTCATGTTGTGTCCGTTCCTCGGCTGACCCTCACTGATATAAACATAAAATAATAAAATATACACAATGATAAAAACAGCAGTTAGAAGGAGAAAACGGGAGGCGTGGGGTGGTGATGGAAGATAAAAGAAAAAAACATTTCTGTAAGTCAGACTCGTGATGAAGGAGAAATTAAGGGACTTCTTCTGTATGTTCTCTGTTACAGATTCTGACATGTCCGACAAACCAACAGTACATTCTTGAGTCACTGACTGTTGCACCACAATCATGACACAATGATGAGGAGAGGAGAGGAGGCAGAAGGCATCAGACGCCGAGGAGAGGAGGCGTCAGCAGGTCGGCCAGAAACCAAGGGGTTAGACGATCAGGCCAAGGTCGACAACAGGAGTCCAAAAACAAACAAGCAAACAAACACATTCAAACAAACATACACAAACAAACATACATACACATACATATACCACACCATATGAAATAAACCAGGCAGAGGACAGAGGTGACAGAAGAACAAGAGGAAGGGAAGAAGCGAAGTGAAGAAGGAAATGTGACAGTGAAAACATGTTGGTTAGGAAATTATTGATCTGTGTTCCGAGACTGAGAAGAAGCCCAGAGATGAAGGAGAGAGGAAGGGAAGGAGACGAGGAGACGGGATGAAGGGGAGGGAGGAGGAGTAAATCAGTGTTGGAGACTCTGACGCGGAAGAAGAAGCAGCAGCTTCGGAGAAGGAAGAAGAAACCCGAAATGAAAGCGGTGCCGCCGGCCTCCTTCACACTTGTTGATTAACGTTGATCTCCTGCTCTGCGGCCGACTGTTGGACGCCCCCCTCCCCCCGGTTTGTCACATGTTTCTCCCGCTGTGGAGCTGCTGCTTCAGGCTGCATGGCTGGCTGACAGGCTGTGATTCTTACTGAGCGCTTTGACTGAAAACAACATCACCCATCCGTTTCACAGACTCCACGCTGCCGTCTCCGCGTCCTGCTTCACCGGATCACTATTTCATCTTTTATTCACCCGGCTTCCCCGACGGGGAACTCCGGGAATTACACCGAGCACGGCGCCCTCTCCCCCGTGCAGCGCCGCTGGGTGGCACCGCTGTCTCCGGGCGGAGGGACACTGATCTCGGCGTGGTGGACGACGTCGAAAAGGCTTGAAAACCGAACACTGCTGCCTCCCTGGGAAACCAGGTCTGTGCTTTAAGAAGGTGGATACGCGGTTAATGTTTGAGGAGTTGGATATTTAGCTAGCTTATGAGGCGGGAAGCTGCTCGAAACACACCGACCGCGGCGCCCTCTCCGCCGGGCAGCACCGCTGGGTGGCACCGCTGGGTCCGGCCGGTGGGATGAATCCTCTGTGGGGGTTAGCAAAGCCACATTAGCCAGAAAACGAATCTGGTTTGGATCAACATCCTGACCCGTTAGCCTAGTCTGTATTTCTGGACCTGCATAATTCGCTTCTAAAGCGGAGAAGCTCCACGACACACACCGAGCACGGCGACCGTTCGCCGGCTGCGCCGCTGTGTCGGGCACGGTGGGATGTCTCGCCGCTGGGGGTGGAATATTTTCTAGAAACCCAGGCTTCTCTGCCTCAGACGTGAAGCTAGAGATACCCTGTGCGGCCACCCCCCTGTCGGTGAGTTTGTGTGGAAAGATATGGCCGACTCTGGCCGGGCCAGGCCAGCGGACCCTGACGCCGCGAACAGCCGGACAGCGAGCCCGCTGACGGTGAAGAAGAGGGCGCAGCAGTCTCCCGGGAACCGGCCCAAGTACCAGAGCCCCGCTCCGGGACACTGCTTCAAGAAAGTCACCCTGACCAAGCCCACCTTCTGCCACAGCTGCAGCGACTTCATCTGGGGGCTCATCGGCTTCCTGTGTGAAGGTAAGTCTGTGCTCACCTGACGTTAATACAGCAGCGTGTAAAATTTATGATCTGACATCAATCTTTTACGACTCAACTTGAACTGATGCTCGTCATAAGAGCGTGTGGAGAACCGCTTCTCCCAGAGGGAACCAGCAACCCCTGCGACTGTGCCGCAGCTTTGCTCTGCAGCCAGGGGCCTAAGGCCAGGCCAGGTGTGTTTGGAGGTCAGGTGACCTTTTCTCTGTGTGGGACTGTACACGTGTAACCCAGCTGTGGATCGGTCCCCTGTGAGGACAGGCTGGATCCCAGAGTCTGAAACTTCCAACCAGGACGCTTCCACTCCTTTCATCTGCTTTTCCTTTTCACCGAGCCTCCACTTCATCATGAATTCAACAGGCGAAGTAAAGGACAGACCCAGGGCGCGCGCACAAGTGGGATTACAGGCACCCAGTGTGTTACTGGGCAGAGTGGTCTGTGTGTGTCTGAGGAGGTGTAAAATGTCTGTTGCACAATCTGAGCTGCAGTCAAGTCGTGATTTACTTCCTCTGGTTGGCATGGCAACAGGAGAGAGTGGCAGGAATGCTGGGTGCAGGAAGAATGTTTAAGTCTGTGTGTGTGTGTGACAGCGAGCAGACACATGACCATCATCATCATCCTCACCATCCTCACCCAGCAGCAGCAGGGCGGCGTGGCGTCCTGTGGCGGCTCCATTACATAACGCCTCTCCTTTAAGCCTTCAGCTGGATCAACACAAACCTGTGATGTCATCAAACTGCTTCACTGGCCTCCACAGTCAGACACCGGCTCTTTGTCACAGAGAAGCCGAAGCTGTCAGGAAGCTACAGATCCAGGCCCCGGTGGACAGACTGGGTCCTGGATGAGTCCGTTGCTTCTGTCGGCAGCGTGTGACGAGCCGCTGAGGTTCCCAGTGTTCCTGAACCAGCACAGGCCGAAGCACAGAACCCTTCCAAGCATCTTTCTGTCAGGAACGTGCTTCAGTCAGTGTTTTATCCGTCATTTTGGTGGGAGGCTCAGAACACTTCAACACCCATGAGCCTCGGGGGCTGTTGCTATGGAGAAGTGGCTGGTCAGAGGCTCGAGTCAGAGCAGTGGTGAGAACAAGACAGAACTGATCCAGAATTTTAAACTGAACGGATGAAGCTGGTTTTCACTCCTCTCAGCAGCAGCACGATTGGATGCTTCTCTCTGAGATGCACCATGGGAGTTGTAGTTAATGTCTGGTTTTATATCCACGAGCTTCTCGTAGCTTTCACTGTTTGTTTTAAATCTTTGTGCTGGTGCCTGAGGCAGCAGATTCACCTCGATCCAGACTGATCAGAGACACAGGTGATGAGGCTCACACAATCAGACAGGCTGGAAAGGAAACTGAAGGCAGACGGTCAAATGATTGATAAACTGATTATCAGAATAGCTGCAGGCGACTCTGGCTGATTAACTGATTAACTAATGGTTACTAATGATGAAGAAACTAATATAAAACATAAAATCTTAACGAAACTGAACTGATTAAGTGAGTGAATGAAACTGATCGCTGGGACTCATCGATTCTTCGATGAAGACAGTAAATGATCAGATGTTGGATCAGTTTCAGTGTTGGTGCTGATGCAGAGGATGAAGAGTGTCAGCATCTTTATGACTCATTAATATTTGTAAAGCGCGTTTTGTGTGTGCTTTTTGTGTTTTTTGTGTTTGTGTTTTGTGTGCTTTTTGTGTGCTTTTTGTGTTTTTTGTGTGTTTTTGTGTGCTTTTTGTGTGCTTTTGTGTTTTTGTGTGTTTTTTGTGTGTTTTTGTGTTTTTGTGTGCTTTTTGTGTGCTTTTGTGTTTTTGTGTGTTTTTGTGTGCTTTTGTGTTTTTGTGTGTTTTTGTGTTTTTGTGTCCTTTTTTTGTGTGTTTGTGTGCTTTTTATGTGTTTTTGTGTGTTTTTGTGTCCTTTTTTGTGTGTTTTTTGTGTGTTTTTGTGTGCTTTTTGTGTGTTTTTGTGTGTTTTTTGTGTGTTTTTGTGTGTTTTTGTGTGTTTTTGTGTTTTTTGTGTGTTTTTGTGTGCTTTTTGTGTGTTTTTTGTGTGTTTTTTGTGTGTTTTTGTGTGTTTTTGTGTTTTTTGTGTGTTTTTGTGTGTTTTTTGTGTGCTTTTTGTGTGCTTTTTGTGTGTTTTTGTGTGTTTTTGTGTGTTTTTTGTGTGTTTTTGTGTTTTTTGTGTGTTTTTGTGTGCTTTTTGTGTGCTTTTTGTGTGCTTTTTGTGTGTTTTTGTGTGTTTTTTGTGTGCTTTTTGTGTGTTTTTGTGTGCTTTTTCTTCCTCCTGTCCCTCAGTGTGTAGCTCTGAGGTTAAAAATTGATCTTATCTTTAGGAAACTGAGACTAACGACGTATTAAAGCCCAGACGCTGCTGGCAGACGGTGCAGCCGTCGACCACAGAGGCTGATGGGTTTTTCTGCAGATGAGTTCTGTGTGGCTGCAGCTAGTTATAAGATTCATTTGTTATTAACAGACAACACAGTAGTATTATTGTTTATTATTGTACATCATATGGTCACACTTAAAGTGACAGTTTGAACTACACTGTAAAGGGGCAGAAAACACTCTCTAAAATGGGTCGTTCTGTAAAGGGAGTTCTGCCAGTGAGAACTGTCAGCTCGGAG
Source organism: Toxotes chatareus (assembly GCA_016801885.1). Taxonomy (NCBI): domain Eukaryota; kingdom Metazoa; phylum Chordata; class Actinopteri; family Toxotidae; genus Toxotes; species Toxotes chatareus. The sequence goes on along the minus strand of CM028905.1, from coordinate 624,981 downwards.
CCGAGAGCTTGCTGAGTCAGTGGTGTTGAGTAACCGATGGATTAATGGTGTGTTCGAGCTCCTGGGCAGGAAAAACCTGCCTGAGCTCCTCTGTCCGGAGGTTTCAGGCGATGGAGCTGAACTGAAACAAACACGAGTGAGTGACTGTTGCTGTTGATCGGCTCAGAGTGTGAAACTGCCCAGAGCGAACATGTGAGGTTTACCACAGTGTGACAAAACAGGCACAAAAAAACACCACAGGCTAAATGTCAGTTCAGCGGAACAGAGGCAGAGCGGTCAGCGTGAGGATGCGTCTGCAGCCTCCTTTAAGATGCTGCTTCTGTCACTACATTCAGATTATTCAGTTACGGGACGTCACAGCTCGTTGATGCTTTGCTTTTGTTTTCCTCCTTTTGTCTGGACGAGATAAAACACTCAGAAAACTAACAGCAAAGAGAAAAGATGAAAGCTGTCTCTGAGTCTTCCCCCTCGATCAGAAACCTCTTATCACTGAATGACAAATCAGTGATCAATAACCTGTTTCAGAGGGTTGCTGACTGAACTTTGTGCTGCTGTTTATTGTGTTAGCTTCATGGAAGGCAGGTTTATTATCAGACTGTGGAAGGTGCACAGTTCCCTACCTGCTCATACACAGCTCGTGCTGTTGGACAAACCAGCCTCCATTTAAACGTCCTGCTCTTTTGTTGTAAAAAGTTTCAGATTCACAGGTTGTGACATTTTCTCACATCTGTATCTGGATTCTCGACTGAGACTCGAGTCTCAGTCTGTTCATTTTCTCTGTGTAATCCTGTTTTTTTCTGTTCTCCACTTTGTCTCCACGACCTGATCTGACTTCAGCTCCTGTGTATTAGCCTGATGGCAGATGAAAGTCAGTGCTGCGGTGGATGTGCAGGGGATTGAACCTCCACCCTGACGGTGTCAGTGCCTTGCTCAGTGGTCTCTGACTGTCCTCTCTGTCTCCTCCTCAGTGTGTAACTTCATGTGTCATGAGAAATGCCTGAAGACGCTGCAGTCGGTTTGCTCCTGCATGACTCCATCTGCGGTGCGGGTGAGTAACGACCAGCTGCCGCCTCCCAAAACTCTACACACACCCCGACATGATGTTTATTGATCGGCTCAGCGCCGATCACTCAGCCCGACTAACCGCTGCACCGATCGATGGACCGACAGTGAACAGGAGGACGGGTGTTTTCCCCTCACCTGTTCTCTGTGGTCGGTTCCACCCTGAAGAACAGGGCTGTGATTAATACACCAATAACATCCTGATCCTCCGCTGAGCCGCAGACTGGACTCTGAGCTCAGTGTTTGGAAATGAAAGAGCAGCTCCATCCTTTCATCCTCACCCTGTCATCCTACACAAAACACAAACGCCTGGATTAACGTTTTCAGTGAGGGAGCGATGCACGTTCACGGCAGCAGGACAGCGTGCGACTGGAAACCCTCAGCAACTTTTGTTGAGCAGGAGGCTGTGTCCACCCCTGTCCACCCCTGCCCACACCTGTCCACCCCTGTCAAACCCTGTCAACCCCTGTCCACCCCTGTCTACCCCTGTCCACACCTGTGTCCACCCCTGTCTACCCCTGCCCACACTTGTCCACCCCTGTCCGCCCCTGTCCACACCTGTGTCCACCCCTGTCTACCCCTGCCCACACTTGTCCACCCCTGTCCGCCGGTGTCCACCTGTGTCCACCTGTTTTGACGTGTGATTTTCAGCTGCATTAACGTGCCGTGTGTTCATGTGTGTTTACGCTGCCCCCTGCAGGTGCCGGTGGCTCACTGCTTCGGTCCGGCAGGTCAGAAGAAACGTTTCTGCTGCGTCTGCAGGAAACAAACGGAGGGAAGCTCGGCGCTGCGCTGTGAAGGTCAGACCAGTGCCATCGTCACTTAGACCAGTTTAACCAGCACCTCATGAAGTTTGTTTACACGTGAACGGTTCAAACCGTTCTCTGCTGGCTCACTTTTCAGATTAGAAGCCTGACGTGGCAGATTTAAAGAGGAGGATCTTTTTATTTCTGTATGGAAGTTTAGTTTCTGCCTTATCGAAGTATTCAGTGCTTCCTGCTGGTTCCTTTAAATATCCATTCATTTGCATTTACTGCCCAGTGATCTGCACAGCGTGGGGATGGGAACAGGCTCAGCGACTGTGCTGAGTTTATGTGGAGGTCGCTCGTCCTCAGTCCTGCGGCGCCGCAGAGATAATTCACAGGAAACAGAGGAATGACTGTGTGAGGTGTGAAGATAACAGAGTCAGAGCTGGACAACAGGACAGGACGCAGAGACCAGCAGGGTGGATAAGAGTTTGATAAACACCCCCCAGAAATGAGCCTTTCCTCAAAAAACTCATCGGTTTGGAAGTAAAACTTTATTTGTACAGCACTGAAACAGGATTACACACTGCTTCAGACAGACAGACAGACAGACAGACAGGTTTCAGCTGGACCTCAGACTGAGTTTAACATGAACAGCTGATTCTCTTCACACACACACTGATGTTAGAGCAGCTGTCAAACCTTCACTGTCTGACCTGTGAACGAACCTGTGACCTTTGACCTCTCATTCCTGACATGAGCTGTGACTCAGATTACATGTCACTAACGTGTGTGTGTGTGTGTTTCAGTGTGTGAGCTGCATGTCCACGCTGACTGTGCTGCCTTCAGCTGCGCTGACTGTCGCAGTTGTCACCTGGACGGGAATCTGGAGCAGGTGAGTCTCGCCTCAGTGAACTGAACACACACATCATTATCTTTGAAGTCAGAGCTGCTGTTGTTTACGGGCTGGAAACAAACAACTCACTCTGTCAACACAATAGCATCTGTAACAGGTGTGTGTGCAGTGGACTAATCACATCACGGTCTCACAGGTTTCAGCTGGACCTCAGTTCACATTATAAGAAGTCAGCACAGACACATACATATATTTATGTAAAACTTATCACCTGGCTCAGGTGTGAGTGGTTCACCTCGTGAAACACCTGCTGGCTCCTCCTCCAGGTGCTGACGAGCTGCCTCAGCTGTTTGAGCTCCAGACAAAACAAACCGACTCTGTGTTCAGGGCAGCAGCTGTGTGTGTGTGTGTGTGTGTGTGTGTGTTGCTCTGGGCTCATTGATCAGTTACAGTCGTTGATTGAAATCAATCCTGTGGATCTGTTGGCTCCTATAGAGCTGATGATGGGAGTCAGTTCATCGTGAGCGGCAGGACGTGGAGGGCTGGACTGGGTCAGACTGGTTCTCTCTCTCCACAGGCAGAAGTCATCAATATCCAATCAATACGTTCAGTTTTTGATCTCTGTCTGTCTGAGGCTCTCAGCTCTGAGCCCATTGGTTCCCAGTAAAGACGGAAACTTTAAAAAAACACCTGACAGACGCGTGGTTCAGCTGATTTTTTATCAAACAAACAGGAAACAGCGACTCTGTCAGGGACTATTTTCAGCAGCGGATTAATCCACATGTGGTGCTGCAGAGTGTTTGAGGCAGCAGGACGGTGTCTGTGTGTGTGTGTGTGTGTGTGTCTCAGTGGAATCACACACATCAGGGTCTGGTTCACAGTCAGCTCCTGTTAAAAGGCAGAAACCATGAGACAGCGATCAGACCAGTTCTCCCAGTCGTACAGAACGGAGCCACTCGCTCACAGGATCTACTTTCTGTTGCTGCAGGATACGTTTCACCACCACTGGAGGGAGGGACACCTCGCGTCAGCAGCGAGGTGTGAGGTGTGTCGGCGTTCCTGCGGTTCGTCCGACGTCCTGGCGGGGATGAGGTGCGAGTGGTGCGGCATCACGGTGAGAACCAGTCACAGCACATGTCAGTAATGACACAATCATTCCAGCCGCGCTGTCCGTCCCTGCTGACGTGACCCGTCTCAGAGCCGACAGACCAAACTGGAGGCGGGACACAGGGCGTCAAACAGGTGGACTCGTCCTCTTTGTGCTCGTCCCTCGTTGATCTGATGTAGTGACGTCCACAGAGCGAGGACGTCCTGAGTGTCCAAAGAGAAACGATCTGAAACGTTCCCACAATCAGCTGTGACGCGTCGCTGGTCCTCACGCTGAGCTGATGAACTGTGTGAGTCTGAGGTTCGTTCCTGGGTTATGGACGGACAGGACGGACAGGAGGTTTTTCTCACTCACTGATCGTGTGTGTGTGTGTGTGTGTGTGTGTGTGTGTGTGTGTGTGTGTGTGTGCGTGCGCGCGCGCTGTTTGACATTTGCAGAGCCATGCGGCGTGTTACCTCAGCGTGCCACCAGAGTGCACTCTGGGACGTCTGCGCTGCATGCTGCTGCATCCGGCCTGCGTCCGCCTCGACTCCAGAAACTTCAGCAAGATGCACTGTTACCGTATCACAGAGAGCTGCAGCCACGACCTGGGTACACACACACACACACACACACACACACACACACTCCAGACCACATCCTCTGATGCTGCTGACACACAGTGGGTGTGAACCCTCGGCTGGTTTCCTGAAAGCGTCTCTGCTGCTCTGAGCTGTGAAACTGAAGCTGAGCTTCTTCAGATGAACGATGATGATGATGTTACTGATGAAGAGTTTCTGAGCTCCGAGGCTGCGCGCGGCTGAAACATCGGCACGGAGCTTCAGGGTCACTTCCTGATCCTGATCCTGATCCTGAGAGATTTGTGTCAGTCCAGTTTTTAAAACGTTGTTTTTCATGCTGCTGCAGAGCTGAAGTGAAAACACCATGATACAGACACAGACATTCAACAGAACCGCTGAGACCAGCTTCTATTCATTTATCATTTGAGTGAATCCACCTCTGATCAGGGCGTAGCTCTGTGATCTCTGACTGACGGTTCCCCTCCATGTTCCCCTCCATGTTCCCCTTCATGTTCCCCTTCATGTTCCCCTTCATGTTCCCCTCCATGTTCTCCTCCATGTTCCCCTTCATGTTCCCCTCCATGTTCTCCTCCATCTTCTCCTCCATGTTCCCCTCCATGTTTCCATTAGATAACTCAGATGATGTGGATCCGTCGGCCGTGGTGTCTAAGGACGGTCAGCCAGCTGCTCCAGAGTCAGGTCAGTTCATTTATTACAAACTAAACTTTGTTTTAACTTTCAAAGCTCTGATTTACACTCCGAGCTCCTGAGATCAGGCTCAATGTCTCCGTCTGAGAGGACGAAAAAATTTACAGAAGTTCCTGAATGTCGCACTGTGTGTGTGTGTGTTTTCTGACTCACAGGTAAACAGTTTCTCAAGGTGTTTGATGGTGATGATGCAGTGAAACGGAACAACTTCCGACTGGTGTCCATTTTTCGGGCCATGAGGAACGAAGACGTGGTGGTGAGAGCCAGCGTCCTTCTCTGAAACACAGAGTGTTTCTGTGGTCATTTCTGTGCTCCGTCCCAGAATAAATCCTCGGCCTAATGCTGCAGTACCTGTGTCGTCCTGCAGGAGGCGGCACTGAGGGCCTTCTACCTCCCCGATGAACCTCAGGACTACGAGCTGCACGAGATCGGCGGTCTGCAGCGTCTCCACAGCGACGACATCCTGAACCGTAACAGCGGTCCGGACAACAGGAGCTCTCTGAAAGACGGAGGTGACGCCTGGCTGCTGAGGGCCAAACCCCGAGAATCTGAGGACATCAAGGTGTATGCCACCTGGCCCAGGTGAGGGATGCTGGGAAATGTGACGCTGCTGTAACAGTGCAGAGAATAATCCCTTCATTTTGTTAACTGCACCGTGTTATTCCCGTTTGTTAATATTCTCACCTGACTGTGAGCTTTCAGGTCGGGCGCAGATTTTGTCTCCGTCTCCATCTCCAAGGACAGCACGGCAGCTTCAGTGCTCCCTGAGGTCCTCACTCAGCTGGACAGACAGGTAAAAACCAGGTCCCGCAGCCTGGAAAAACCTGGAAATGTTGTGTGATTGTGTGAATTTACCTTTTGTAAAATGTCCACCTGACACACGTGGACATGAAGACACACAGTTGTCCTTTTCACAGCAGGAAAATGACAAGTGAATAAAACGAACAAGCTTGGAAACAGAGCTGTCAGTCCAGCACAGGTAAAGGTGAGATGTGAGAATCACACACTGACTGAGACGTGCTGCTGATGTCTCCTCATCGTTTCAGGGGGAGGACGTGTCCGGCTTCAGCCTGCTGGAGGTCTGCATGAGCAGCAAGCAAGGTGAGAAGAAATATCCTGCGACGCACTGAAACACCAGCGTGGTCCCTTACACCCCCTGTCCTAATGACCTTCCCGTTTCTGTCCCTCAGTGCAGAGACAGACGCTGACGCCTCAGGAGAAGATTCTGGACAAACTGCAGGAGATCAGGAAGGTGAGAGGAGAGGTCGAGTTCTGTCCACATACTTTTGGCCACGCGGTGCACTTCAGGCTTCGGTTGCTGAACACAACGTTGTGTAATCTCTGACAATCAGCTGGAGAGAGGGGAAGGTTTTACAGATCAGAACGTTTCCCGCCTGAATAAATGAACGATCGGCGTGTTTCTGTTGTGCTGAGAGTCTGATGAAGCTCCTCAGGTTAACTCAGCCCTCGTGTTTCCTAGTTGTCTCTGCGTCAGATGAACCAGACTCGGTTCTACGTTGTGGAGAATGGGAACCGAACGGTGCGGGTCGGCCTGCTGATTGGGGGACTGCCCCCCCTCCTGACCAAAGAGGAGTACGTCCAGCTGATCCAGGAACACCTGACCATCAAGAGTGAGTCTGAGTTCTGCTCTGAATTTCTCCAAAATACCGTGGGCTCGTTCAGCAGCTCAGCGCCTCCTCATTCAAACGTAAGCACAGCAGAGTCGAACACACTGATCAGGTTTATGTCCCAGCCTGTCTGGTCTGGACTCTGCTGGTCTACGTCTCAGTCATGTCACCGCAGGTGCAGGTCTCAGCAGTTCACCTGCTGGGTAACATGCCATCACAGCTCGTTTGTTTGTTTGTTTGTTTGTTTGTTCATGTGTGAAGGTACACAGGGTGAAACCTTCATCCACTGCTTCACTTCCTGTCTCCTTCTTATCGAGGTCAGTTCCCAGCAGGACGTCCTCTCTAACCCCCCCACCTCTCTCTTTATCTCTACAGGCCACCTGGTCACCATCAGCCACTTCTATCCCAGTCAAGGTAAGACGGTTGTCATGGAAACTGTGCTTAACCAGATCTCTACTTTATGCCTGATGGTTCAGCCACAAAACTACACAACACAAAAACACAAAGCTAAATTTAACTCTTGCATGTGTCTGACACTGGAATCAAACACCGTCCACAGACACTGGTTTCATTACACCTGCCGAACGTAGAAATGAGCATACACACCTGCACAGTCTGGGAGTTTCTTTACTTCGATTCTAAATTCTGTTCATGGAGAGCTCAGACGGATCCACTGAGTCTGGAGGTGACCTCTCTGTCACATCACGTCATCACCAGCTGTAAAACACACACGGGTGATATATGTAGAATGAGCACATCAGACAGATGTTTATCAGCTGATTCCTGTCGCTCCTGTGAATCGATGAATATTTTACCTGACGATCAATCACATGATGTGACATGGTGTATCTGTTTCTGTGTGTTCAGGTGCGGTGGCGTTGCAGATCTCGTGTTTCTCCGAAGCAGAGAGGATCTACATGTTGGCTAAAGACACGTCTGTCAACAGCAAGACGCTCACCTCCCTCGTCGTCCCAGAGATCATGGTAACGACCGTTAAACAAAACCAACGCTGTCTTCCTGTCTCTGTCCACAGACTGATTCTGAACTGGTCATGAATCAGTTTACACTGGAAAACTGGATTTAGTTGATTTGAATCAGGTTGTGTGCAGACTAAAACCACTTTGTTGTAGTGAATCCTGGATGCCACTGGAGGAAACGAGCCTCTCACAGCAGAAGCATTAAAAGAATTCGCTCACGGTGGTGAGACAGCTCCAGAAATAACTTGGAAAACAAAGCAGAAGCAGTAAATCTTCAAGAGGACAACTTAGACTTGTGTTTGTGAACTTGAAGGAGTGGTGGAGTTTGAAAGTTGCAGTCTGAACTGAGACAGCATGAAGCTGGTGTTTAGTTTGATTTTTATTTCTGTGTCCTGAGTCAAACATCTGGCTCGTCCCACGTGGGAACACAAGACACCACTGTTTAATAGAACACACATGTTCTGCTAAAAGACGAAACACAGTGACGAACACAGTACGTCTGTATTCTTTCAAATGAGCTGCTCCCAGTTTAACCAGTCACAGCACTGACTCTGATCCTGGTTCTTCTTATTTCTCAGCACAACAAGTTGGCAGAAGGCGTGTGTCCCCTGCTGGTGTTTGTCAACCCAAAGAGTGGAGGTCTGAAAGGCCGTGAGCTCCTCTACAGCTTCCGGAAACTTCTGAACCCGCACCAGGTCTTCGACATTTCCAACGGGGGACCGCTGGCCGGGTGAGAGCGGCAGCAGTGTTTATGTTTTCATGTCTTGTTGTTTTATCAGTTTTTTTTTGTTGTGGTTTTGGCTTTGTGTTTTTTAAATCAGGTGTTTGTCTCACTGCTGCTGATGGTTTCCCAAAGGAATCAATCAATATTTCATTTGACTGGATGTTTGATTTCCCAGCAGATTTCAGTGACCACATCAGTGTGTTTACATGCAGACAAGAAACACGCTACACAGGAAATCAGACATTTCACAGATCGAAGTACTGCAGAAAGTGTCCTGTTGTGTGTTCACACTGTGGCTGTGAATCACATGTTTCTGATGCTCCTGTTCCCTGCTCTCTCTGGTCCAGACTCCACACCTTCAGGGAGGTTCCAAGGTTTCGGGTGCTGGTCTGTGGGGGCGATGGGACAGTGGGCTGGGTGCTGGGAGTCCTGGAGGCGGTCCGACACAAACTGGTGTGTCGAGAGCCACCCATCGGCATCGTACCTCTGGGAACAGGTCAGACCGACACTTCTTGAATTTGAATGAATGAAAACTTCATGTTTTAGTTTGAGGTTCTGCAGAAGCTCCAGAGTTGAGAGCTTTAAGGTTAACGGACAAGTCCGTCCTGTCTCATCAGGTAATGACTTGGCTCGTATCCTGCGCTGGGGGCCGGGTTACAGCGGCGAGGATCCCTGTCACATCCTGGCCTCTGTGGACGAAGCAGACGAGGTCCTGATGGACCGGTGGACCATCCTGCTGGATGCCCAGGAAATGTCTGAGGACGGCAAGGACAACGGCTTCCTGGAGCCGCCCAAGGTCTGGTCCACGCTCTTGGTCTTGGTGACCCCTTGGTTTATTGCAGGGATGTGCAGATAATGAACTTACTACTCCATTAGCATCAGACTGTGCAGGAGTGTAAATAAAAGGTGGTGGACTCACTGTAACTGTAAATATGATGAAACTATTCTGTAAACTTTTCTTTTGTCTCCCTCAGATTGTACAGATGAACAACTACTTTGGCCTGGGCATCGACGCAGAGCTCAGCCTCGACTTCCACCTGGCCCGAGAGGACGAACCGGATAAGTTCACCAGCAGGTACCGTCCTGTAGTCCACCGCGGTTCACAAAGTTTGCTCAGACACAGCTGAAACATGTTTCTGCAGGTAAAGGCCAAATTTCCCATCATCCTCTTTGCTTCCTCCCCCACCTACAGGTTCCATAATAAAGGAGTGTATGTGAAGGTCGGTCTGCAGAAGATCAGTTACACCAGGAGTCTCCACAAAGAGCTGCAGCTTCAGGTGGACACTCAGAACGTCCCATTACCCAACATAGAGGGACTGATCTTCCTCAATATACCTAGGTAACACACGCACACACACACACACACACACACGTCATACATGCATATCAAAGACACACACAGATCTCATGGTAAGAGAAATGTCTTTATGACCTTATGTTCATCTTTGTGGTGTGTGTGTGTAGCTGGGGTTCAGGTGCTGATCTCTGGGGGTCAGAGGTCGACAGTCGCTATGGGAAACCGAGCATCGATGATGGTTTGCTGGAGGTAGTTGGGGTCACTGGGGTCGTCCACATGGTGAGACAAGTCCCAGTTTTTATCTGTTCTTGTTATTTTTTATTTATTTGTCTGGACATTGGAAAAACAGTTTATTATAAAACTGCAGGATACGTTCACAGTGACACTCACACACACAAACACACTTTCACCGACATACACTCACAAACACATGAATCCAGAGTAAACAAGAGCTTGTGCAGGAGAGAGAGGAAACGAAAAGACCCGTCCTTACAACTCAAGGCAAAATAAACACGATATTGGAAAAAAATAATAAGAGATGACAAAATAAATAAATAAATATGTGTCCACACTCCTAAGAACTTTAACATTAACTTTATCAACTGCCTGATGATCGATATCTGTAGGCAGCAGATACTGATCCATCTTAAAGTCCACTGACTTTCACATGTGTGTGTGTGCAGGGCCAGGTGCAGAGCGGCCTCCGATCTGGGATTCGTATTGCTCAAGGGAACTACATCAGGCTGACAGTAAGTAAACCCATACCTGTCCAGGTGGACGGAGAACCGTGGGTCCAGCCACCGGGACACATCATCATCTCTGCTGCTGGACCAAAGGTATGCCCCAACTGTCTTTGTTCCTTTCATCCATTTTCTACTCTATTCACCTTTTTCTTTTTTATGCCATCCCTCCGTGTGTACACCTGTAGTTAGTGTGGGATATGCTGTGTTCCTCTGCTGTAGGTCCGGATGCTGAGGAAGTCCAAACAGAAGCAGAAGAAGTCATCGGCTGGTGTGAAGGACGGACGTTCAGAGAGTCCTTCTGCTAGAGACGGAGGACACTGACCGACCCACCTGAACATCACTGTCCTGCCATTTACCTGCTTCCTGCTGCACCTGAGAAGCCATTTTGGTGGGATCAGCCAGCCGTGATTACACTCACGCAGCTTTGTAGCCACGGCGACGGGCCGCAGATCGACCTGGATCGCTTCACGTTTGGCCTAGTTCAGGTCACATTTCCTTCTTGCTGATTACGTACTTACCAGTTACAGAGTTCACAATAACCATGGTTAATATTTAGCACCTAAAATTTGCCTTTTTACTTAAAATACAAGATAGTAAGTATCTAATACATTCGTAATAGAATGACATTAATCCGCAATGAATGAGAAAGAGCTGATATTGAATTCTGACAATTTCCCAGTATGGATAAGCTTCAGAGTTGAGCAGAAACAAATCTTGAGAAGTATTTAACAGAATGTGACTGTTTTTGTACAGTGAGTATCAGTAGACTCAGTGTCAGTTCATATATTGTAAAAACCTAAGTTGTGAAACATAATGTGCAGCTATAGAGTGATCGTGACCTTCATTTTGACGGAAAATATGAAGAAACCGAATACTGGAGCACTCCGCAAGAGGCTTGACAGGCAGTTCTTTAGCAGCTGCAACCACGTTATGTTTGCTCTCCTTCTTTACTGACGGTTTTCTGAATGTCAGTGGAAAATGTTGATGCCGCGGTGAAGCTCTCCAGAGCTAATGAGCGCGCAACATCAAACAGGAAATCCCTGATTCTCTGAAGCCGCAGTGACCACTGTGCAGCTTCAGTGTGCAACTGGAAATTTCACACAAGTCAAGGGATTGATTGAAAAATAAATTTAATGAGTCTGATAAATGGCACAGAGCGTTACATGGAGATAAACTGTAAAGCCTGAAGCACAGTTCGTATTTTAACAGAGAGGAAGCTTATTCTTGTTAATACTTGTTGCTACTTTGACAACAATACCGACTGTAATTACTGTGTATATATAAGTCCTGCTGTCAAAGTGGTGTCACCAAATTTGTGTCATCTCAAGTTGATAAGATCTACATAGCTCTTGCTTGTGACTTGGACAGATGGACAAAAAAATTCTGGCAGCTATAGCAAACGTGTCAGCTATTACGTCTATCGTTTCAAGTACTTGGATCATTCTGCAATTAATTTTTTTGATAATGCACCCTGCTAAAAAGTCTGAAAAACTAAAATGTAAAAGAAATGACGCTGTAGTAAACTGCAGTATATAGTTTAAAATAAAATTGGTTATGGCTGAGCAATTATATCAAATGTTACCAAGTTAACAAATGATTAAGATTTTACTGAGTGGTGACAAAGATGCGTGCTTAAGCAGAAAATTGTACAGCATCAGCAAAAACAAGCTAGTTAAATTCTTTATCAGTTAGATGTTACGTTATTTTAGTCAAATTCATATTATTAGCTTCTAGAAGACGAAGAAACAAAAAGAGATTAAAATGTAGTGATGCGTTACTTACGGTGTTGTAAAAGTAGAGGATGTCGCATAGTTAAAATCTTTTTAGTCTTCCTGTTTCTACGATAGAAACTGTGTTGCAGCTTTTCACAGCGTTTTCAGCTAATGCTAAAGTACACGCCTGACATTTTTCTTCTTTGTGTCTTCCCTGATAGCAGTTAGTTCTGTGGTTAAATTGTAAGAGCATTTTATAGATAAAGTGTTTGAAGATGGATCTGAAGGTTGGTGGTGTCCAGTCCAGTGAGCAGCAAACCCAAAATGTATGGAAGACAAATCTCCAGTATCTCTAAAAAAAAAAAAAAAAGAAAAGAAAAAAAGCTAGAAATTGTTAAAAGGAGATATGCGCCATCGGTGGCACCCAAAAAGTAGCAAGAGAACTAGCTAATCATGTGTTTAACTACGTTTCCACCTCTGTAGGTTTTTACAAACAGGCTGCCAAAATAAAAACTTAAATTAGAAAGTAAATGGAGGAAAAGACTTCTTAAACTGTGGGAACAATATGTTCCACTGTGACTGAGTCACTGCTCATATCTGGTGCTACAGTTAGCACCAAATTATCGTTTTGCTAAAATAGTGTAGTAACTAGCTCCAACTAGCTAGTTTTCTAGGTAGTGTCTGGTGCTAGCTACATTACCAGGATGGTGAACTAGTTGCCACACTAGCTTACCAAAACAAAATTAAAACAAAAGTTGAATAATTTTTAGGGGGAAAAATAAATCAAGGGTATAAATTTACTAAACTAAGCTAAACTACACTAGCATTACTGACCTGGGGAGATAGTTAGCTGGTTTACTAGCAAACTAGATGAAACTAAACTAAACTAAACTAAATGAATCCATGTATTTTTTTTTAGGAGAAAAAGAACATAAATTGAGGCTGTACATTTACTGAAATGGGAGAACAAACATGACACAGCAGTTTCAAAATTCCAGCTAGAAAACTAACTAAAACTAGCAACATTGCTAGCATAACAACCAACTTTGCTAGCTGACAAACTAGGTTGGCAAAACTAAACTCAGTAAATTGGTAATAAATAAATAAAAGTAAATGAAGGGTAAATGCAGCTAGCTGAACAGTCAGCTTGCCAAAACAAATTAATTTGAGAAGCAAATGAAATAAATCCGGGTTATGAATGACTAAATTCCAAAACTTTCTAAATTTAATTACTTATTTGAAGGATTGATTTTTAATGTGAGGGAAAAATACTAAACCTGAGGAGCAATTTATCCAAAAACATAAGAAAAAGATATTTTAGCCCTCTATAAAATGTACAATCTAAAAAACCCCAAAACCTTAATATATGATCATTTTGATGTGTTAAGTCTTGTGCTTATTAGCGTTGTGTCTGGTGGCAATGCAAATTCATAGATTAGACTAAATTTGAACTTGAGACAAAATACTTGCATAAAACTGTATCAAAGCATCACAAATGAAAAGATCTGGCACAGAAATGGCACAGATTTGGTGCAGCTTATTACTGTCGTATTAGTTTTATCAGGCCAAGACAACACACAGACAGACCAAACGTTCCACTGCACTTTTGACGTTTGATGTGTGATTTCTCACATTTAAAACCCTAAAAGCTTCAGCTGCCGGTTTATGCTCAGACGGCCTCTGACAGAAGGACTGAGGACGATTTTATGACAGAGGCACTTCGTCCACATTCCCAGAGATGCAGGGTGTAAAACACAGTTTTCAAACGATGGTTAAAGCAGGGATCTCATGCTGAAGGTCCCAGCCCTTGATGTAGCCACAACAGTGTTTGATCACTGTGCTTTGGTTGTAATATTTGGATTTTTTTTAAAAATCCAAGCTCTGCATTGACTGATTTATTTTGATGTTTTTGGTGCTAGACGATAACACTTTGTTCTGTGCTTGACTTGAAATTCGTGGATCATGTTTTTGTTCAAAGCCTCAAACCAGAGTTCAGTGGTATGTTGTGGGAGGACTAATGCAGGAACTTCTTTTCTGAATGCATCTGATGCAGGTGGATTCATGTGCTGAACATGATGGACAGGAAGGTTTCTGGCTTTGGATAAACAGAGGTCTGAGATCAGTTGCTGGTAAATCGGTGGCATTAATTGCTCATTTTAATGGACTGTTGAGTAAACTGCTGAGCTTCATTCGCAGTCACAGTAGCTGAGTAGTTTTTAAGATGTACAGATATGAGATACTGTCATAGTGTTTTATTTCATGCATGAAGTACTGTAGTTCTGCCTCCATGTAGAGCTGAGTGTTGTTCTTCATTCACGCTGGTGATTCAGTACGTTGCTGTTACACAACCAGAACTGCTGGTTTTACATGTTTTAAAACATTAACTGCGTTCGCTTCACGTTCCTGCTGATCATTTTCCAAATCACCGTCAGTTTTTAGGTTCATTTCCTGCAGCCGAAAATTCCAGTTCATTTCTATTAAAATCAGCTTTCACAGACTTAATGCAGAGAGACAATCCCTCACAGTCAGTGTTCTGTCTAAAAACATCTAAAAGCTTATACTTGTCTATTTATATTTATGCAGCAGCAGCGTGTGTGCACATCCCAGTGATTTCACATTGCAGGGGATATGCAGGTCTTGAAAAATTTTGAAAAGCATTTACTTCGGTTTCCTCAAAACAAAAAGGTATGCAGAGGTATTTAAAAGTCTTACAATTATTTTACATGTTGTTTTCTGGCCTGGTGCAGGCAGTAATGTTTTTAATGATGAATTAAAAACTGAACACTGCATCATGAAGTTGATACAAAGCCGAGTACTTTTTTTTTCCTGCACACGAGTTGCAGCATGTTCCTGTTTGCACAGGATCTAAAAACAACAACACTTCAGATTCAATAATGATTAAATGATCCTACAACTCTGATGAAAAGAGAAAGTGATGGGTTGACTGTGATGGCTTCAGCAGGAAGTTTTGGTTCTCTGCAAGTTGATTTGCATAGAAATTAAACACAATCAACCCTAAAAAGCTGCGCTATGATTTACAGGTGGTTACAGATGGTTAATGAGCAGCTCGTCCTCAGAATTCAGACCAAAAAAAAGCATGAAGGGTCCTGTAGCTTAGGAAGGCTGTTCAGTTCGAAGAAGAAAGTCAAAGTGTTTCACCTGTTATGACCTGAAGAATAAGAACCAATTAGATCTGTATTGACAGCTGATCATGTCCCCGCCCACAAGATTATCAGCGTAACACTTTTAGCCTCACACTAATTCCTAAAAGGCCAAAAAGGATCATGAGAATAAAAAGCAGGAATCAGGACTAATGCTCAGAAAGTCCACAAATACGAAACACAACAAGTAGCTAAATCCATTCATGTGTTTTTGCATAAACAGTAATATAACAGGAAGTTCTCCTTCACAGCTGAACGGGCAGGAAGTGTCATTTAGCTGAGTTTGAAAGAAAACATTTGTTAGATCTGTGGTCGACTCATTCAAACAAAGCATGGATTTAATCGTTGGTTTTACTGCGCTCAAACATTTTCTAAATCCAGACAGAGTCGATGTCTCTCTGGAAAAACTCTGAAGACACTTGTGTCTGCGAGAGACCGGGTTCAGTAACACCACCACGTGGAGCGGGGGTCAGCGGAGGCCCCCAGGAGGTGGATTTGGCAACAGATGGATTTGGTGCATTCTCTGAGCGATTCAATATTTCTCCCACCTCAGATTTTTCAAAAGCCTAAATTTATTTTTCTGTCTTGGTTTTTCTTCTTTGTTGCCAAACTGTCAGTCGCACACACAACCTTTCATTGACGCCACAGCCTTCTTCTACGTTTTGTTGAATGTGTGAAATGTTGAAAATGTGCTTTAACGTGACTCTTCTGCTTCTCTGCGTCCGTTGTGCCTCGTACCGTCGACTTAGCCTGTTGATATTAAGCCCCGCCCATCAGAAACCAGGTAGTGGTTTGGTGTGGAGGTTGGAGTCTGTGCAGTGCCTCATTGAAACGCTTCGACACCCTCAGTGCTCTGATGTTCAGTGTGTGTGTGTGCGCGTGTTAACGTGTTTCCTGCCGGTTCAGTGGTGTGTTCACCTCTAACGTGCTGAGCTAACGTGCCTCCAGGTGTCATTTACACTCAGTTTTTCTTTTTGCTGTAACTTGGTTCAGTTTCTACCTGAAGTTTTACTGAATAGATGATATGTATATTTTTGCAGACAGAAGCTGTTTTTCTTAGTTTCACTGTAAAGTTTTAACTGTAAATTGCACTAATTGTTTTACAGATGCTCTTAGATGTGATGTTCAGGTTATTATTAATGTTGTAATAACTAAAGTTAAATATATAGTATAAATATATATGTTTAAATAATGATTCTTATATGTGTTTAATCACAATAAACTAAAGACATGTGAGAATGAAAGACTGTGTGCACTGTGAGTTTGTATGAACTGAAGACACCTGATCTCTCATCTTGGTATAAAGAGCAGAAATACTTCAATTTAAAAACCAAGTCCTGCTTTCACAACGAACACAAAGTAAAAGCATGAATGTGTCATTTGCAGTTTGATTACAGAACAAAATATCACATTAATAAAAACTAATACTGATGTTATTTGTAATGGTCAATCACTTTGGTCCCAGACTGAGATCTCCTACAACTACTGGACGCATTGTCATGAAATTTTATTCAGACATTCATGGTGCTCTGAGGGTGAATCCTACTGACACTGATGATCTCCTGACTTTTCCTCTGGCGCCACCAGCAGGTCAACATTTTCAGTGATCCAGTAAAATATGAACAGCTTTATAGAACATAAAGCAGCTGCAGATGTATAAATACAGGTGTAGTCAGACCTCTCTCCTGCATTTGGCCACACGTTCTCTCCTCCTGAATCCTTCTCCAGCCTGATCCAGGTCCACACGTTCAGTGCTCACTGTGTCCAAGAGGGACATCAGATCAATAACTGTCCCCCTCCATGAGGAGGAGGGTCCCTCTGTGGGGCTGAGGGACAGTTTACAGGCTGAGTATGAGTGAGAATGCTGAAAGTCTGAATTCATTTAGTGATCAACAGTTTAGTCCACACTGACTGAAATAAGACACACACAGAGAGCAGAAATTAAAAGGAAACATTAATGTCAGTAAAGATAATAATACAACACTGGACACTATTGTTTTACATGGTCAGATAATAATGAGCTTAAAGTAAAGTATGGGTTACACCAATTTTGAAAATAATTTGAAATTTAAGTCGTAAGCCTGTTAAAACTTTAAAGGTAAAATTCTGACATTAATCAAACTGATTTTAGTTTGATTATAGTTCCTTTATCCCAGATGTAGTCTGAGGTAAGTGACCTGTGGCAGGTTCTCTGTCTGTCACACTGATCCCTGACTCCAGAGCTCAGCCCGGGAGCTGTGGTGTTGCTGAGTTTGACCAGCAGGGGGCAGAAGGACAACAACTTACCCTCAACCAAAGATAGTTAATGATGAAGAGGAGTCCCTCTGCTCTCCTGCTGAGGTATGATGACTGTGCCTTTTCTCCTCAGGGACAGAACAATGACAACAGGACAGTTAACTGAAGAGACTAGTTACCAAATGTCCTTTGCCAAGTTTGGCTGCACTGAATGGAAA
Source organism: Toxotes chatareus (assembly GCA_016801885.1). NCBI lineage: Eukaryota > Metazoa > Chordata > Actinopteri > Toxotidae > Toxotes > Toxotes chatareus. The sequence goes on along the minus strand of CM028905.1, from coordinate 607,246 downwards.
TGGGGAAGTTGACACATACGAGTTGTTCACAGGTTAAAGTTTGGGCTGAATAAAAGCTCGTTGTCTGGCAGTGATGGTCTCTCACCTGGTGTCTGTTTCCTGTTCACCCTGCTGTCATCGTCCCCTGACAGACACCTGAGAGACAAACACTGTGAGCACCTGAGTGTAAACAGGCTTCTTCACATTCCCCTCAGCCTAATGAGTGTTAATAATGAAGCTGAGTTCAAATCTAAATCTTATTTTTTAAGTTTTCAGAAGTTATTTCACATTTCAACACATTACAGTAAATTACTGAACTAAATTATTTATTGTGAGACAAAGTATGAGGTCTCTGCTCTCTCTTTTCTCACTGTTACAAATGAGACTGTTAATGTTTGTTATTTTTTACACTGATTTTTTCACGTTCTTCTTGTTATTAACCTAACATCCTGCGTGTGACCTATACTTTGAACGTCGTTGTATTCTGTTTCCTGTGTTGTTATGAGAGAGTCAGATTACAGATCAAGTGAATATTGATTATGCTGAGTTCAGTGTTTACTGTCTGTTTGCAGGGCTGTTTCCGGGGGCGCCGCGATTTATCGAGTAATCGCGGCGGCCTTGTAATAAAGATTATTGTAAAGGTTTTTGGCCTCGGAGTGAGACCTCTTCGTGTTTTGGCGCCTCTCCGGTCGAACCACACGTCAGAGGGAAATTCCAGTGGGGAAGGAAATAAACTTTCTGAATCTGTGACACGGACCTGGTGGTACCTGCAGGGCCCCGTCGCTCGGTTCCTGGGAATGAAAAAACACCGAATTCGCTCGGATTAGAATAAGTTCGTCTTTATAAACCGTAATGACGCGGTCGTATCGCGTCATGACGCAGTCCAGTTAAGCCACAGTCGCTGGTAATGGACCCACTGGTTCAGCATGGGCATGGCGAAACGATGAGCAAAAGTCAACTGAAGTGAAATAGACTGAGGACTGTCACTCAGAGTTCATGTTGAGAACCCGACTGTTCACCTGACCGAGCTAACCAGGTGAGAACGCGTTAACTACCGGCTCTTACTAACAGCCGACTGAACTAACTACATTGCTGTGTAGGTGTTTTTCTTTGTCTTAACTTTTCCCGTTACAACACTGAGTCTTGGCAGCTTGCTTTGTTATGCTACTCACTTCCTTATTAGCCAGGTAACTTTGAGAACTCACACAAAACTCCGTCTTAAAAATGGGAACTTTAAGTTTTGTTTTCATGTCAGCAAACATCAGCGGTCTTATATCAGCAATAACGATATGTTTTACGTTTATGGGGATCTATGGTTAATTCGGCATATATATATCTAACATGAAGTCATTGTTTTAGTAAAAGTTTCTACTTTTGCTTCAGCTTCACTCGCTGGATTTCCTGCCATCACCGCCCAATTTTCTCGTTCGCAGAAGAGAGTGTGGGTGAGCCGAGAAACCGTAGAAAAGCTTAAACTGTCATTTAAAGTGAACTGTTATGTGATTTTTACACTTGTCAAATGGCTTGGTTCTTCAGAGTAATATTAAGACTAATATGAATCAGTTTATGTTCTGTAGCCCTATGTTTCAAGGTGAATAGTGAAGAACTCATAATTGGACGATTTTTGAACGGAGTCTCGTGTTACGTTCCGCGCACAAAACCTACGGTGCAGGGGCTAGTTCCCAGTTAGCACGGACAGGTAGCTGTTTGAATCTTTTAGGACGCTCTGAAACATGACGCCGAGAATCGGACATGAGGCGTAGCGTTGTCCGCGCTGTAGAAGTGGTGGCTGGCGACAAATGTTTGTATTAAAACGGTCGCTTTAAGGACACAAACAGCAGAAACAGCCCGGTAGTGCCGACCGTTAGCCACCGAGCTAGCACGGTACACACGGGCGCGTTCACGTGCGGGAACTCGCGATGCTAAACAGCAACAAGTGTCAGAGGAATCAATAATCAGTGATCAATAATAATACGCGTTAACTTTGGGTAACTTAGCGTAATGCACTGAAATTTTATTGTTATTATTTAAACCTGTTCACTCAGCTATTTACGTTGGTTTATAAAAAAAAAAAAAAAAAATTGCGCAAAACGTTCACTTTTAAAAAGTTACACTTATTTATTAATAGTTAACTGAAGAGTAATAAGTGTTCGTGTTTGATCATCATCATTAGTTAATCAGGTTTTGTGTTGTGTCCTCAGCAGCTTCTGAGGGCCCCGGGCACCGATTCTGTTGTGGTGGAATAATACTGAGGTTTTCTGTGTTTTAATAACTCAACACACAGAAACGATAGAAACAACAGAGGAGTTCAGTATAAACTAAAAGGGTTCAGGTAGAGATTATGACTCTGAGTCTACAGGACCAGGGGCTAAAGGATCAGGATGGAGGACCTGACAGAGCTGATATCCAGTGCTGCAAATTTCTAACAGAGTATGTAGGTCCACTGATATGCAGTGAACCTGGGGCATTAGGGCCCCTGCTCAGTTACCCCTGGTTACCTGCCCACTCAGCCTTGTCTGTTACTGAGTTGAGATTTTGGTGTGTGTTTCATTGTGACGTGTTGTGTTTGACCTTTGCAGACACCATGGCTGGAGACGACCACTACCTTCATAATTCCAACCAGGTAAACTCACCTCTCACTGTTCTTTTGTTTCCTGTCACACAGGTGTTTTATCTGTGCAGCACGGCAGCAAAGTGAATACTGTGTTATAACGACGTCCAGTTTTCTCTGTACAGTGAGTAAAATATCTTCCTGTAATCACAGTCACAGCTGTGATCTGAGAGGCCGAGCTGTGGAAACATGATTTATCAGACCCAAAGAAGTTTTCTTCATTTAAAGTCAATAAAATCTGTGAGAATAAATCAAAGATGGGGCAAGATTTCTGCAGCACGGTGGTCAGAAGATACAGTTTCACTGAACTTTCGCCTGATATTCTCCAAAATGGACACAGATGTGCACTGTGGACTGTCACAGGTTTTATATCCAGGGTCTGGGAGAGTCTTTAAAAAGTCTTAGATTTAATTTACAGAGGTGGTAAATATTTTTCCTCACGCTGTGGACGGTAACGTTAGTGCTGCAGGAAACTGTTTGTCATTTCTGTGGCGTGTGTGTGTTTCTCACACCTGCAACAAGTGGCTGGAATAAACCTGTGCAGGAGGGACCAAAGGATTAATCATTAATCAGAATTATTGGCAGATTCATTGATAATGAGAGTGATCTTTTTTGTCTTTCATTGGCTTCATGTCAGTTTTTATTTTGCCTGATGAAAACATGTAAAACATCATTATATGCAAATCTGTATATGTCACATTGTTAATGTCCTAATTATTAATTATTAACGTCCTGATGTCTCCGTGCAGATGTTTGACAACATAATGATGGATGCATCATGGGATTTTCCACATTTTCCTGCGATGTCTCAGACCCCGTCTCTGAGGACAGGTGAGAGTTTCTGCAGGTGCTGCTCGCAGTCACGCTTTGCCACGGCTGTTAAAGAGCACACTGATTTGATTGATCTGTGTTTTTTTAGCAGTTTTTCGGCGGTGGCGGCTTCGTTCCTCCCTTTCTACAGAAACACAGAGCAGGCGTTTCTAAACCTTCAGGTTTAATCTTCCTGTGAACGGTGTCGTGTTGTGATAACAGCTCGATTATCTCATCTTAAATCCATAGAATATGCTTCTGTGTAGTTTCCAAACCTGTTATCCCACAGTGACATTTTCATTAACGTCCTCTCCAAACAGAAACCGTGTATTTTAAGGCGTCTCTCTGAGGATTCGTGCGTTTCTCTTGTTCTGCATCCTCTGTGGGATGTAGTGGTTTAATATTTAACTTTTACGCCGACACTCAGTGAAAGGCTGCGAGCTAAAACAGTCATTTGAGCCGCAGGTGGCTCGGCTCAGCAACAGTCACCAACTCAGTTTATCTCTCATCTCATTTTCTCTGAGTTCATTTCACAGCTGAAGTTTTTAATTTGTTTTTTTGTCCTTTTCATTTGAAAAAGATAAATTTTTCTCTGAGGCCTTTTTATGTGTTCCCTCTGTTATAATTATCCTGAGCGAGTTCACCTTCACGGTGGTCTGCTCCTCACTCTGACTGGAATCCATGTAGATTTAATCGTAGTTTTAACAGAGCTAATGGAGAGATATGTCCCAGACATGGTGGGAGGCTGCTGTCTTCTTACCCGCACAAATTCAATTTTCCTACCTTTCCTGAGTGATCCACTTCCTGTTTATCGTCTGTCTTAAACATTTGTAGCTTCTCAGATTTGAGAATGTGACGTTCCTCTGTCCTGAGAATTAACTGAATAAAAAATGAAAGCTGTTCAGAGAGCTGTGGGAAATTCGAACTGGGATTTCTCACTATTTTCTGACGATTTTAAGACGTAATAATAACAATGAACTGGGTAATCAAAGAAAATAGGCAGATTGATAAATGAAATAATGAAAGTTGTGGTTGGTTGCAGTCATAGATTTCTGATTCTGTGACAATCTCAACGTTCACTCACTTGATTGGTTTGGTCAGTGAAACTGTAAATACTCAAACGTCAGTGGCAGAGATGAGGAGTTCCGTTCTGTATTGTTTTATAATACGTACGTTATAAACGTAGAGGAGAGGTGTGTGTGTGTGTGAGGTGGCTCAGACACGCTGTGAGGGGTGAACGGGACGGTGCGTGACCGACATGTATGGAGCTGTAACACGGTCATCACTCAGTCACGTGAACACACACAGAACATGTTAGCTGTTCTGTGTTGCTGTGTTTTCTGTATGTTGTGTTTCTGAGGAGCTGGGCGTCACCTCTGATGTGTTATTGACAGCTCATTGATTATCTGGCTGTAGTTGAGGTGTTTTGACTCTGGGGGGTTTCAGCCTTCTGCTCGCAGGTGAAACAGATCATCACAGGAGGGCAGACGTCAGAAACCTAACTTTCTCTTTGGGAAAACGAATGCACACGTGTGTGTAAAGAAATGAAATGAGACGAAGTTAAAGTGAAAGAGGCCTTTCGTGTTGTCTCGGTATCAGTCCTCTGTGGTGAGTGTGGGACAGAGTCTCTGCTCTCACTTCCCTGTTTGTGTCCACACATTGCTGCTGAATTAAAGAGCAGCATATTTAAGATGAAATCAGCGGTTGTAGATGTGTAGGACAAGGGGAAAGAATCTTTCCTCTGCATTTACATGTGAGTAATACATGTGATTCATCAGCAGAAGCTGCTTCGCCTCCTCCATCACAGCTTCGGTTCAGGTGATACCTTTTAATATCTTGATGAATATGAACACACATTATGGAAAAAGTTGTTCTGTTGAAAACTCAACTCGCTTTAATTCTGTGGGTCAGAAGCCACGACTGACTCTGGGTCAGGAATCACCAGCACATGAAATACAGGAGCAGTGTTTGGGGTAACACACAGGGGTAATTAACCTGCTCTATCAGTCTGCCCAGTTAGTTTTAATATTTCTGGTGAGTCTTCGGTCGAGCTCGGCTCCTCGGTTGTTTTACGCTGCCTCACTGTTTAAAAAGGAGATGAAACGAACTCTTACACCCTGATCCATCGGTGATAATCTAAAAATGTCAGATATGATAATAAACCAGTCACTCTCTGACTCCTGATACGTGAAGGACCTTTGGAACACTTCAGCTTTAACTTGTACCAAAGTGTTTCTGAGCAGACAAATCTTTAAACATAGGTCACAAAGACAAACTTTTGATTCTGAAAATGGGCTAAAAAAAACTGCACTAATAAACTGTCAGCCTCTGCAGCAGCAGCTGGAAAATCCCAGCAGATCCAACAGCAGCTGCCACTGGACAGTTGTTGCCTCCTGATATTCACCATACAGCTCCACACACCTGCTGCTGCTGCCCCCCGCTGCTGATGATGATGATGATGATGATGGCGGCTCACCTCTGGTGCTCTGTCGTCTCCACAGTCAGATAGTTCTGACAGACATCGGTCTCATCTCTGTGTGCAGTCCAGAGACGTCCCAGACATGTTTAGCCTAGCTTAGCACAAACACTGGAAGCGGGGGGAAACTGCTAGCCTAATGGCTTGAACCAGTGAAAATTGTCGTTTTGAATGGACTAATTGTTTGAGCTCTGTGATGTTGTCTGATTAGTGGAACGATGCTGACTGTCTTTGTGTCTCTGTGGTTTCAGCGGACGGACCTTTCCTGCAGATCCTGGAGCAGCCGAAGCAGGTAGGACTCACCTGTCCTTATCATAGAAACTGACAGGGAATAATCACAAGATGTGGGAAGAATTATTACTGCAGGGACGAGCTGAATTTTCAGTGTTCAGTATTTTCAGATGAAACGGTTTTAATATTTTTTTTAACATTAGCATTTAAATTAAATATGACTAAAACATCCCACACAGATAAACAAGTAACTGATAATAAAAAATAGCTGCTGGTTAATTTTTTGCTGATTGACGGGTTAACTGACTGATGGACACAGACACCCAGGTTATTTATCAGTTTCAGTGCAGGTAGAGCGGAAAACACACACACTAATTTATCTGCTGCTCATTCGTATGTGGGCTGATGGCGTCGGATACGAGGCCGACGCAGACGCAGACTGAACAAACTGAATCTGATCACTAAACTCAAGAACTCCATTTTCATGATGTAGACATGTTGCTCATCATGGAAAAAGAAAATGTCGAATTAATGTGATATTTCAGTCCTAATGTCAGCTTTGATATATTCTCAGTGAGTGGCACAGACTGCCTCAGAAGAATAGATGGAAACTGAGTCATTCAGACCTCGTTTCATCTGGTAGACGTGACCAGGCTCTGAAAGGCCTTAATGCCAGTTTCATTTTCCATCACATATGAAAATTAGAATGACTCTCAGCAGACTTCATACCTCCCTGTCTCACCGCGTCAAAGGGAAGTGACAGAAAAATTCCTGGTTCTGTCCCTTTAATCGGATCCACACCAGAGCTGAACGGGTCTGTGGAATCCTGCTCAGACAAACAAACAAACACAGGTGAAGACATAACCTCCTGAGCAGAGGTGCTGAGACACACAGGTGCCGTCAGGAGGTGATGAGCAGGACCTTTCACCCTCTCCACAGGACGTGACTCTCGTCATCGTCTCGAGTCGCTTGTTCTTCTCTGTTGAAGAAGGAAAAGTTTCAAATCGCTTGATTTTTGAATTGATTGATTTTTTTAAACCCAGCTCCTGCAGCAAACAGACCAGACCCCCGTGCCTCTGTGTCACAGTGTCCCTCTCTCTGTCTCTCCAGCGTGGCTTCAGGTTCAGATATGGCTGTGAAGGTCCGTCTCACGGCGGCCTGCCCGGAGCGTCCAGCGAGAAGAACAGGAAGACCTACCCCACCGTGAAGGTAAGACTTTCTGTCCGTCCGGTTTCCTCTCTGCTCGGGACCCAGAACTTCGCGCTGAGCTGCCAGCGTCCACAGACGTGTGGGCGCTGTCTCTGTGAAGGTGTCAGAGGTTTCAGGTGAGAGGTGAATCAGGTCGAACGCAGGCTCTGCTGGAGACGTTTAATTTCACTGACGTCAGTGTCAGATGGAAGCGTGAGGCTCTAACTGCAGATCTCAGGCCTGAGCAGCTCACACTCACCCTGAGGAGTTACAGTCTGACAGCGGTTTGACAGTTAAACCTAATTACTGATTGAAAGGATGGGGTTAAATATAATGTCCAGGAAGTGATGAAAAGCATTTGATGCATAAAGAGGAATGAGAGCTGTGAATGCAGAGTGTGGTCGACTTCTGTCTGCAGAAACAAGGAGGAAATAAAAGAGCGTTTCCTGCAGGTTAAAGAGCAGCGATCTGAACTTATCATGGTGAAGAGCTCCGGCTGTGTGTTTCTGAGGAGTTTCCTCTGAAGGGACAGATCTCAGGTCCTCGGACCGACACACATTCAAGGACATGAAGGACATAACATCACAGCTCACTGCGATCTGTCCACAGACCGGCACAGGTGACACATGCTCACCTTTACTCTCAAACTTTAGAATTAAACTTTTCTTTTATCAAACTGTTTGAACAGTGACACATCTTTTTTCTGGCTGATGATGATGATGATAATGATGATAATAATAATAATAATTGTTATTATTATTATTATAAATGTATAATAATAATAATTATTATACATTAGCTGAAGCAGTAGGTTTATTTTTCTCATTTATCAGCTGCAAACAAACAAACCAGAATAATCAGACAGTGATTTACAGTCACGGTGTGAACGTCTGTCTCTGACGAACCTTGTCCACTGACAGCAGAACGTCTCGCAGCAGAATTTAGTTTCTATTTCCTGTTATTAATACATTATAAAATAAATTAGATTGTCTTTCTTTATTCCTGCAGATTTAAAATATTTCACACAAATAAAATGAACTTTTTAAAAACGTTCCTACAGAAAAACCAGCCCCTGAATAAAGTGTGGGCTCGACGTGTATCTCTGATTGGCTGAGAGTCGGAGCAGGTCATTGATGACAGCAGCAGTTTTACTGTGATGCTGGGTCTGTGGACCCGTCTGTGGGCTCGGATCAGGGTATTTGCTGGTCAGGTAGGAAGGGGCCGTTTACTCCAGATCACATTTGATCCGCAGGTCTTTGTTTGATGGTTGGTTTTGGCCTCTGAGGCTGTCACAGTTATACAGGAGCTTCAGTTTCTGTTGATGTTTAGTTTGGAGTCTGAAGCTCCCACATGTTCCGACCAAACCACAGACGACGGGAAATCCCCAGATTCCTGCTGCAGTCTGAGTCTTTGCCTTTACTGACTGACTCCGTCGCACTTCACTCAGAAAGTGTACATAAAATTTCACCAACGTGAATCCAGATTTTAGACACGTCCCAACAAATGCTCGTCCTAACTGTCGTAACGTCTGATAATCCTCAAAGCAAAGCAGATGTTCTGTCAGGAATGTGAAGAAAAGAGGTAAAATAGAGGACACAGGAGACGACGTCTCCAGGAGTTCACCTGAAACATCAGACATCAGAAGTCTTTCTTTATTCACACTGGATTTAGATGATACACCTGGGAGCTTACCTGGATGATGGTGAAACATTTGGAAAAATCTGAGATAAACCGATTGTTTTTGGACGTGGTCGAAATAACGAGCAGATCTGGAGAAATTGTATTAATGTGAATCCAAGTTACAGACACATCCAAACAAACTGTTTGTCAAAATCAGGAAAATTCAAATGTCTTTATTTATTTTCATAGAGAAGATTCTAAGTAGGAAAGTGTTGAATGAACTAAGCTCATCAGCAGCTCTGACCTTATGTCCAACATGTCTGTGTGTTGTCATACAAAGATATCTACCGGTTAGCATGCTAACGAGCTAGCCCCAGCCCGTCTTGTAATACCACTTTGTTCCTGCAGAGGTGTCAGTGAGTCACTGTAGTGTCCAGTCTGCCCCCAGTCCGACATGGGAAGCAGAGGTAGGATGAAAGCGAGAGTTAGCGTTGGCGTCTCCACAGCTGGAGACAGCTCTGAGCGAGTGAAAGGACAATGAGAGGTGTCTCCAGCTGTGGAGACAGCTCTGAGCGAGTGAAAGGACAATGAGAGGTGTCTCCAGCTGTGGATGAGACGAAGCCCCCAGAACAAAGCAGGAGCTTTTCCTCTGAGTGTGTGTGTGTTCGCTCCGTGGGTCGCGTGCATGTGGTCGTCGGTGTGTTTGCGCGTTGAGGCTGCAGAGCGGGAAATCCCCTCCTGATGATCTGGTGGGACCAGTGGAACGATGAGGATGATGACGCGTCTGACTCACCAGCCCTCTGTGTGAGGACGCTGTCATCAGATAAATCATCCCTCAAATTCGTCGTTTAGCTGCTGACATGGCCTCTGCTGCTGCGGTCTGTATCCACCGAGTTCCACGGATGTTTGAAACACAGGTTTTCTTTTGAACCGATGACGTTTGGGTCGCACTTTATTTTACGTCTGTAGTTTCCCAGTGATTTCCTTAGAAGTTTCCTGGTTGTAATGTCATTCAAAATAAAGGGAAATTGGGAACTTCCCTAAAAGATGCGCTCAGTACAAAGTCGTCCTTTGTTTATGATCAGCCACTTTGTTCTTCATGTATGACGAATTTTAGACAAATGACTGACAGATGATGTCACCCAGGCACCCAGAAACCAACCAGAGCTGAAACGATTGGTCAGCTGACCGACCAGCCTGTGCGTCTGAGGATGCATCCGACAGGCAGCCTGAACACACCTCTGATTTCTCCGACCTGATAGATCGGACTGAATGTGATCAGTGACGAGTGGTAGTACGGTCACACGAGTCATCGAAAGGCTCAGAGCAGCTTTGTCTGAGTATAAATACCCAGTGGGTTGGCCTCAGAGACAGGTGAGGCACCCGTCTCCTCCTCCAGCTGTTAATCGCAGAAGCTACAATTCAAATTAGCACTGCTGAAAATCTCACTCGTTCTAATTGTGATGTAAAAACGATTGATCATTAATCTTTTCAAGCATCGACTGAATCAGTAGAAACGCAGAGAGGAGAATTGGATCTGCAGATCCCAGGTCAGATTTACATCAGAGTTCACACCGTGAACATGAAAACGCACCGACACTTCACATGGTTCTTCATCGTGTTCAGGTTGTCTCTGTCTCACTGTGTGGGCTTCATTTGTCTCGTCCAGCATCGGCGTTCTTGACCTGCTGGTGACTTAGGGACAGAAACTTGTTTCCTCCACCGAGGACGAGTTGATGTTTTCAGGGATGTCTGTGTGTCTCAGTCTGAAATACCAGCCTCTGCATTTCACTGACGTTTGGTGAAAACTTTGACCATGTGGTGAAGAACATGATTGGTTTTTGATTTCTGAACATTGGTCTTGCAGCATAAAGGAGAAAAGTCTGGCGTGCTTTCCCCATGATGTTAATCCAGACTTGTATCTGGGTGTAAATTAAATTCTTTGTGTTTTCTGTCACTGAAATAAGACGTTCAGGAAACTGCAGCTTTGACGGAGATCTGAGCGTTTGCTGGTTTTATGGTTGACATCAGTGGAAGTTTCTGCTTTTGAAGAGTCCCTGCTGGCCTGGACATGTCCAGGGTTTACACTAGAAACTGTCTCACACAGACACAGACACACACTCACTCACACCTCCACTGTGTTTCATGTCTGTTGGGAATTTCCTCCACATGACACCCACATGTAGTTACAAGGAAGTAGAGTTGCGTCACAAACAGGAAAGGTTCTTAGTTTCAGGATGGAGATGAAAGCTCGACATCCAGGGGTGTAATATGTGTGTGAGCGCCCACTCTGGCCCAGAAATACAGACACGTTTAACCCTTTGTTACGATATGATGGATCAGCGCCCTCCCTCACACTCGTACGGCTTCGTATCGCTCGGTAGCCGCAGGCTGCTGATGGCGGCCGAGCTTCATGGTGGAAAATGGAAAAATACTGAATTTAAAAGTGTAAACGTCTGCTGCTGTTCATACTCAAAAACTGAAAAACACAAAAATATTGTTTTCTCTCATGTACGATGGAGAAAATCCTCCAGTCCTGATGTTGGCTGAAATAACTCTCAGAGTAAGATGTTCTTGGACTGAGTCGGCTCCAGCTCTGACTCTCAGCAGAGAGAAGGAAAAGAGACAGAAACTGATTCAGGATCAGCCCAGGGCTCAGCTCATAGAGGGACTTTATTGATCTCACAGCAGGGAAATTTACTTGTTAGGCAGCTCACAAGAAAAACAGGAGAAGAAATAAAGTGCAGAAGAAGAAGAAGAAGTGTGCGTGAAATTCAGTATTTACAATCTAAAAAAAAGTTAACAATACAAAACAGTAAAAACTGGCTCTCTACAGATTTACACGACGATGGAGGAGTGATGAGTAGGATGCTGTGGGAGAGGAAACTTTATTTTTTATTGCACCTACTGGAACATAAAATAACAGTGGAGTTTAAACACGGTAATTCCATTCCTGTTCTGTCGTAGTCCAGACTGGATCTGAGATGGATCTGAGCCACACCTGCACACACCTGAGACACTTTGTGTTTTCAGGATCCGTCAGATTTAGTGATGACAAACGCTTCACCGGCAGATACCAACACCCTCTGCTGCAGACTCCATGCGTGTCTTTCTGCCTGCAGGGAGGATCAAGCTTTACAGATATTTATTGTAACGTCTTCGAGCCAGGAAACCATCAAACACCAACACTCGCTGTGTTTCTAGGAACTCGGTTTGTGTGCCGGAGAGCCGCGATTGGCCGACAGAACCGGGAAGAGGAAGTGGGCTCGTGTTTATTTACTGCTGCAGTTGCAACGTTCCTGCAGGCAGATACCTGCAGTGACATGACTCTCACACACACACACACACACACACTGTAGAAACAGGAACGTGGTATTTTTTTACATCTGATTTCCTTTATGTAAAACATCTCAGGAACAATGACATTAAATGATCAGATAACATGAAAGTGAGCCACACGAGCTCAGCTGAGATATAACAGGTTTGTAATGTTCACAAATTCCATAGTTAGCAGTTTTAAATCGTTTGTAAACCTGTAGAATAAATGTGCACGAGAAATTCACGTTTGAACGTGTGTGAAAGAGACTGTGAATAAATAATTGTATCAGTGGTGAGTTAAACAAAGACTCTGTGGAAAACACAGTGGTTTTGTGAACGTGTACAGATACACATCAGAAGCCTGAGCGTAAAACTCAGGGCCCAAAGTTCCCGCGCAGCACTGAAGTTACACGTATGAATTTCGTACCGTCTTTACACCGGAATCTGATTGGACGGTGACAGTCCACTCACAAAGCAGAGTCCGATCAGAGGGCAGGTGGCTCTGCTACCTGCAGGTGCAGCGGATTTTTAAGACGGGCGAAGGAGCGGGCTCTCAGGGCGCGGCTCCTCGACAACCTGCGTGCACGAGTGATTGTCCTGTGTGAGCCGATCCACGGCTTGAATTCACAGCACTGTGTGTGTGTTCCCATGGTAACGTATGTTCTGTCAGTGCCGTGAACACTGGTCAGAAAGGTAAAGATGTGAATGAGTTGTGAGCAGAGAACTGTTCCAGGTTCTGTAGCTCAGTGGTTCTTCGTGGGTTATTTCATGTTGGTTCAGTAAAGGTGTGAAACCGTTTCCTGTTGAGTTTGTGAGGTGGAGTCGTTCCACTCTGCTGTTCCTCAGAGCTGAATGATCATCAGGTCGTACCGGCTTCACTTAGTATCTGCTGTTCACCAGGAAAGACGCTGAGTGATCGGCTCTCTGCAGTTTTCAGTGGCTGCAGAGTAAATCGATGAGCGTGAGTCTGCCTCAGCCTCCGTACCTGATCTGCTGCTGCTGGTGGTGGTGGTGGTGTTGTTGGGGTGGAGGGGAGCAGTGAGTCATCTGTACCTGGAGAAAGTGCTCGTGAACCACAGCAGAGAAAAACTGAGGGACACAAAAAAAAAAAAACTCCAGCCTGCATCGGCTCGGCTCTGGTGTTGTCTGTGTGAGTCATCTGTGGAGCTCTGAACGACTTCAGAAACCACAATCTGTCCGATCTAACCTCGGATCTGACAGCGCTGTCGTCTGATCCCTCGGCCCAGTACTTTCCACACCAGGCTCCCTTCACCTAATTTACCCTTTTAACTGTTTTATGATTGAAATGTTTGTTAGAGTTCAGGGAAACATGCCGTCATTACCTCTGAATCCAAACACGCAAACAAAGAAAGCCTCCACGTGAAATCATTGAAATGATTGATTTCTTTCTGATAAATAATAATAATCACAGGTTACTTCACCTGTTTACTTGTCAACATTACTTGGTGACGTTGGATAGGTTGTGTATAAAGACATCCCTGGATTCAGCAGCTCAAATGTCAGTCAATAAAAAACAAAACAAAACCTGAACATCATTGGTTTTGAACTGTTCCTCCTCTGCTGTCTGTACAGCAGCTTCACAGACTGAAGCTAAACCCAGTGTGAGTTACTCTGTGTGTGTGTGTGTGTTACAGATCTGTAACTACCAGGGTCCGGCCCGGGTGGTGGTCCAGCTCGTGACGGCGCTGACCTCCGCCCCTCAGCTTCACGCTCACAGCCTGGTGGGAAAACAGTGTGACAAAGGGATCTGCATCGCCGACATGCAGCCCAAAGACTCCAGCATCAGGTCTGCAGGAACACGCGCACACACACACACACACACACGCACGCGCGCACACACACACACGCGCACGCACACACACACACACACACACACACACACACACACACACACGCGCGCGCGCACACACACACGCGCACACACGCACACACACACGTGCGCGCACACACACACACACACACACACACACACACACGCACACACACACACACACACACGCGCGCACGCACACACACACACACACACACACACACACACACACACACACACACACACACACACACACACACACACACGCACGCACACACACACACACACACACACACACACACACACACACACACACACACACACACACACACGCACACACACACACACACACACTCACACGCGCACACACACACACGTGCGCGCACACACACACACACACACACACACACACACACACACACACACACACACGCGCGCACACACGTGCGCGCACACACACGCACACACACGCGCGCACACACACAGGCTCAGTAATACTAAACGTATTTTTTGTGTGGCAGTTTTCCGAACCTGGGGATCCTCCATGTGACAAAGAAGAACGTGGCAAAGACTCTGGAGGAGAGGATGGTCGAGGCCTTCAGGATGGGATACAACTGTGGAGTCTCCATCCACCCGGACATCGATGCCCTGCAGGGGGAGGTCCGAGTCCCCCGAGACCTCCATGGTCAGTCCTGCTCAGTGTGTGTGTGTGTGTGTGTGAAGATGTGATCCTATGAATCCTGTGTTTTTTACCTAAATAACGTGTGTGTTTTGTTTTCCTCATGTTGTGTGTTGGTTTTGTTGGACTGGACTTTGTCCGATCTCCATCTCAGACCACCAGCGCGGTGTGATCAGCACGGCAGCGGCTCTTCAGGCCAAAGAAATGGACCTGAGCGTGGTGCGGCTCATGTTCACGGCGTTCCTCCCCGACAGTGACGGAGCTTTCTCCAGACGACTGGAACCCGTCGTGTCAGAGCCGATCTACGACAGCAGTGAGTCCAAACACTCACGGGTTCACTCAGCGCTGACCTCTGACACACTGCACCCACGTGTCCACTGCTGTCATCAGTGGACTGATTATCTGCCTGAGTTCATGCCTCCGGTCTGCTCCTCTGTCTGAGCAGTGCAGTGAAGTCGTGTCAGGCCGCCTGGTTTCATTTCCTTCCTCCTGCTGCTTTAGTTTCTGAACGCTGCAGCTTCCTCTCAGAGGACTGAAACCTGCTCCAAGTTCATCGCTGCAGGATCAGTTCTGCACTTTCACTTTACAAAATATGTCACAACTCAAACTGCAGATTTTTGTTTTCTGAACGTGCAGAACGAGAACAAACAACGTCCTGAACACAGCCTCACCGATGGTGGAGCTAAACACGGTTCATCCTCTGGAGAACAGATCCAGGTGTCAGTGAGGACACATTTAGTCCAAGTGGAGAGAAATAGTCTGGTTAAACATTGAGACGAGGACGTAACCTCAGAAAGTGTTAGAGACAGATGCAGGATCCAAACGTCCTGACTCTTTGTCTTTCTGTCCTCAGAGGCTCCAAACGCCTCCAACCTGAAGATCGTGAGGATGGATCGCACCGCCGGCTGTGTGACCGGAGGAGAGGAGGTCTACCTGCTCTGTGACAAAGTCCAGAAAGGTGAGGCGGGCCGGGTCAGGGAGGGGAGGGGAGGGGAGGAATTTATCTGTAGAGCTCTTCCTAAAAACCCTCTGCACGCTGATTAACGCAGAGCAGTGACTCACAGTGAGACACTTCTCTGCTCTGGTCTCTGTGGAGTGATGACTCTCTGCTGAACAGCTTTCCATTTTCACTTCACATCAGCCTGGACACGAACACTGATGCAGGGATGTAACGAGTGTAGAAAACGTGAATGAGGAACCGAAGTGTTTCGTGTCCGTCAGCCGACAGCATCGCCTGCTGGAAGGTTTTTAATGATTTACCACACTGATCAGACTGTTTGTTCCCCACTGAAAACTGACAGGCTGATTGTGACTGTTGGAGCCTTTCAGAGACTCATCACTCTCTGCAGAGCTGCAGGATTTCAGCTCTGCACTCGCCGGCGTAGTGCGCCTGGATTTCTTTTTAAAAAACGAGCACAGTGGCTGGAAAGATGAGTCTGATCTTCGGAGACATGAATCACACATTCAGTGATGATTAAACGCTTTAACAAAACGCAGAATGAATCACCGATCGATGATCAATGACTTTCCATTGGTTAATGATCCTTCTCAGCGTCCTGCGGATGTACAGCAGCAGCTCATTGGTTAGGCTTCTACCTTCTGACATTTTCAGAAGGCAGTCACTTTACTATCATGTGCTGCAGGAAGCAGCAGCAGGAAGCACAAAATAAAAACCTTTTCATCGTGAACGTAGAGAAAGTAGAAGAGTGAGTTGTTTTTCTGAAGCTTTATTTAAAGGCACTGAAGCGGATCTGCTGCCGCTGTGAACGGGGACCAGTTTTTCCTGGTTACAGCGGTTTTGATGGGTTCTGCTGGAGGAAGTCCAGCTCCAGGGATTTCCCCTTCGTATGTAAATCCCTCAGGAGGAAGAGACGATTCACGCTGCTATTTTTTTTTTCCTGCTTCAGACCTTTTGACTTTGACTCAGTCTGAAGCTGCTGGCTGAAAACCAGTAACTGATCTGGGGCCTGTTCCACAAAGTGAGTTCAGCTTGGTCTGGATGTGTTGGGCTTATCTGGGTTCAGTCTGGTTTTACCTGCGGCCACGAGCGCATCCGTGTGACAAATGAAATGAAGTAATTAAAATGACATGAGATGAAAGGGTGAAACCTGCAGGTGAATTCAGTCACAGAGGAGCACGAGCGTGGTTCCTGTCTGACTGTGCTCAGGAAATATTTAACAGAGTGGATTATTTTTCTTGTGACAGAAAACAGAGTGTAGTTTGTGTTTCCACTCGTCGTCACTGTCTCCTCACGTTGCTCGTGTGTGTCAGTGAATTGTTGGATAAAATGAAGTTATTGTATCTGTGAGACAGACGAGTGATGGACGTTAGGAAAGCTCCTGAAACACCTCGGACCTTTAGTCACCGTCGTCCTGCCGCCAATGAACACCTGCAGCAGCTCCGGTCTGGTGTGTTTAGTTGTTTTTTGTACCAATGTGATTTCTGTGTACCGTTAATGGGCCTGCTCTTAATTCACTTTCATCAGTCTGTAATCAGGCTATAGCGAGGCTGAAGCAGATAGTTACGTAGCTGAGATTCTGTTTCAGGTTTATTACAATAACTCTGTATTTAGTAAGTTCGTGACCAATTAATTGAATTAATGAAGTTAAAAGGTGTTGTTTAATTGTTTTTAAAGTTATTAAGCTTGTTAGGTTTGTGTTTGGCTTATATCTTAATTCCGTTATGTTATTATAAGACCCTTTGGGTTATAGTGCAGTCGGTTGTCCGTCTTGTGCTCGGATGCCTGATATATATTGTGTTTTGTTCTGCGGGTTCTTAGACTCATTGTGGTTCTTATTTGATGGATTCATGGTTTCAGGAGTAGTTGTGGAGACATGAGTTTCTGTAGAGAAATTGTAATCATGTTGGTAAGGGTTTGCAGATGAATTACTGTAGATTAAGGACAAAACTCATGAGCGAATTCCTAGAGTCGATCTTTGATCAGTTCCAAAGGTAGCTTTCAAAGAGAATTTGTAAAAAATTTCAGGTAGTACCTAAGAAGTAACAGGATGCAGGATTTGATACTAACTTCGAGCAGTTAAGAAAGTCTAATTTTGAATTACATACTAGCAACTTTGATTAATAGTTTATTTTGGAAAATTTTGATAAAGTTCTCTATTATGTAGGATAAAAGTGGCTGTTCAGTGCTTGACTGGTGTTTGCGTCGAGAGCTTCCAGGATCAGCTAGATTCCAGGGTTTATGTATTCGCTTTTTAGATAGAGAGTTTCAGGTGCTGTAATTTTCATTGGCCTGAATTCAGTTTGAAGTTCATTGGATTGACGGACTCTGGATTTTAGGCTGTTAGGGAATTCAGTTTTATGAGGATCTGGTGTACTAGAGATTCATGCTAACATTATAGAGGTTCAATAGGTCTACTAGTTTCCAGAGTTGACGGAGTCCAGAGCAAAAGTTAGAGTGAAGTTTGTTCAAGGTTATGTCTGGTACAGTTTAGGTCTCAGAGTTGATGCTGCACATGTAATTAACGTAAATAACTATCGAGTTTAATTCGTCCATTTGGTTCGAGGTTAAGATTACCAGGCTGTATAGGTTCGGGCATCGCAAAGTTATGCTAGTAATATGTCTGGAACTGTAGTTTATTAAAGGACTGACAGAGTCCGTATCGCGACGTAGTCATTACAGTCAACATCGGAAACAGAAGACTCGATGAAAGATGTCAGGTGGTCATTATCGTGAGTTCAGTAATCATGTTTCGTACGAGGTATGTTGGCTAACATTGAGTATTAGGTGTTTAGTGTTTAGTATGTGAGTTTAGTTACTCGATCTTCAGTAAATGACACTATACATAGATTCGACGAAATTGGTCTTTAGTGTGTCTGGAGCGCTGCTTTCGAAGGTCATCCTCTGATTACTATGTATACTTTATAGAAGTAGTTTAGTCTAGATGTTATCGTAGAGCGTGTCGGTTGAGCGCTCAGGACGTTGCTAGAAGTGAGACAAATTGATTTCAGGTTTGGAGTGTCTTGAGATTGGTCCATGTAGTTGGAAGGTCAATGTGTTGCGATACGAGCTTGTAATAGTTAGGAGTTGGTATGAGAAGGTTCGTTAGCTCGACAAGTCTAAGTATTAATCATCAAGGTTAAGGATTAAGGCTTTCGAACAGGGTGATGTAGGTATGTGCTGTCAGTATTGAGGGTGTTAGTGGATCGTTGTGTGTGTTGTTGTGATCGTGCTACTGTGTCATAAGTCTGTCTTGATGGATGTTGCAGACGGACAAGATTACCCTAGAGCTGAGATCTGTAGCCGATAATGATGGAGTACTGAATTTGATATTGAATCGTTATCTAGGGTTTAGTAGGTTAGACTGGAACTCGAGGTGAAGTGGTGTGTAAAGTGGTTATTGATGTGGATGGTTTGAGTGGGGGATGCTGTTAGGTCAGGTTCAGTTATCGAATCAGATCTGATGTTGGATAGTAAAATTATTCGTAGACTGGACGCTGAGCAAACGAATAGTACCTTCGCCATACTGCATGCTATGTGAATCATCCTGCAGAGTTACGGAAACTGTTTTAATTTATGTTATTGTGTGAGAGTGTTTGATGTACTGGATAACAGACTAATGTACTGTTTGAGGGATTTAGATTGGTTTGAATACTGGATTTACGGTCTGTTCTCTAGGCGTTCAGTGGTCTCCAGCTGCGTCAACTGCGTCAGTACTCTTTACCACTGAGCAACTGTGATTACTTTTGCGTCAATTTAAAGTTGATATGTTAGTGGTGCCTAATGCGTGTCAGCTCCTGTGATGGATTTGCGGTAAGTCTGTTCCATGGTAAATACTTCTGGATTGGTGACTAAATAGCAGGTCGCGTTTTAGCTGCCTACGATGCACCTGACTGAGCGTCTCTTGGTTCAACGCATCGTACTAGTAATGCTGCCGTTGCGCTGCCGGCACTGCAGCGCTACCGTAGTGAGTTGATCCTTGCATGCATTTTGATTCGTTCACTGCTAGTAGTGTTAGTTACTGAATGGCATTGTTCGCAGATTATTGCATACGGTAGCTTGGCAGATAGGCGTTTATTAAATCCATTAGGTGTATCTGCTCGTCAGTGTTTCTGATCCGATCGATGTTCCTCCATGCCATTAGGACTCGCTACTGAGTCGCTGGATTCTAGTCATCTGCGTGCTATGGTTGTAACGGTGTCCGGTCCGGTCTCTGGCTACTAGATCCTACTGTTGCTCTCTTCTTCCCTACAGCTCATTGGTACACTAGACTCGGATCTGTGATTGCATCTTATAGTTATCCGTAAGGATACGACATTACTAGTGTTACACGGACCCTAGTCCAATCCTGCTGTCATCGTGTAGCTCTGAACTCCTTGGTCTCGACTAAGGACATCCGTTTGATGCATCGAACAGGAGGAGTTCTGTTAGCATTGGAGGCTAGAGATGCTAACTGCAGCTACGATGCTAACGCGCCAGCGCGTGTCATAGCCGTTAAGTTAGACGCAGCTTTATTAGTCCCACAGTGATGACATTACAACAGATTCACACAGAATATACAGAAAATTAGTAAGATTCACCGGAAAAGAAATACTATAAACCCTATATGTCAAAGTCAAGGCCCGCGGGCCACATCCGGCCCGCAAAAGAATTTTCTATGGCCCCCGGGATGATATTTGATTAGTATTAGAACCGGCCCGCTGGCCGTAGCCGCCCGCTTCCGTTTCGCGTGCGCCAATACCACATTACCCACAATGCAACGGTAGCGAACAGACTTACTGCAGCGCTAGCGTGGTTGTCATGACTACCAAAACTCTTCGCGCTATTGCAGTGCAGCAAGCGGGCATCGTTTTAATTATCCATCAGCAGTCAGAGCAGATGTCGACTTTCAGCTACCCCCCTCCCTAAAAATGGCTAAACGGAAGTTTCAGTTCATGATGCAGGTTCATTTCTGCATTTTTCTTGATATTAAGGAACATATTTTGTTTTTAACGGACATTTACTTTTTTGCTGTTTGCCTGCTGAAAATGTTTCCCTTGAAATTACTAACAGAGCCATAAGACAATATTTAATGTACAGGACATGTGATTTCTCTTTAAAGGAAGTTTGTTTTTGTCTATATGCCTGTTGAAAATGTTTTCACTGGAAATTACTGACAGAGCCATAAAAAATACTGGATTATTCATTTAAACATTAGCCTAAATAGTATACACCTTGTTAGGTATTGGTTCAGTAGGCTATGTGTAATCATTTCAATATGTTTTAATAAACATTGAATCAGCCCGGCACTTGGCTTGTAGCAAATTTGTTTTTTTGGCCCTCTGTGTATTTGACTTTGACATCCCTGCTATAAACAGTATGACAGTATACACAGTGTGAGCTGTACAATACTGAAGCAGTGTACACAGTATGAGCAAAGTGTAAACAGCACTGAGAGCAGTTCATGGAAACATTTTGGCACAACTCACTGGTTTAATTGCTTTATTGACATTTGTGTGTTTGTGCATTACCTGTTTGTGATTTACAGTTTTTCAACAGCTAATGTTTCTGACTCTCCCATAAACCCTGTGAACAGGAGAGAGAAATGTAGCAGAGTACTTACCACTGATAGTTATACAGGGAGGGCCATGGAAAGAGGATTCACTGTGGAGCAGAGTAACGTGTGCCAGTTGTATTTTGTTCAGGCACAAGTCCTGAACTTCCTCCACCAGTTACACTAAACACATCTGAAGCTCAACGACAAAAAAAAAATCTCAGCACGGGGGTAAACTAACAGGTTCCTGGAGCTCTTGGCCACATCCCATGGCCTTTCTCTGCAGAAAGTTGGTCAGTTGCAATTTTTCAAGTTGTTTATTTTTTTAATCTCCATGGCAACTGAGTAAATTCATCTGTGGAGCAAGACCATGAGCTGAGAGTTCCAGAATAGAGCAGAGTAAGTTGAATCGTGTGTTGATGTACCTTTCTCTCATTCTCCAGGTGTGAAACAGTCTCCATGTTCCCTGGTCTTTTCCAGGTTTCCCAGGAGGAAGTCAGCACCACGAGGTAAGTGAAATAAATTTCATCAACATGTTTGGGACCAAATCGCCATCAACAACAAACAGGACACGAGAAAACAACAACAGTGCGACACAAACCTGCAATTTGTTCAACTTTATTGAGAAAAAACATCACAGAGCTATTAGTTGATCAATCAGCCGCTGAGAGCTTTGAGTTTCATCTTCAGTGCAAAAAGAGGAGAACAGTGTTGTGGTGATGGATGAACTAATGGCTCTTCTCTAATAACAAAACCTCAAAACAAAAAAACACGACAACAGAAAAACCCAAAAAAGCTTTTTTTTTTTTTTTTTTAAGTGGACAAATCTGTTCTCAGCAGCACATGAACCAATCACTGACATGCATTAAATTATTATTATATATTCATCTTCTCCTACAGCCTCATTCACTGTAACAGGTCTCTCTCTTCAGAGGGGGTTTACAGAGTCCACTCTGTGGTTTTTGTTTTGCAGTTGGCACATTCACAGCTCGGAGTCCTCAGCCCTTCACTCGTTTTTCAGAAAGCAGAGAAAAGGACGAAGAAAGGAGTTAAAAGCATTAAAACTGATGACGGGACAAAATAATGTGAACAAATTGCTGTTATTGTCTGATGTGGGGGTGTAGGGGGAGGGGAGGGGGGAGGGGTGTTTATTCCAGCAGTGAGTGAGGAGGAGGTGGATCACATGGCGTATTTCTGAGTCCAGTCCTGAGCTGTCTTGTTGTACCTGCAGAAATAAAAACACACAAGTCAGGACCATGAGGTCGTTAACACACTGGAGGGACGATGCCATGCCTGAACACGCACGCACGCACAGAGGCTGGACTGCAGAGACACACACTGTCCTAACACAACCTCCAGACAACACAATCACAGCAGTGGTCTGCCTCATTAACATGTGTCTGTGCTCCGAATCACTGATGCTCACACTGTTCACAGATCAGTTGTTAACTTCACTTCCTCTTTACTGACACAAAGGATGGGCTGACCTGCCAAAATAAGAGCCCAGCTGTCATTTATTGTAGATTTTTCAGTCCACCTTAAAAAGAAGTGAACAGAGAGAACCTGAAATGGTCAGATTTCTGCTCTGTGACTGATGAAAGCTGATTAAAGCTCTGCTCTCTGTGGGATCGTTAAAGGTTCATAAAGAGACTTCCATCAGCTGAGCGGACTCTTCTAGTTACTGCTTAACAAAATACTTTAGAGACAAAGACCAAGAGCAGACGTGACGCGTTTCTGTCTGAACGCGATGAAGCAGTTAGTCTGCAGGTCTTTGCTCTGCCTGAGAAACTCGGCTCAGATAAATGAGTGTTCACGGTGCTGCATGCAGGAGTTTGTCTCTGGAGCCATGCTTTGCATCATCGTGCTTCAAATCTGACACACCATGGTCCTGATGGAGGCCTTCAGCAGCAGCTCTTACCCTCACAGCATGGCATACTTCTCTGTCCACTCCCTGGCTAGTCTGTTATACCTGAGACCAACGAGCAGGACACCTGGGTTACAACCTCCACACTCACGTTTTCATGTCTCTGCTTCAGTCCCAGCTTCAGAGGAGATCTGATTTACAGGCGGTCTACGATTTGAGCCCAGACCTCGGTCAGAGCTCGTCAGTGAAGAGGAGGGACGACGAAGGTTTCTGCTCTTTATTTCTACTTCATCTCAAACATTTATCTTCAGAAATCTGTTCAGAAATTAGCATCTTACATATTTTCCTCTCTGCACAGGAGCTGAACTCTGGTTTCACCTGAACCTGCTCCAGTGACCGTCTGGACCTTCAGGAACTAAACCACAGCTGATCTGGGAGACAACAGACTGCGTCACAGTCCTGCCTCTGAGTGACGTCAGACTCCTGTCCGTCACTGTCCTCTGTCTCTGTTCATGAACTGTTGGTTTGTTTTTTATGATGTAGCTTTGACCATAAACTCAGGTAAGCTCAGGTAACAGGGTGGTGTTCTGTTGTACAGGTGTGAACTCACCTAACAGGGTCTGTCTTGTAGATGCGGGCGATCTCTGGCACTAGCGGGTCGTCGGGGTTTGGGTCACATAACAGAGAACAAATGGACAAAAGGACTGTGGAGAGGAAACAGAAGGTCAGTGTGTCTCAGCAGAATATCCACCTTTAACGAACTGGTTAACTGATGTGACACCTTTTATTTTTTACACCTGTTGTAAACTTGAGTTCAGACTCAAAGATCTCACTACATCATCTACAGGACGCTTCTTACCTTTAGAGATAGTTAGTGCTGGAGACCACTGTGATCTCAATATATCCAAGCAGATGCTGCCATTACTGTTAATATTTGGGTGATAAATTCTGGTTGTGAAGGCGACCTGACAGGAGGAGGAGGAGGAGAAACACTGTGAATCAGCTGAACAGATCAGAGCAGTGCTCATCATTCAAGACGTCCAACGCTGTGCTGATCCGTCACAACCGGCAGAGGAGACACTGAACCACAGGTACAGACTGGATACACACCTCACACACATCTAAGACTTTATTTGGCATAAAAAAAAGAACATAAAGCCAAATCCAAAGAAGCAGAGAGCTGCTGCAGTGAGCTGAGGATCCTAAGACACTTTGAACACAGAGTCAGGAGGCTTAAATCTTCAGACAGTGTCCAGAGTCCAGACTGAGTCCAGTACAGACCAGAACACACCTGAAGTTGGACTAAAGGTCAAAGCATTTTAAAAGTGTAATCAGCTTCTTGAAAAATCAACACAAGCTTTCTGTGCAGGGACTCGTTTCTGAGGAGGCCTCCTGCAGAAACTCTCTGCTTCACACACACACAGCAGCACTTTACTGACCTTGGGAGGTTTGAAGGGATAATCTGTAGGGAAATGAATAGTCAGGAAAAATACTCCGCCCTGGTAGGGACTGTCAGGCTGCAGACAGAGCACAGGTGACACATGTACACAGAGTGACTGATGACTGCAGGTCTGTTAGAGTAACACGTTCATTCTACAGGATTTCACTTCACGGCTCAGGGTTAACTTTTCCTCAGAACACACAGTTTAACAGGAGAGACTTCATGTCAGCGATTAATCACTAATTGATTCATTGCCATTAATAATTTTTCTACTTGGTGTGACAGCAGATGTTCTGTAGTTCACTGCTGACGTTTTATAAAACAAACACACCTCCTCACACCAGAGGACATGATAACCTGTGTGTGTGATCACATGAATCCAGCTGAAACACTGATGCTGCAGCACTGTGATACTTACAGGGCCCATAATAGTAGCTTGCCAATGAAACACTGCAGAAAAGGGAGAAATGAGGTTAATGAAGCACATGTTGTGTGTCAGGACTAAAACACACACACTGCCGGGCAGGTGGAGTGTGTGTATGTGTAAAGAAAACAAAAAAGGGTCTCACTGTCTTCACCGACGGGCCCGGCCGAGCACTGAGCCGGAGGATCTCTGGACAGATCGGTCAGCTCCTGCAGGAGGAATGAGGAGGACTGTTACTCTTCCTGCTCAGTTACTGTTTCAGATGGTTCTGTGTTTCAGACAAACATGAAATCTGAAGACGTCATCTTAGAGGTTTACTGCTATTTTACAAACCAAATGATTGACTGGAGAAACGCTTACAGGACTGATCAATAAGAAAATAATTCTTCACCTCAGCGAGACAGACCTTTATTTTGAAGGCCAGACTTTAACCTGAAAGGACAGCAGCTCAGTGGGGAAGCTCAGGTTTTATCTCCTGAGTGAACGCAGCATTAAAACAAACTGAACACAAGGGTGAGTATCGATGTGTAAGCAGCAGCTCTATTTTTACTCTGAGGAGTAGACGAGTCCAGGGGCCAGATCAGGATATAGCCACGGGGCGGGGGAGTGGACACATGGCTGCTTATAGGACGAGGGGTTTGTATTTCCAGCCTGCAGGTCTCCCTGAAGCCAAACTGGCTGTGTGTGTCGGTATGTGACACACACAGCTCATCTTTCAGGTTAGACGGAGTTTGGGAGGCGAGAAAACAGACGAGCAGCAGCGAAGCTTTTTAAGATCCGGCCGGGCAGGAATTCAGAGCCTGACTGTGACAGAAGCAGCTGGGAGGGCAGACACTGCCCCGGTTTAAATGAACACACTACCATACTGGGATGTTTTTCATTCAGAAATTAATTTGATTAATTGCCTTTTACACCTAAACGAGTTTCTGCTGTGCAAATATAAAAAAGTGATGGAAGTTATTCGAGTTTTCAGACACTGAAACGCATCCTGACACACAGAGAGTGAACCAGGGAATAAAACAGCTTCTGTACATCTGCCTGAGGAGCCAATCACTGCTCTGTCCAGTGAACTCTGCTGTGGATACACACCTCTTTAACCCTGTTACACTTATGATTTACACTGAACTATAATACAGTGAAAACACAACAAAAAACTATAACAAGAACAATACAGTAAATAAGTAATAATACGTTGTAGAGCTGCAGTGATCAATTAGTGATTTCAGCGTCTCAGGTGTGAGGTCTCTCCTCTGACATTTACGGTGGTGACTGAAATATCTCTGAGAAATGAAGTGGTTTAAAGTGGTCCCTCTCTCTGGGCCCTGCAAAGTTCTGATGCACTTTTATTTTTTACTACTGTTCTGACACTAAACAACTGATTAATCGAGGAAATAATCAGCTGATTGATCAGTAAGGAAAACGTTCACATTCTGAGTGTCATCGGTTTATTATTCGATCAGATGCTGAGGAGTTTTACATCTGAATGTTAGTGTGAGGACAATTTGATGGACTTCAGGAAATGACTCACTATAACCTCAGGCTTTCTCCAGCATTCGCCAGATTAAAGAGTTTTTAATATCACACTGAATGACACATAACACCTGGACCCAAGTGCGGAGCCCAGGGGTCAGGGCCCCGGGGCCAGAGGGGCTGTGAGTGACTGTAATCTGTCCATGCCTGGACACTGAGCCACAGAACTGAGGGATGGATTCACACATCAGCAGGTCGCATGGACATTATAATAAAGGAGATGTGAAAGTTCAGTGGCTGTGAAGCTGACAGAAAGAGCTCCAGCTGAGAGGAAGCTGACAAACAGCCTGTCGGTGAACAACTTCACGCTCAGTGCACTTACTTCAATGACGGGAGTGAATTAAAGCGGAATATTGAATATTAAAGGCCCGAAGCTAAAGCTAACACCAGGTCACTCAACTGAACCACTGTTTGATCTGCAGCCTTACACATCCGCCGTGGAGGTGGTGGGGTGTCTGCCCTGTACCGCTGATACGAGTAAACACATACAACGGAACAGCCAATAATTACGCGATTTTATGTCAAACGTTGTTATCGACTGTGGAGAACGAGCTAACGCTGCTAGCGAACAAGCTAACAGCACACAAACAGCAGCTGGAAGCTAAGCTAGCTCTGATCAAATGTGGACAAATGGTTGTCTGTTACCTTGGAAATTCGTTTTAAAGCCATTGTCTGGTGAAGGGACCGGCTGTCGAGGAGGAGGTGAAGAAGGAGGAGGAGGAGGAGGGCAGGCCAGCTAGATGACGCTAACTAACTAGCATCTAGGACTTTGCTAGCTTTGTGTCGCTAAGCTAGCTAGCTGGGCTACACATACACCGCTAAACAAAAACCGTTTTTTTTTTAAACTCGTCTTTTTCACCGAGTACAGCTCAGTGTGGAGACTGACTCTCCACCGCGTCAGCCCCGACCTCAGACTGCCACTCAAATAACGGAGTGGACCGACCGCAGCGGCTCAAAATGTCTTCCGTTTCACACAGCTGTCAGAGCACCGGGAGCGGGAGGTCTCACTCTGACTCAGTTTCAAGACACCGAAAAACGACACCCAACAACATGGAGGCAGCACGGCTGGGCTAACCTGCTGAGGGGCCCCGGGGCTAAAATAGGGCCCCTGTTCATCCCCCACTGTATATATCAGCTGGTTGATCAACCAGTTAGACGATTAGCTGGTTAATCCTTATTTTTTTTTTTAGCTAAAATGCCAAAACTTTACTTGTAACAGCTCCTCAAATGTGAATATTTTTTTAGTTTTTCTGATTGTAAACACCTTTGTGTTTTTGACTGTTAGTCAGAAACAAAACTAAACAATCAACATGTTCTAAATAATATTTTTTAGTATTTCATAAAAAAAGTCATACAGTATTCAGTCTTTTGTTGGCCTGTATCTCTTGCCTACTTTTGAAAACTGATTAACATAAATAAAAATCAGGGATCATCAGAAGCGTCAAGCAATGAAGGTGACAGTTTCTGTCACAGGTTGTCAGATGCTGTAACTCTGCTTCTATTCCACCTCTTTTAAAGACTGAGAAACATCAACAGCCACAACAGATAAATATTTGATTAATATTCTTTGCAAACTGTAATGTAAATAATTACCAGTCATGACAGCTTTTTGCCTCCGTGCTCTGTTTCATAATTCTAATCTGCTGAGCACACATTATCCAATAACTGTTCACTAACTGTAATGTAAATACTGACCCACATTGTCTGTATTATGCTGCATGTCTTTCTCCCCCTCTCCTCCATTCCTAGCTGTCCTATCTTCCTCCTTTTCCTCCTTTCACCCAGCCCGGCCATCGGCAGGAGGGTCCCCCATCTGAGCCAGGTTCTGCTCAAGGTTTCTTCCTGTTAAAAGGGAGTTTTCCTTGCCACTGTCGCCTTAAGTGCTTGATCTGGGGTCAGACTCTGGGTCTCTGTAAAGCGCTTTGAGACAATTTTGATTGTGGAAGGCGCTATATAAATAAAATTGAATTGAATTGAATTGAATTGAACTTACATACAGTCACAGCCATGTCACAGCGCCACCTACAGTCACACCTTTGACAGGGAACCTGGGTCAAGCCTTTGTGAATCACCCTCCAGTCCAGCAGATGGCGCTAATTTACCGTAACTTTTTTTAAACTCTTGTTTTGTGGTTTGCGAACTTTTTTTTCCCCCAGACAAACGCTAGAACACGGAAAACTGGAATACGCGCCTTTTCCTGAGTTTGTTTTTGGAAATGCAGAAATGATTGATTTCTTTGGTTGTTTTTTCTTTTGATTATTTTTGAGGCAGAGCGAGGAGAAACCAGAGACCGTGGAAACACCTGTTTAAGCAGCGGAAGTGACACACGGCTTGTGGAGGACGTCCAGGTAGGACACTGTAAAACTTTTTGTGCAGTTTATGTGAGAACTCAGAGCCATAACTCAGACAGGTGCAGTCTGAACAAACGGTGCACGTTTTCTTAGACTGAGTGTGACTTAAACTTTCTGAGGAAAACTGCCGAACTTGCCTGAGAATCCTGCTGTTTTTAAGTTTCCCTCAGTGTCACAGAAAAGCAGCCGTAGTTGTCTGAATATTGATGTGTTCATGGCAAACAGGAGCCGATCACAGCTGATTCGGCTGGCGAAGTTTTCCAAACTGTAAACAAATACATGCCTAAATAAGGTTGAACGGAGGGTCTCAGGTTGTAGCCCACAGCGCAGCTCAGTGAATCCGTGGCATCGTCAGGCTTTCTGAAAGTTTACATCTGTTCATGTCAGTAAAGTTCAGCTTCTTTCAGACTCTAAGGGCAGGATGTAACTGGTAACACTGGTCTGGACATGGTTCTACTACAGAGTTATTACAGCTGATATCAGGAAACATCATATTCAGTGATGAGTGCAGTTGCTCTCTGAGTGATCGTCGTGATGCTGTGTGAGAAGCAGGTGCTTTGGTGGAGTCAGTGTGTGAGCAGTGTAGTGTGCTGTTTTGTCCACTAGGTGACAGACTCCACCTTCACAGGAGCGACTGATGCCTGGTGGAAACACAAAGCTCAGATAGAAATGAAGCATGTGTCAGTGTCGGGTCTGTGTGTGTGTGTGTCGGTCTGAAGCTGAACTCGGCTCATCCTCTGACCTGTGGCTCATACGAGCAGGAGCAGAAGTAGTCATGTGTAGTAGTAGTGGTAGTAGTATACGCAGTGTGTGTTTGTGTGTGTGTGTGAGTGTGAGAGAGAGAGAGAACTTTCCTCTGTAATGGCCTGATGTATTTGGACAGACAGACTCAGGGGCCGGGTTAGTGCTGAGTGTCTGGGGGCCGTTAGCAGTGTTTTAGGATATTTAGGGGAGCGTGGGGCGTCTGTGGGGTTAAATGCCCCTCAGATGGTTAAAGTGGGGTCGTGACCCCTCCCAGCAGGAAGTCTGCAGGCTCCAGGATCCTCTGATCCTCGGAGCCCTGATTCAACATCAGAAGATAAAAAGAAGGATTTGTTTGGATTTTCACATTTCTGTTGGGAGGAAGAGTGTGTGAGTGTGTGTGTGTGTGTGAGTGTGTGTGTGTGTGTGTGTGTGTGTGTGTGTGTGTGTGTGTGTGTGTGTGTGTGTGTGTGTGTGTGTGTGTGTGTGTGTGTGTGTGTGTGTGTGTGTGTGTGTGTGTGTGTGTGTGTGTGTGTGTGTGTGTGTGTGTGTGTGTGTGTGTGTGTGTGTGTGTGTGTGTGTGTGTGTGTGTGTGTGTGTGTGTGTGTGTGTGTGTGTGTGTGTGTGTGTGTGTGTGTGTGTGTGTGTGTGTGTGTGTGTGTGTGTGTGTGTGTGTGTGTGTGTGTGTGTGTGTGTGTGTGTGTGTGTGTGTGTGTGTGTGTGTGTGTGTGTGTGTGTGTGTGTGTGTGTGTGTGTGTGTGTGTGTGTGTGTGTGTGTGTGTGTGTGTGTGTGTGTGTGTGTGTGTGTGTGTGTGTGTGTGTGTGTGTGTGTGTGTGTGTGAGTGTGTGTGTGTGTGAGTGTGTGTGTTTGTGTGTGTTTGCCGTACAGGCAGTTTTGAGATGCTGAGTTTTAATTATATAAATTAAATGGAAACAGAGGAGTGTGTTGAATGTGTCAGCCACAGTTACACTGAGTGCTCTGGGAAAGGCCGCTGTGATGAAGAGAAGAGATTAAATAAAAAAAAGTTATATATTTCATCTGGTTACTGAAATTAGCCACTGAGGCCGAAATAAAACCAGGAGAAAAAAAACCCACAACGAGAAGTTTGGCAGCATTTTTGGACAAATTTCATAAAAATGTTGAAACAAATTGAGTTTGTTGGAAAGTGGAGACACAGACATGAGGAGGATCTGCTCGTGGACTTTAAGGGGATTTTTAGGACTCAATGATTGGATGATAAATATAAACAAACCCACCGTTTAGACTCGGACCTGCTCAGTGCGTTTCCTACCAGCATCAGATCAGAGCCTGGCACGGCTAATGACTGACAGCTGAAAACAGCGTCTGTTTCCTGCTGACAGAACCACAGCGAGCAGCTGTTTGATTAAAACCACTTTAAAGATGAATCTGTGTCGTTTAACAAACATCCAGAGAAAAAATGCTTCATCAGAGAAGAAAGTTGTTTTTTGCAAATTTGTGGAATTTTCACAAACTTATCTTATTGTTTTAATCATAACAAAGTAATTAGTGTGTCTGGTTTGTTTGTTGTTTTTGTTTTTGTCTGTATGAATTTCTGACCTGGTGAATTTTCTCCCTGTGTCTGTGGCTCAGCTCAGCTGGTTGATTATCGCTGCTTCAGCATCACACTTATTATTTCTGTATCAGTATTATTTACATGTCGTTATGTGTGTTTGTGCAGAGCTGAAACGATTAGTCGGCTGATAGCTATAATCGATTAATCATTGAAACATTTTTAGATTCGCTGGTTTCAGCTTCTTAGTCGTGAATAATTTGCTGTTTTTCTTAAACCCGGACACAGAGACTTCAGCCTGGACTCAGAGAAAATGTGACGGACGTTTTCGAGTGTTTCCGACGTTTTGTGGATGATACGATTAATCGATTAACCAAAAAAAAAAGTTGTTAGTTGGAGCTTATGTCTTAGGTCTCGGTGACCTTAACGATCTAAAATACCACCGTGGTTCTACCAAAGGCTCAAACAGAATCTGTCCTCTGTCCATCAGTGGAGTCTCTGACCTGCAGTACCAGGTTCTGTCCACTGCGGGGCGTCCTGTGCCTGCACACCAAGGCTCCTGACTGCAGCTGGTATTAAATCTGACTTGTGCTTTTATTTTCAGCAGCAGTGTCACAGAACAAAGTACCATCTGTGTCTCACACATGACAGATTCTCCTGTTTATTACAGGAGCAGAAGAATTAATAAAGTCATTAAGATAAAGTGGAAAATATAAAAAAACCTGGTAAATCTAAATGAGGAGCGGTGGCTGCAGCGTGGCCCCTCAGATGTTTCTGTAATCCTGCTGTGTATTAACGTTCCTTAAAGAGCCTTTTCAGAACGTTCTGCTAACATTAAAGAACCTTTTTCAGGTGTTAGACCCACTTTAAAGGTGAAGTGAACAGGAAGTGCAGAGATTTATACACTCAGATCCTTCAGAGGGTCCGGGACTGTTTGAAGACGGTTGACATGTACACAAAGGGGTTCTGGGGTCTAACAGTAGGTTCCAGGAGTACTTTGGGCAGGTCATGTTTTTTGGGGGAAGGTTCTAGTTGTTTTCAGTTGGTGCCGAGGAATTTGGAAATGATTTTGGGAGTTCTAAGAGAAGTTCTGCTAATATTCACGGAGGTCCAGCAGCGTCTCTGAGGCACGCCTTGGGTTCCACGGGCGTCAGAGAAAGTTCCAGGAGTCAGTAACAGATTTCAGGAGGGGGTTATGGTGTTCTGCAGCAGGTTCCAGTGTAGGTTCCAGGGGGAGGAGATTTCAGGTGTTCTAATGAAGGTTCTGATAATTTGTCAGGGTCTGCAGGTGAAGTTAATTCTAGGTATTTTGAGGAGTCTGGCAGAGATCTGGGGAGTTGTAAGGAAGGTTCTGGTATTTTTTAAGGGCCTCTGGGGCATCTAGAGGAGATTCAAGGCCCCTTTAGAGGCATTTCAAAGTGCTCTTTTCTTGTTTCCATGAGCATCAGAGGAGGTTCCAGTCGTTCTTAAAGGATTTGCAGAGGGGATCTTCAGGGTGTTCTGCCATTCCAGCAGCTTCCAGGTGTACTTCAGGCAGTTCCAGGGGTTTTTAGGTCCCTCTATGGAATTTCAAAGAATGACTGGGTAATTTTGAAGTGGCCCCAGAGGATCTAAGATCTTAAGACACATGTAAGGGAATGTGAGCGAGCTCCTGGAGTTATTAAGGTGTTTCCAGGTGGGTTCCAGGATTTGTGGAACATATTCCAGGTTCTAGGGAAGGTTTCAAGCGGTCTAATAGTGATGCTGTAACATTATCAGTAACTGGGAACTGGAGTTTTGGACGTTCAGATTTTCCAGAAGCTGAAATCAGGAAACAGCTAAACAGAATTCAGTGAAGTCACATCAGTTCAAACAGGTTTGGAAAAAGAAAACGATGCGTCTGCAGCGTGGCGCGTGGAGCCTGGCACAGAAAATAAAACGGTTATTATAACTAACATAACGCCATTTTTTTTGTTCCGTTTATTTGTTTTTATTTTATTAGTTTTATTAACACACGAAGTGTAATTATATTTATTATAAATGTTAATTCTTAAAGCGCATTATTACAGGCTAATTATTAAAATTATATTCTAATTATTATTTTTATAAGACGGACAGAGGAGCCTGTTGCCGTCTGGTTTTTAATCCGGCCCGTCCTCATCCTCATCCTCATCAGCTTCCTCTTCATCACCAACATGTTTGCAGCGTCTCATTGACTTTTTCTTTCCCCGCGCAGAAATATTTTTCCAGGCTTTCCAGACGTTTCTGTTTCCCTGGAGGAAGGCAGCGGGCTAAAGGAGGATAAATATTTAATCAGCGCTGCTCTGGAGTTTTTGCTTAATTAGAGGAATTCAGCTCGCGCACCGCAAATGAACAAAATGACTGCTGGAGATGTCAGAGCCCCAAAAAACAGCAGGACGGGTGATCACAGACCGCCCCGAATTATCATTATTATTATTATTATTATTATTATTATAAATAATAATATTGATCGACGCGTCAAACCGGTTCAGTTTAATCTAAATCTGAAATTAAAGACACATTTTACAGCAGTGAAATAAAACACTTGTATTAAAACACGGCTGATTAGCGGATTTCCCTCCTGTGTGTGTGTGTGTGTGTGTGTGTGTGTGTGTGTGAAAGACAGCGCCATATGTCCGTGCGTTTGTGTTTTTTTTTTAAAAGCGCAAATTGGTGCCAAATTTTCGCGCCGCCCGTGTCAGTCAGCCTGAACGCGGGATGACAGAGGAGATTATTCCACATGAAACCAGTTAATCCCCCAAAATCTGAAGGAGTCTGTGAGGTTGGAGGAAGTGAATACAGATTTGTGTTACTGATGAGGTTCAGTATTACAGTCTCGTATCCACAGAAATAAATGTGGAGCCGTTTCCAGTGCGCGGGGCCGCACTGAAGGTTTGGATAAAGGAGAGTGAACCTCCTGTCTCTGCTGCTGCTGCAGCCTGTCTCACACACACACACACACACACACACACACACACACACACACACACACACACACACACACACACACACACAGTAAAACTCATTTCTTCAGCAGAAGTGACAGAAGCTGCCGGTGTGGTGCAGCCGCCTCAGAGGTGCGGGAATCGGTCAGAGGTGATATGTAACTGTGGTGTCGGAGTGAAGTGATTTTTTTTTAACCAGCACATCAACAGATTCCTTCACATGCTGCGGGTTACAGAGACGTTTCCAGAGCAATGAGCGAGCAGCGGACAGAGGAGTCCTTCACCTCCATCCGTGAAATCTCGCGTCAGTTTGTTTCTCCTCGTTTCAAACGGCCTCCGCGTGTTTGCACCTTCAGCTCTCAGCTCTGTTTATCTCATTAACTGTAATCTCTCCTGTGTTTTTTTAAATCCACTTTAAAACTGAAATTTAAACATCATTTTTTACAGTGTGCGCGGTCGAACACGCGGAAACCCTTATTTGGCGTGAGCTTTGAAAAAACAATGACGCAACGCGCGAATTGGGCCAATCGGACGCCAGAGGTGCGACCAGTATTCAAATGAGATGCCCTTATTTGGTCGTGTCCCCGCCCCCTCCTGGTCCACGCCGGTCCCCCGGGAGCTCCAGAGCCCCGGACCCCGGGAGAAGGAGCTCTCCGCCGGGACGGAGGAGCCATAAAGAGCCGGGGAGGGAGGGGATGAGATTTCTCGCTGCCCAATCCCCCTTTTCCCCCGGGAGCCGCAGCCTTCCACGGTCCGTCCCTCCCTCTTGTTTGCTAATCATTTCATTTTACTCCTTTTTGAAGCAGTGGCTTGTTTTTTTATCCCACTTTTCATTTTTCCACAATCCGCGGCTGCTCGCATCCCTCTGATCCCCGGCTCTCCCGATCCATTCTCCCGGCGTCAGGCTCTCCGGATCCCGGCTGATTCTCCTCCGTCTCTCTCCCGGCTCCTCTGAGATGCTCTCCCCGCTCTCCGCTCCTCTCTCCGCCCTCTTTTAACTTCACAGAGACGCCCGGGCTGCTGCGAGCCGGGGCTGGGATCTAAAACAACCCCGAAGAAACCCAGAGGGATCCGGGGCTCTACTCTGGATCAGGACCCGGTACTTTGGGGAAGCTCGCTCGTGTGTCCCCCACCCCTCCTCCTCCCCTCCTTCCTCCTCCTCATCGCTCCTCTTTTTCTCCACCTTAATCCAGGTGGTCCTTTGGCTTCTTTGAGTGGCTGGTACAGGGAGGATTATTCTTCTTCTTCTTTCTTGTTTCTGGTGAAGACAAAGCTCCCAGAAGGACACTTTGATGTTCTCCATCCAGGACAGCCTCCCCCGGGGGGCCCTGACCATGAAGGAGGAGCCGCTCCCCACCGGCATGACCCCGGTCCGCTCCTGGATGCAGGGCGCAGGGATTTTGGACGCCAACACAGCGGCCCAGAGGTAAAAACATCACCAAACCATGCAACTTTTCATCTGTGTGCTCTCCGGTGCCAGCCGGCTGATGAACGCCACAGTTAGAAAAACTCCAGCGTGTTTGCATCCTGCAGGATCCGTGTGTGACAAACACGGAGGGTCCGGGTCAGTCTGCAGAGAGTAGAACACAAACCGAGCCAAAGTTTAATGCAGCCACATGTTTGCTGCTGCTGCGGTCACAGCTCTGTCACTTTATCCGAGTCAAATCAGACAAACCCCGAACCGAACCGAGAGGACGAACAGTGCACGCGCCGCGACTTTCCCTTTTTATCCGGAACTAAAATGAGTGAAACGCACAGAAACAGCTGCAGAGCTCGAGCTGCGAAACTTTCAGTCCGAACTGTCAGAGAACGCGCGCCGCTGGTTTACTGTGAACACGGATTTAAAAGTAAAGTGATTCAGATAATAAGTCAGAAAAATAAAAGCAAAAACATATGAGCGCGTGTTAAACCGGCAGCGGGGCGATGGCTTCAGCGCTGAGCCGCGGCCCCCTCACACCGTCCGTCTCCACCTCTGCGGCAGATCCAGGTTCATCCGCTGCCCGGTGCGAGCGGAGACCGGCGCCGAATGACTGCCCCGCTCCCTCCGAGTCTCCACGGAGCAGAGCGCAACTTCAAATAATGTTTAGTTCTCACACACCGCGGCTCCGGTTATTCATTTAAACAAATGCGACGCGCGGTTTGGTGCTGCACCGACACGCCGCGCGCAGAGAGGCGGCGCGAGGCTGGAGCCGCTGCTCGTGCTCGGACATTCCTGGAGAATATTTAAAGTTTATTCAGAAAACAGAGAAATTATCAGTGAACGGAGCCGATGCGACGCTCAGGCTCCTCAGCCGCGGATCCACTTTCCTAAACACGAAGTTCAGCTCCGTTTTATTATTGAACCAACTCGTGGGTGAAACGCAGCAAAATTTACCTGAGTCACAGGTTAAATTTAAAAGTTGTTTTTCATGTGCATGATTAAAATAAAATAAAATTAAATAAGATAAAATAAAATAAAATAAAATAAAATTAAACCTCCATGTTTGATCCAGACAGACGCAGAGATCAGACCCGCGGAGCTTCACAGAAACATCGATTCCACTGCTTTATTTTATTATTATTATTTTATTAATTTAAAGCTTCACATAATTTGAGAAATATTAATTTCAAAACTAGAAGCGCCTGTAAATATGAATTACCATTTTACAGATAGTTAAATAGGCTCAGTGTGCAGTTTAAAATAAAAATTGTAATTTCAGAGTTTTTAAAAGTCACATAATTCTCCTTTGTCTTGAAACCTCAGAGTTTTCTGCTAAAATATGGCGTTAATAATGAGAAGTGTGAGAGTCCAAATTGCTGGAGTGCGTCTCTCGGGGAGACACAGGTGAGCTGGAGTGAAATTTGACCGCTTCACTCAGATAAATCAATGCGGGATTCACAGCGCAGCCTCGGGTTTAAATCCGTCAGCACTGATGAAGCTGCAGCGACCGGAGCCACGTCCACGGAGGCTGAGCTCCTCATGGTTTCAGCAAAACCTGCTACGGCTTCCCCAAACAAAACTAAACAAAACTAAACAAACAAACAAAAAGAAAAAACAAAAGAAAAAAACAACAACAGGCCCAGGTTCAGTTTAAGGAAGCTTCAGTTTGGATGGAAATTTAATGCCTGAGTTTTGATGCATTTTGCAGTTGAATTTGATTAAAAACCTTTTTTTAAATTCTGTATTTTAAAGACATTAAAATACAAAACTCAGTTTTACTTCATCTGAGACACAAACAACTTTACTGTTCAGATATGTCCACACAGGAGACAGACACACACGAACAGTGAGGCTGCAAACAAACATTTTTCCTTATAAATCATAAATAATCGATTCATTGATCATCAGAACCCGCTGACAGTTATTTTTCCATTGATCGACTAATTGATCAAATATTAGTTATAAAAACTATAAAAATCAAATCGTTGTTTAAAATGTGTGAACAGTTGTTTTGATGGATCAGTGAATAAAACTGAATGAAATTAAATGATGTGTCTGAGAAACAGGTTCATAGAAAAAGACGTGATGTCACACTTCAGTGTCTCTGAACGTTAAACACAGTTTTTAAATTCTGCCTAAAATCACTGAAACGTCTCCGAGTTTGTAGGACAAACATCCTGCGAGCGTCGGCTCAGGACGAAGGAAAAGCAGAGACATGTTGTGTCCTCAGCACCGAGAGTCTCACATTGACTGTGAGTCTGTGTCTTTATGTTAGAGCAGCGTCTCCGTTTGCTCTGCTCTTCGCCCGTGAGCGGTTAAACCTCCGCGCTGATCATCAGCCCTCAGTCACACACAGGAAGAGAGCGAGCTGTGAGCCGCGAGTCTGCTGCAGCCTGATCAGGCTCCTGGTCCTGATCCTGATCCTGATCAGGCTCCTGGTCCTGGTCCTGATCCTGATCCTGATCAGGCTCCTGATTTAAGCTTTGCATTACTTAAGCACTTTGGTGTTTGTGTGCTGCTGTTGTCGGTCGATGTTCTGTAGCTGTAGCTGGACGTTTGTGTTGTGTTGGTTTCATTGTGAGGAAGTGGACGGATGAATGATGGTGAAACTTTCAGCCTCACTCAGTCAGTGTGTGTGTGTGTGTGTGTGTTGTGTTTCTGCTGTGAGTCACAGAAAGAAGATGAATTAAAGCCCAAAATCTCACTTTGAAATCTGCATCAGTCCCTCAGTCCCTCAGACCTCAGACCCTCAGACCCTCAGTCCCTCAGTCCCTCAGACCTCAGACCCTCAGACCCTCAGACCCTCAGTCCCTCAGTCCCTCAGACCCTCAGACCTCAGACCCTCAAACCCTCAGTCCCTCAGACCTCAGACCTCAGACCCTCAGACCTCAGTCCCTCAGTCCCTCAGACCCTCAGTCCCTCAGTCCCTCAGACCTCAGTCCCTCAGACCTCAGACCCTCAGACCAGATGAGGAAAAACTCTCCTTTAACAGGTGGAGAGCTCAGATCGACTCGTGTGCAGGACGGAGACATGGACAAGTTGTAGAGTGAGGATCAGATGAGATGAGATGAGTGGGTCAAATAAAAAAGGACCATAACACACCTGAAACACACCTGAAGCGTGCATGAGTCTGAATGCTGAAGTGTCTTTAAGTGCAGAGGCCGCGGATCTGAAGCTTTACATGAAGTGAGGATGGTGATGATGTGTGTGTGTGTGTGTGTGTGTGTGTGTGTGTGTGTGTGTGTTCTCCTTTGAGTCTCGATTCAGACGAAGAAAAACTCCACAGAAAAAGCTTGAATGAGAATCAGAGCAGGATGTGATGTGTTCAGGTTCTGAGGAGAAGCTGGAGATTTGTGGCGTTTCTGTGTGTGTGTGTGTGTGTGTGTGTGTTGTGTCACAGCAGGAACTCGAGCCGTGATTCAGATGCAGAAAAACACGGAGTCAAAGATGAAATTAGTCACGAATCAAAATTTCACCATGAACCAATAAAGTTTCTGCTGGAGCCACGAAACACAAACAGGAAGTGAGAAAGACGGCGACGGCAGAAAGAAGCGACGTTAGCTGATCTGAAATCAGCTGAATCAAACAGGACTTTTCTATAAAAGCTTAATAAACAGTTTGAAACGGGAGATAAAGAGAAAAGTTTCAGACAAAACCAGAAAAACATGAATTATTTAAAAACGTTTCCAGTGTTAATGAAGATGAAATTTATTTTCCAACAGAAAACTTTACACATGGTTTAATGCTGCACCACATCTGTGTGTGTGTGTGTGTGTGTGTGAGAGATTAGGAGCGAAGGCCACATGACCACAGCGCTGACTGAGGCTGCGTTCACTGACCTGCTCTCAGGAACAGCAGCAGGCCTGTTATTGATCCGTGATGGTTTCCCGATCAGACAGGTGAACGCGGTGAGCAGGTGCTGAGTCTCCGCTCGTCGCTCACAGTCACTGAGCTGAACTCCAGCCGTTTCTCACTCAGGTTGTTTTTATTTTTAGGTTTTTTAATTTTTATTTTAAGGAAAAGTGACAATTACAGGAGAAATAGATGATGAACAAATAAAATAAAGAGCATGACGAGTGAGCGAGGGAAACCTGTCCCTCAGGACATCCCGTCGTCCAAACGTCTTCTGAATCCACCGATCAAAGATTCGTACGGTTCTGCTGTGACGCGTCTTTAAATCCGGAGCTTTAGCTGTTTAAATAATACTGAAAATAATTATTGAAGCTCTGATCACACACACAGCAGCTACTGAACAGAAAGGAGGAATCAGAACAACGAGCCGTCTGAAAAATCTTCACAGGTTTTACTGGTTTTACTGGTTTTCCTGTTCTGTCGTGAAGAACGGGTCAGATCAGAGGAGATTTACAGCGATGGAAAACAGGACAAACGCTTGGGCAGAAATATCAAAAACTGTTTTTGTCTCCGTCAGTGTTTTGCGTGGTTGTTGTGGGGATCGTCCTCAGTGTGCGTCTGTGTGTGTGTGTGTGTGTGTCTGCTGTACATCCAGAAACACTGAGCCTTCGTCCGTCCTCCTTCGAACTCCCCCACATCAACGCTGCAGCGTAAAACATGAAGCGTCGGCTGCAGGTCGATCCGTGGAGTCTTTCTCTGTCAGCACACAAATAATGAACCGTGTGTGTGTGGCGCTGGTTTGAATCCCGTGTGGTGAAATTTGTGACGGCGCTGAATCGATGTCTGTGTCAGTTTGTGGTTGTTTCAGTCCCGTCACACTCAGAGGCTTAGACTCGCGTTTTGATTTTGTTGCAGATTCTGGAAACTCGCGTTTGTGTGTCTGTGCGTTTGTTGTGTTGTGTTGTGTTTTAGTCGGCTGAGGTTCCCGTTCACGTCCCGCTCCTGCATTTTAGTTGTTTGTTGAATGAGTTTGCTTTTCAGTCCCTGTGGACGTTCATCGTTCAGCTGAACTCACTGAGCCACCGGCTGGAAACACAGGAGGCTGAGAACAAACCCAACAATCAGAAACACATTCACTGAGATGAACCACGTTTTTATCAGAACCAGAGGAAAATCAGTCATTAACATATTTTTACTAAACTGAAATTATTCCCAACATTATTTGATTTATTATTATTTTAATCCCCCGTTACTGTATAATCTGTATGATGTGAACACACAGACGCACTGACTGGTCTCTGACAGTCTGTGATCAGGCCTCAGTGTGTGAGAACATCCACAACCCACAACCTGGAGAAGCTGTAATGACACGGTGAGGACCGTAAGCCCCGGGGCGCCGGGACCCGGGGCTGAACGTTAAAAAATAATCCTGCCGTTGTTCGTATTTAAAACTCCAGAGACGTGTGAGACGTTAAAGTCACATTTAAAGTGAAAACAGCTGAACATTTTCACACCAAACACGTACGAAAAAAACTGAATTCACCTGCAGGTGTTTCACTGTTGACGTGTAGGAGGTCAGAGGTCAGGGCTTTCCCCTCAGACACAGATAAGGTGCTTTATTTTGAAATGTTTTGGTTCTTTTATGAAACAGTGGACAGAGACACACGGACGACTCGAGCACAGCGTCAGGACGCCCCTCGTGTACGGACTGAAAATATGTCGCCCGTTCAGAGGAAGCAGTAACGAGAGCCAGACGCCGCTCGGCCGCTTCACGTGTCGTTTAAAGCGACGGACGAAGGACAGATCAGACCACAGCAGACGAAACATGAAGCGATGTAGAGTCGGAGCTCTGCGTGTTCACGGGGACGTTGGTGAGTCCGTCCCTGCAGCTGGTTTGTCTGTGGACACACAGGGAGGCGGGCGATCAGGTTACTGCTCAGGTTGTCAGAGGAAAATAGTTTTTATCGATTGATCAATGAGCAAATTTCCAAGTTGACTGAACTGATGTTGAGCCTGAGAAACGATGACTGAGGTAAAACGTCTCTGGTTCTCAGGTTTTGTTTTGTTTTTTATTTGAATCACTTTTAGAAGTCAAACTATAAATTTTACAGAAAAAAACAAACTTCTAGAAAAGTCAGAAAAATAAAGGAACAGAAGAAGCGAGTCTCGGCTCAGAGCTTCGGCCCCTGAGTCTCTGCAGCTGCTTCTTTTTTTAATGTAGTTGAATTTGTGTTGACGCTCACACCTGTGAGCACACACACCTTTACTGTGTGTGTGTTTTATTAAAGGCACCTGTAATCAGCCGTGCGCTGTAAGAGAAGACACACATGAATCCGATCAGCTCAGACCATCGGTCTGATGTTCTGGGATCAGTTTTCCTGTTTGAAATGATGATTGTTTGGTTTATTCTGAAGGATTTCAGATAAAGTCTGTTTGTGTTCACACGTTAAACACGAAGATTTCGTTGTTTTATCGTGATAAAACAGCTGAACTGATTTTAACGTGTTCACGTCTGAAAAACACAGCGTGTTCTTTAACGTTGTGACGTGATGAGGAGCCTGTGACGCCGCCGCCTTTCCTGCTTCCTACAAAACGTTAGCTGCTTGTTCTTTAGATTAAATTCTTTGGTTTGTAATATTTCCTGACTCGGACACTAAATGTGTTTGTGTCCATCCTGGTAAATGTCGGACGACTGTGTGAGTGAGAGGTTTTCCTCCTTCCTTACAGCTGCAGCAGCGTTTTCACGATAAACCTGCAGTGATTTTAATGTTCGCTTTAAAGACGCTGAAACAGGTCGGAATGGTTTCAGGAAAAACGACTGTTAGGGACAAAATAATCTGTGTGTGTGTGTGTGTGTGTGTGTGTGTGTGTCTGTGTCTGTGTGTGTCTGTGTCTGTGTGTGTGTGTGTGTGTGTGTGTGTGTCTGTGTCTGTGTGTCTGTGTGTGTGTGTGTGTGTGTGTGTGTGTGTGTGTCTGTGTGTGTGTGTGTGTGTGTGTGTGTGTGTCTGTGTCTGTGTGTGTGTGTGTGTGTGTGTGTGTGTGTGTGTGTGTCTGTGTGTGTGTGTGTGTGTGTGTGTGTGTGTGTCTGTGTGTGTGTGTCTGTGTGTCTGTGTGTCTGTGTGTGTGTGTGTGTGTGTGTGTGTGTGTGTGTGTGTGTCTGTGTCTGTGTGTCTGTGTGTGTGTGTCTGTGTGTCTGTGTCTGTGTGTCTGTGTCTGTGTGTCTGTGTGTGTGTCTGTGTGTCTGT
The DNA here is from genome assembly GCA_016801885.1 of Toxotes chatareus. NCBI lineage: Eukaryota > Metazoa > Chordata > Actinopteri > Toxotidae > Toxotes > Toxotes chatareus. The sequence continues at coordinate 564,667 of CM028905.1, read as the reverse complement.
GTCTGTGTGTCTGTCTGTGTGTCTGTGTGTGTGTCTGTGTGTCTGTGTCTGTGTGTCTGTGTCTGTGTGTGTGTGTGTGTGTGTGTGTGTGTGTGTGTGTGTGTGTGTGTCTGTGTCTGTGTGTCTGTGTGTGTGTGTCTGTGTCTGTGTCTGTGTGTCTGTGTCTGTGTGTCTGTGTGTGTGTGTGTGTGTGTGTGTGTGTCTGTGTCTGTGTGTCTGTGTGTGTGTCTGTGTGTCTGTGTCTGTGTGTCTGTGTGTGTGTGCTGAAGCTGAAGCCTCAGGTCAACAGATTTCCCTCGACCCTGCCTGACACGGCTGCAGAGCAGAGTGAGTGATCCTGCCCTCCACGCCCTGTCTTTGTCCTCTGAGGTTAAAGTGGGGGGGTTATAAACCACAGGTTCCCAGACTGGGTGGGGGAGGTGGGAGTTCAGGTAGGGTTTGGATGAGGTGAATAATTGTCGACCGGGGGATTCCCCTCTTCATCGGTGGCATCATTCGTCATCGGCTCAATCAGGGGGCGTTTGGCGTTGCACTCGGCGCTCCCCTGTGGCAGTTAGTAGGGAGGGTGGGTGTGTTTGTACGCAGAGACAGATCTGTGGAGTCTGGCAGTGATGGATCTGAGCGCTGAGAGACTTTTTCTCACGGCGGCGGCTGATGGAGGGATGATGGAGAGGTCAGCCGAGGCCTCCTCTCTACCTTTTTTTTTTGTTCCTCCTTTTAAATGTCTTATTTTTCCACCCATGAGGGAAAAATGCACTTCCCCCTGTATTTGCATTTGTCAACACCTCCCTCCTTTTCCCGCCACCTCCCCCTCTTCACGTACACACAATTAAACTCTCCTGAACGCCGCCTTAAAAAACGTGTTGGATAATTAAACAGCCAGCAGATGCCATGTCAGCCTTGTTACTGTAAATTCTCCCCGACACGTCGTCCTCGTCCTCGTCGTCCCCGCGGCGGAAGTGATGTTGACTTGTGTAAATAAATCGCCGACACTCGAACGCGGCGGCTCTTTTGTCTCCTCGCAGCCTCGGCTGAATGTCAGGCCGCTCAGCTAATCGGAAGCAGCGACGCAAAACAAAGCTGCAAACAATTAACCCGAGAGCTGCGACTGAGAGGAGCAGGTGACCAGACTAATGGGCTCAGCCAGGGCCTGTGTGTGTGTGTGTGTGTGTGTGTGTGTGTGTGTGAGCGTGAGCGTGAGCGTGACAGGGTAAAGGATGTGTTTTGGAGGAAAAAGCTGACTAAAGGAAACACACAGCTGTGTTAGTGCGACTCTCCATCCATCCTCAGAGCACAGAGGTAAAATATTAAAACATCACACAAAAAACTCAAAACTGTGAAAAATAAATCTGAATCCAAACTGAAAAAACAGAAAAGAAACAAACACCTGGAAAACGCCGATGTACAGAGCCCCGAACGCACCGCGAAGACCACATCTGATGAACACATTTTAAAAAAAAAAAAAAAATAATATAAAGTCATTTAAAGCATTTTGACACTGAATCCACTGAATTCACCAAATAACATTTAAAAAGCTTTTTGAGATCATTTTGTTTTTACTCTTTTTTTTTTTTAATTTTTCACTTTGTTGTCTTTTGTGAAAAAGAAAAATCCTTTGAGAGCAGGTTACAGTAAGAAGAAAATCAGATTTACTGAAATCCTGAAGGCACCACACCAATAACAGATGTGGAATAAATGAAGAAAGACTTTTAACGAATATGATGACAAAACACTTTGGAGCTGAACTGTTAGTTTGACGTGTTAGAACAATTTAATCCACCAAACTCCATTTTAAAAATCAGCAATTTTACATTTTATGTATGCACACGCGTCAGGTTTTCCTTTGCTTCTTTTCTTAATTGTGTTAAAACAACAAACAGAGTGAAACAATGAGAGTAACAGTGATCAGCTGCAACAGTAATCAGATTACCTGAGCACTGATCAGGTGGATGAATAAATGAAGGAGAGTTTAAAAGACTCAGAAAACAAACTGTTTAAAAACAGTGGTTCATTTACTTGTTAGAAAATTTTTATTCACCAAACTCTATTTGAAAAATCTGTTATTTTACATTTTGTATAAATTAGCTACAGCTGCTCTGTAGTTTCTTGTCTCAGTTGTTTGAATATGTCAAATATTCAGCTGAGAGTAATCAGATTACTTTACTCAGAAAAACAACATGACGGCATCACATGACCAGAGGCTGATGATTTCAGACGAATATAAATGTTCATAATTTTATTGTTGACAGAGCAGCTGCCCGGTTCGTTATATTAGTATTATTAACATTACTGAGTGTGTGTGTGTGTGTGTGTGTGTGTGTGTGTGTGTGTGTGTGTCTTGTTAGTATTGTCAAGCTGAAGGTGAAGCTGCAGAACAAACAGCTGCAGGTTGGAGTTTGACGTCCGTGAAACCTCGTCTGCTTTTACACTTAGACGCATTTTCACACATTGAACACCTCACAGAACGTACTAATTAGCACACATACTGCTCACACACACACACACACACACACACACACAGAAGCCCCTCAGTCTAAAGACTAATTTGTTGGTAATTGCAGTATGACAGGAGCAGCCATTCCAGCACCGAGCCACTGTTTCCCCGAGCCAGTCGCCCTAATTAGGAATGACACACACTATTAAGGTGCACAAATGGAAATCAGTCAGCGGGCGTTTCCTCCCCAACGGCACCGCCGCCAACGTCGAACCCACAGCAGACAAAAAAACCTCCCACAATGCATTTCAGACGGAGTCACCGTCCTCAAATCAACATGAAAAAACAACAGAAAACATCAGTGATTCTGCAGCTGTCTGTCATGTAATCTGATTACTTTTAGATTCAGCTTCAGTTTAAGTTCCTCTCAGACAAAACTTTACTGTTTGATGCAGGAAAATAAAATCTAAAACCGAAGTCTGTCCCAGATATCACAACACACTGAGACGGTCCTCCCACAGTCCACACCGAGCCCTAACCCTAAGCTCCAGTCGGCTCATTAAACTTTGACCTGCAAATATTTGAAACAATCAGTTGTTGATCTGTTGCTGATCGATTGATCGTCGCTGCTTAAGATTTATCAGTAAAATTCACAACATGAAAACACGACAACAGGCATCTGAGATGAACACACACACACACACAGACGGGCGTCTGTCTTCTCACCGTGTTTCAACTCATTAGTTCATATTACACGGCTAATAACAGCTAACCAAACAGGTGTGTGTGTGTGTGTGTGTGTGAATCATTTGCTTTGAGATGAAGGTGAAACATGTTGGTATCTTGTGCAGACTGATGTTTGTGAGGTGAAGCACACAGCTGTGCGTCATCAGCATGAACTCAGCCGAGCACGTCCGTCCATCAGCTGCATGAGAGGGCGAGGGGCCGGGTCACCTGCACAGGTGACGGGTCTGTCATAGGACTGACGCGTATTTTCTGTCGTGTGAGCGAACAGCAGGAAGCAGCTTGGCGGCGAGTCACCGTGTTCCAGCTGTTTCCTTTTACCTCGGTCTGCTCAGCTCTTTGACGCTCGTCTCAGCGTCGCACCAGGTGAACGTTTAACGTGTCCACCTGTGTCACGTTTCCATCTCTGCCGCTCGACCTGGGAAGGAATGGACTGTCCGCTTTCAATCTGTAGCATCTGTTAGCAAGTGTTAGCATCTGTGAGCATCCAGTTATGTATGGTTACTTGTGTGTATGTATACATGTATGTTGTGTATACGGTTGTGTGTGTGTGTCTGTGTGTCTGTGTCTGTGTCTGTGTGTGTGTGTGTGTGTGTGTCCTGCCAGGGTGTGTTTGTTCTGACTTTGTGTCCCACTGAATTTAAACATCCACCGTTTATTTGATTAACATCCTGGCAGCCGACCAGACTGTATGTACGGTTGTGTCTGTGTGTGTGCGTGTGCGCGTGTGTGTGTATGCTGAATGGCTCATTAGTCCAGTGTGTGTGAGGCAGCAGGCCACACTGGTTAAAGACTCAAACAGCCGTCACACTCCATCTCCTGTTTGATTAATGTCATGGTGTGTGTGCGTGTGTGTGTGTCTGTGTCTGTCTGTGTGTGTGTGTGTGTGTGTGTGTGTGTGTGTGTGTGTGTGTGTGTGTGTGTGTGTGTGTGTGTGTGTGTGTCTGTGTCTGTCTGTGTGTGTGTGTGTGTGTGTGTGTGTGTGTGTGTGTGTGTGTGTGTGTGTGTGTGTGTGTGTGTGTGTGTGTGTCTGTGTCTGTCTGTGTGTGTGTGTGTCTGTGTCTGTCTGTGTGTGTGTGTCTGTGTGTGTCTCTGTGTGTGTCTCCCTGTGTGTCTCCCTGTGTGTCTTCCTGTGTGTCTTCCTGTGTGTCTCTGTGTGTGTCTCCCTGTGTGTCTCCCTGTGTGTCTCCCTGTGTGTGTCTGTGTGTGTCTCCCTGTGTGTCTCCCTGTGTGACGCTGTCCTGGCTCACTGTCCCTCCACTGAAGCAGGTCAGGTGTCCAGTCTTTCAGGCTGTGTGAGGAACTGAAGTCCCAGGTTGTTGTTGCAGGTCAGGTCAGTTATGGAAGAGCACACACAGCCTGTGAGATGACTGTGACAAATAAAGTTCTGTTGGTTTGAACAAACCGTTTGAGTCAGAGGCAGGTGTGGGACCAGTAGAAGACTGGGTTCTTCACTGGGATCACTGGGATCACTGGGATCCTCCTTTAGTCCCAGAAAAGAAACTGGTTTTATTGTAATATTCAGGCAGTGAATTTATTCAGAGTGTGTGTGTGTGTGTGTGTGTGTGTGTGTGTGTGTGTGTGACCGGCTGTCTTGCTCAGTAATTGTTTGCAGAGCGCTCGACATGACTCCCTCTGACCTTTAATTTCAGGTTTTGCGGTGGAAACGTGCGGCCGCGGCCTCCCCGTTTGTTCTGTGTGTGTGTGTGTGTGTGTGTGTGTGTTTTATTTTTAACCTCTCTGGCTGTTGGCGTGTGATTTACACTCCGGGCATGTTGGAGCGAGCCGTGTGCCATCGATACTGTTTTTATTACACCTTGTGCCAAGTGCTAACAGCCGGATACGAGCTGCGGCGACGAGTGGATGCAGCCGCAATTAGCATAATTGAAATAATAATAATGCTAACGAGCTTTCTGAGTGGAGGCAGAGCAGAGAGGAGAGGAGAGGATGAGCGGCGGCGGCGGCTTCGTCACCGTGGCGATCGACTGCAGAACAGTGTGTGTAATTGGGATAATGGGGTGGTTTAGTGGTGGAAGTGATGCTTTTGATGGCGTTGGGGATGAAACAGGTGCCAAACTCACCGTTTGTCTCTCCGTTTGTTTGTGAGTTTGTTTTTTTGGCAAATTTAAAACCTGAATTAGTGTCAGGTCTTTGTCTCCGACGTGTTTCTCACAAAGAAAAACAAAAAAAAAAAGTCGGAATCAAAGGTAATTTTCTAAGTCGAGGTTTGGGATGTGGCAGTAACACGATGCTGACGTTAAAGGAACATTCTGCAGTTTTTCATGTTTCAGCCGTTCGAAAGAAACGTGGAGCAGAACCTACAAACAGGGTGGAGGGCCAGCATTCAGGTTACACAACAGTTTGATGTATAATCTATATAGAACTAATTATTTATTAGAATCTGTAAAACACAGGTTATTAAATTGTTATATTTCTATGTAAATTCTGTAAATGAACATTTATTCTACAAAAATAAGCAAAACAAAAATGAAACGTACTAAAATCTCCACAGAGCAAACATTCGAGGGCCGATTGAGTCGGTTCACAGTTTTAGTCCAGCGGTCGTGGATCCCTCACAGGAAGTGGTCATCATCACTGTCAAAATGGCGACCGCTGAGCTCCTCCTCCATCTTGGGAAGGAGGTGGCAGTCTGAGGGGCCAGGTGAGGCCAGCTCGTTCAGTACAGACAGGAAACCAGGAAGCATCAGCTGATCATTTCCCTGATTGATTGATTGATTGATTGTTTGATGTGGAATTTGGAGTTTTTGCCTCACACTGGCAGAAGTGATGAATCTATCAAACCGTTTGATTTTCTGTTGATTGATTCAGTGAGTGAATCAGCTGATCAGCTCAGCTCTTCATGCTTTCAGTACATTCAGCTGATGATAAGCTGAGGGAACATTTACAGTGCAGGACACTTTGTTTGTACCAGTATTCCCAGTTTTCCTGAGGTAACAGACGCCTCCTCCACCTCTGGTAGCACTGGGAGACGAGTGAATGAAAATAGCAACACGGACAGAAACAGATGCTAACGGTTGTTTTTTCAGGAAGCCACTGAAGATCCGTGGTAGTGAAAGTGTTGAAGTGCACCGCGCTGTGCTTCCTCGTGGTGTTATCTGTGTTTTCACACTGTTGTGTTTCCTGACACTCCGCTGCCTTCGTTCCCTCTGAGCCTCGAACCTGCCCGACACACCTGAGCTGCCGTCCTCCTCGTCCCGGAGGTTCTCCGCAGACTCTCGACTCCGCCGTCCACTCGGCCAAACGCCGCGAGCCGGAAGAATTAGCTTTCAACAAACCGGCCTACAAATGAGGCATTAAGCATTGGTAATGGGGGTGCAGAAAGGTCACGGCTGTATTAATCTGCCGTCTGGGGAATACACCCCCGAGCCGGAGAACACGGAGGCCGAGAGAGAGCGGGCCGCTTTCCAAAAACAAACCCTGAGCATGAATAAATATTTGTCTATGCCCCGGTGATCATATTGATCATAAAGCGTTTTAGGAAACAAAACGAGCAGGGAAATGAGATTGATGTAAAAATATTCGGCTGCTGTTTTGAGCGTTTCCCCCTCGGACACTTTGAGCTTCTCCTGGCTGAGAGCAGAGGTCGCTTCCTGCAGGAACATCGATTTTATTTCAGGATCACCACAGATTTTCATCCACTTTCACTAAAATCAGCAGCCAACGCCGCCTCGCTGATGTTTTTCTGTTCACACACTCAGTTAAAGCTCTTTTTAATGTCTTCTGTTCAACATCCTGCCGGAGCTCGCTGACAAAATGTGGCTTTAAAGCCAAAGTGAGACGACGTCTGACAACAGCCAACATACGTGTTTGCTTTCATTCGCTTCGTTTGTGTCTTTTTAAAACTTCATCAGTTTAATGAGCAGTGTTAGCTGGTTCTGATGAGCAGTTTGAAGGCAGTCAGTGGTGCAGTGCAGTGGCTGATGGGAGGGTTTGTGTTTTGCTCTGACGTGATCTTTGTGTGGTTTCTGGGATCGTTTATTGTCTTTCAGACTCTTTCAGCTTCAGCATCGTTTCTCACGTTCGCTTTGATTTGTCAGAACGTTGTTTTGAACTCTGACCTCAGCTGAATTAATTTGCATCGTCTGCATATGAAATATTTTTTCTCGTGTCGTTTGTGTAGTAAACACGCAGATGAACACGGAGCCTTCAGGAACCGAACGTGTCCCATTATCTTTTTAAGGCTGCTGGAGGAGTTTGAAGCTCCAGACAGATTCGGAGAAACTCACAGCAGCTCTGTGGAAATCTGTTCTTCACGTTTCTCAGCTTCACTGTAAAATCTTTGCGCCGGCCTTTAGTCCTGTTCATTGTCTTGTTTCCCAGAATGCATTTCTGTGGAGGGAAACTTTCGCTGCCAAATCTCACATGATAATTGATTAGACTTCATGCAAAAACAAGTTGGTGCATGTGAAAATGAGAACGAGAGTCCACAGTCGCTGCAGCTATAATGAGGCTTCACAATCACCAGATATGGACGAAAATTAATGAGGTCTCCAAAGAAGCTTCATTTATCATTTACTCGTCCAAACACACTCTGGAAGCTCAGGCTGAGGAATTTACATCACCGCGATCCGAACTTGACCCAAATCAGAAAACGTATTCAGATTTTTATGTTAACAGCAGCACAGAGAGTCGGTCTGAAGCCGGGGCGCATTCAGCGTCACAGCTTTCACATAAGACCACCTGGATTTCACTCGTCTCTGTTAGGAAGGTGAATGTTTGATGCTGTGAACACATGAAACTCAACCCACGCTCCTCCTGTCGTTTATATCTGAGAATTAATGATGTAATCAGGGACTCCAGGTCCAGGTCCAGCTCTGGTGTGGAGAAACGTCCACTGGTCTCAGCAGACCACCAGGAGAACTGGTCTGTTCTCAAATCACAGCAAATCCCGAGCCTTCTTTTATCTGCTGCTGCTGAGACGTTAGGTGGAGGACGTACGGAGAGCCCCCAAGGTCACATCCAGACCGGGTTCTGTGAGAGACTGAGCAGAACCAGAAGCAGGATAATGAAGCTGGAGTCTCTGCAGGCGGAGATGGTCAGACATGTTACTGATGCGTTCAGGATCAAAGTGGATTTGTCAGAGACACGAATGTTTCCTCGTCATGTTCAGAGACACTTTAATCCTCTGCTCAGGTTTATGTTTCCAAACAAACACGTTCACTGCTGCAGTGTCTGAGACACTGAGCTGTGTCCATGATCAGCTTCACCTGCTGCCTCTGGGGCTGCACACAGGTGAAATCTGGGCTGCGACTCCTCCTCCTCTCAGACTGGAGGAGTCTGCTCTCTCCTGGGTTTTACTCTCTACAGTTTTCCTGGCTTTAATATAAAAGGTCGCACGTAGAGAGAGGGGAGGACACACACACACACACACACGCAGTAAATCAGTTACCTGAGTAGTTTTCCACTCGCTGCTCCTCCTGTGTTTTATTTAAACCGTGGGTCGGTTTCCTGTCAGGATTATTTCGGGTGCAGGTGTGAAACAGGAGGCGTCTCACAGGTCACGCTCTCAGCTCCTCAATCATCATTAACTCGTGATTTCCAATTTAAATCTCAATGACCAGCAGGTTGTTAGCTGTGTGTGTGTGTGTTGTGTGTGTGTTGTGTGTGCGTGCGTGTGAGTGACAGCTCCATGTTTCCTGTCAGGCTGACACAGGATCCATGACGCTCTGCTCTTTCAAATTCAAATTCACATGAAGACAATGTGAAAATATAAATATGAAATGTGTCTCTGGTCGACGCTTCGTGATAAACACACGTCCTCTGTCCTCTGTCTCTGTTTCAGCGGAGTGGGTTTAGCCCGAGCTCACTTCGAGAAGCAGCCTCCGTCCAACCTGAGGAAGTCCAACTTCTTCCACTTTGTCCTGGCGCTGTACGACCGGCAGGGTCAGCCGGTCGAGATCGAGAGGACTTCCTACGTGGACTTTGTGGAGAAAGACAAGGTGACGTGTCCTCCTCTTTTATTTCTTCATGCAGGTTCTTTTCTGATCAGATCGTTTGATCCTGATGTGAAAGACGACTGTGACAGTGGGTCACATGTTCCTTCATCACCATCGATACACACACACACGCACCGTCCTGCTGCCACAAACACTCACGTGGATGTTAATCCGCCGCGGAAAATAGTCCCCACAGTGAGCAGCTGGTTCATTAGATGACTGAGACGTTAAAAATGAAACTGTCTTTCAAACATTTACATCTTCACGAGGAACCAACGGGCCGAGGCGCAGGCAGAGGAGGGACGCATTTTAGAGACGGACAGACACACTGTTGGTTTGAGTCAGAACACAACATTTGTTCATTAGAAGAAAAGTCTCGTATTTTGATTCGCTCCATATAAAGAACTTTAACTCATAATGATTCTAATGATAATAATAAAAATATCCAGACAGGTTCGGGGGTGTTTGTTCTGTGATCAGCTGCCAGCTGGCACCGAGTCCTCCCCTCCACTCCACCCACCCACTCACCTCACCTCTGCTTTGACCTCTAGTCTCTCGCCCTGATACCACACACACACACACACACACACACACACACACACAACACACACACTGGGACTGAGCCAACACTCCAAGGCTCAGTTGGCACCGACCAGCCGAGGCTGAAAGGAGAGAAAGGGGAGGGAGGAGGGATGGGGAGAGATGCAGGGAGAGAGGGAGGAATTAAATGAGAGAGAGAGAACAAGAAGAAGGAGAAAGGGTCAATAGAGAAAAGAGACAACAGGGGAAGCGATAGGACGTGGGGGGGGGTTGCACAGGAAAGAGAATAAAGGGTTGATTCAGATATTTTGGACTAACGGACCCGTCCTTCACCTGAAATAAACAAAAACACAGTCACTTCAGGCAGTGTCCCTTCATTCATATGACATGTGAAGTGATAGAGAGACACAGAGACAGTATGGACAGATGGGAGAGAGACAGGGACGTCCACTCAGTCGCCTCAGTCTGTCTCCAGCTGAACCAAGTCAATAACAGGATGATGATAACAGAGTAATAATCAGAAGAACATTTTCACTTTTTAAAATACTTTTTTTCATTTGACCTTTGTACGGAAGCCCAGTGTGGCCAAGAAAAACAGATGAAACTGACAAATTAAAATATGAGATATTATGAGAGATCATTTTAGTTCGGGACATAATTTTCAAATAAAGAATCAGAAAGAATTTTCACTTAAAAGCTTGAAATAATGTTTTTCTCTGTTTATTAATTCATTTCATTTATTGCCAACTTACTTATTTACTTTGTCAAACTTCAGATTTATTTTCATGTCAAATTGAATTATTTTTACTAAAATCCAGACTTTTATCTCTACATTTCTCTATAATTCTTATTCAGTGTTTGTTAATTCTGACATTAAGTGAAAATTTGGACTTTGACTTAAAAAATCAAGTTTCTTTTTTTAAATTATTTGATTAGTTTTTACTGTTCAGTCTTTTTTTAAATATAAGATCAGTGAAGACATAAGAAAAGCAGCAGCGTCGCAGCAGCTGTTGTAAACGTTTTAACATGTTGTGTGTTTGTGTTACAGGAGTACAACGGAGAGAAGACTAACAATGGAATCCACTACAGGCTACAGCTTCTCTACAGCAACGGTGAGTGGTCAATGCATTTTGACACTAATAATAAAAAAAATAATAAAATAAAATAATAATAATAATGGTAAAATCGCGTTGCATCATCTGCACACAGTTTACAGATTTCTGATCTGAGAACAGTATCAATACAGAGTAAATGTGCTGTATTGATACTGTTCTCAGATCAGTGGTGGTGGTACCTGCCTCCTCTTCCTCTTCCTCTCTCCTCACGTCCTCAGTGGGAGGAGGACATGGACGTGTTCTCTGAATAAACGCTCTGAGAAAAAGGATTTCAGACTTCATTAAAAAAAAATCAGTAAATGTGATTCACGCATCAACATAAACGTATTTAATAGGAGACATATTTGCGTCCCGGGACCTTGTGCTAATTTCACGGAGACACCTGTGGACAGTGATGGACAGCCTTTTTGAAATGATGGAGCTGCAGGTCAGGTGGACTCCAGGGCTGAGATTTGCTGTATTGATTGAGGAAGTTTCCCACAGGTGAAAGCGTCTAAGCTGCTTCACAGTTGAACTTTCCTGGGTGATTTAGAGTTTAGAATCTGTAGAGAAGGAATTTATATTAAAGGTCACCTCACTGGACTTAGTTTAACCGAACTGCTGAAGACTGAGAGGCTGGAAAAACTTTTTCATTATCAGCACAGAGAGAGAGAGACATCTGGAATATCTGACAGCAAACCAAACCTGAACTCTGGTTTGTCCATTGGGGGGAAAGTGGAGGGATCTTTGGCTGATTTGAAACACACAGCTCGGCTTTGAGCTGGCACGAGTCCAGACCTGCAGGAGGAGGACGGCTGTAATATGGACGTTGCAAGTGTAAGTCGCTCTTCGAACGTCAACGTCGTAAAGCTGCCTTTTTGAATCAAACGTTGTTGAAATTTCGTGGCAAATTTGAGTAGTCAGTCAGGATGTCGATGAAGTCTGACATGGAATGTGAGCGTTCATGAAAGTCTGATGAGCAGACTCTAGGTGTCTCCTTGTCTGTTGAGCTCAGTGTGTTACTTGCGTCGTCTTTTTGCCGCTTTACTGGCTGTAAGCCTCATCGTCGATCAGTCGATACTATCTGTCTAGCCTAGGCTCAGCAGACACTGAGGTCTGAATCAGAGCCGTCTTCCTGACTCTGAGAAGTTATGATCTAGTGTGTTGCTAATGAGATGGACAGCTGTGCTATGGTCGATGTTTCTGCAGTGTTGATTTTTGGAGTCCTAGATGATTCTCTGGCTGGGACTAGTGATAGTCCTGCGTAGATGGTTGTGATGCTTGATCAGATACCGCTTGAGTCCTCATGTAAGGACTGAGCTGATACTGTCTGCTTCAGCTCGACAGAAACCAGTGTCAGACTGAGCCCGATTCCACTGCTTCGTCCGTCAGTCTCTACTCGTTCAGTCCTATGCCTAGTTCGTTGCATGACCTAGGTCTATTCAGTCGGCTCAGATTCTCTGACTCAGTGAGCTTGCTCAGTGAATCGTCGAGTATGACGAGCTTGTGCTAGTTCCGTGTTGATGCAGTGTCGTGTAAGCCGCTTAGACGAGTGACAGAACGGGTCGCAGTGTTGTGAGAGATCTGAACTAATCAACTGTGGAGGTTACACTGGATCGTAGTGCGTTTCTGAAGGTATCAGAGTAATCAAGACATGTAGCATCTGCAGCTAAGTTCATGATCTTGTGTAATGGTTCTGTGTGTGGTCTCTGAAGTTGTAGTTCTAGAAACAGTGCGTGAACTGTGAGCTGTGTGATCTAGTCTAGAGTTCTGATTAGTGTTCTTCGGTCAGACTGAGTGAGCTCAGTGACCCAGGTACTCAGATGCTGTGAGTAAATGACTACAGTAAAGTGTATACAGATGAATTAGGTTTCTGAGAGATGATCAAATTACACGTTCAGTAAAATGAATTTGATTTGATGAATGACTAGTTTAGAGCGAATCTATGATGGTGTTGAATATACTAGTCGAACAGACTATAGATGCTTATGAAGTTGACGGACTGAAGTGTTGGTTCAGGACAGAAGATCTGGGCTTCTGGGTTGGGTTGAAGTTCAGTGTTGTCGACTACATGGCTATCTGATCGCCCTCTGTGATGGTGTGTGAGAGTTGATGATCCAGCTTGAAATTTGATTGGCAATGACGCGTGAAGATCGTTCTAGCACGTAGGCTGGCAGTGACGTAGTGGATGATTTGATAAATTTAGGCTCTGTATTGTTTGTCTATGGCATTAGCTATGTCTAGGTTGATCTATGTTCGTTTGTACGACTGTCTGTTTAAATAACTGCAGAGTAAGTTCTGAGCTGAAGGAAATACGACGCAACGAGCACACGCAATGTGAGAAAGTCACTGGTCTACGTTCTTGATCTGAGTCATGTGACAGCGCTAGTTCTGAGACTCTTGTTGTATAACTGGAATCCACTGTTCAAATCTCAAGCAACAGATTGATCGCAAGCCTTTAACATGAGGAGCTATCTGAGTAAGCTTGTGCTGACAGAAGTTTAAGGACTGATCCTCGACGATTCGTCAAACGTGATAGTCGAACTCATAGCAGTATCATGCAAAATGTTTCGTAAACCATAAGACGTGATGTATTCAGAGGTTCAGATTGGTAGTGAAGGCTTGATGCTGTGTTTACGATCTCAGGCGTCGATTAGTGTCTGTGGTTGCGTGCTGCATGCCGACTAGGTGATCGTGGTGAGTCTCGCACCCTGATAATGACGACTGAGCTTCGGTCTCTTCATCTCCTACAACTCAGCAGTAACATCGAGCGTCATGCTGTGATCTTGAATTGCATCAGAAAGTGCACGGATGAATGAACTCAGTTAGCGATTCTGTCTGACTGTGAGGATTACAGTATCTTGCTCAGATTTGATCATTGTGAATCTGTGATTATATTGTTGTATTCTGTTTGGTAGCGCAGTTCGACGTTGTATCTAGTATGTGTACAAATGTGTTGAGGCTAGATTCTGAAGTGAGAATGTAGGCCTGGCCGATGGTCTGATCTAAAATAGGACTGCACGTGTTGCTGTTAGGCATCAACCAGGTAGCTAATTTTAAGTGAAATATGAAAGTATTTTGATCATCATAACTAGCACTTATTACACTGAGTACTGATTCGACATGTTAGCTGTTTGAATTCCTGTTCATCAGTGTGTTTAAAATTGTGTTTTGTGTTGTCGTAGAGTGACGGACAGACGGACTGACATCAGCCTTGGATAAAGGTTTGAACCAAAGCGTGAGCGAGCCGGACGAAACAGACTGTTTGTTCCCCTAACTAGAACGGTTGAACGTGAGTTAATTAGTCGGATGGTCGGAGGTGGTTGTGAGTTCTTTAAAATGCATGTTCTTCCGGCAGACAGTTGATGTACATCAGAGATGTTTGAGGACAGGAGGTGTTTACTGAAACTTGTTGACCTGCAGAGACTGAGACGGTCGGTACAGTGCGCTGATGTTAATCTGTGGTACTTTAATTACGGCCACTAATGAACAGAAAGATGGCGTGCTGGGTCAGGGTTCGGTCCGTTCGCACTGTCTGTCAATTACACTCGGTCATGGATCTACTTGCTGTTCAGTGTGCGGGAAGTGGTTTGTGTTTGTCGAGTGTGGGTATCTGGTCGGTGTGGGGTGTGGGTTAGTTCGCTGTTTCCTGTTTGATACTTGGTTTAGGTTTGTTTTGATAGTCAACTGTGTGTAAGTCTATAAAATGAATGGCAGCTGGCTGAAAGCGAGTTGCTGATTTACGTGGCTTCTTGGTTGAGCGTGAGTGATCATGTGCTGTAGACTTATAGTATTTGTTTCATTAACTTTCTATTAGTCAGGTATATGTATACACACACACATATATATATAGATATATATGTATACATATATATAAAGTCCACTCAGTAAATCAGTCCACTGATTTATTTTAGATTTACTGCTGTATGTAAACTGGTTTCCATGTAAACTCAGTTTTTGGAGCCTGCTGTCCGGATTGAAGTGAGACCACTTCGTGGTTCAGGCCTGGAGTTCTGTCCTCAGGCTCCATCGTGTTCCTCAGTCCTGTGGTTCCACCTCAGCTCACACGTCCTCCGTCGGGCGTCTCCTCCCTCTTCACCCAAACTTCACTATCTCCAAACTTCCCTCTGACTTCTGTGGGGGCGTCAGGCTCATTTCCCCCCTGCGAGATTCCTTCGATACGAGCTTCATTTCCATAATGATGGCTGGCTGTCTGCGTCTCTGAGCTTCAGTCATTATGTGATTGAGTGTGATTATTAAGCAGCTTTCCCCCTGATGGATGCTGTGTTTCCATTCGTTAATGAGTGAGGGATCAGAGAGCGGCTCACTGTTTCCATCTCTCTCTCTCTGTCGTCGTACTCCCAGGTGAGGTCATCTTTATGGGCATCCCTGTTGGTTTGTCTACCTGGATCACACTCAGCAGGCTGCACCTTTGGGTGTAGCACCTGCTTCACGTGTACAGGTGGAGGAACACCGTGTGATCCTCCTGTGGGATTAATAGTCGAGCTCTGATTTTCATTTTTGGAACATTTCAGAGGGAAACGTCGTACGTCTGACTGCACCACACTACGACTCAGTGCAGTGTGTGTGTGTGTGTGTGTCAGCTGTGACTTCTCCATCGTATCATTGCACATTAACCATTCTTAAACGGGGCTCTGCTGCTTTCCAAAACTACCGATCACCAACCAGTGGGCAGGCGCGGCGGCAGCAGCCAGGTTGGCACGCCGGCGTTGCCAGTGGGCTCCCGGAGGCTGGCCAGCTCTGGGCCACGCGCCCCTGCCTCGCAGCCACCTTGCTCCCATCGCTGGCTGCCAGGCTCTGGGCGATGCTGAGAAAAGCTGCCACGCTTGCCGGGAGGAAGGCGGCTTCCAGGCCAGGCGGCGCTGCCTGGCTGCTGGGAGGCTGGAGCGAATCATCGGCCCGGCTGCCGCGGCTGAGGCGTTCCAGGCCTTCGGGTAATTACAACACTTGCCCTTTGAAAGCGAGCCCTGCGCTGCCGGCCCGTCCTGATCGGTGTTATCTGGACCGTGTGATCTGAGCGCCGGCCTCTGACGTCGCACTGCTCCATCCTCAGGGCTCTCTCAGTGTTTCAGTGTGTGTGTGTGTGTGTGTGTGTGTGTGTGTGTGTGTGTGTGTGTGTGTGTGAGATAGTGCAGCGCCAACATGCCCGGACAAACCCTCTCTTTGTGCCTTAAGTAGATTCCACTTGTGGCGACGTCTGAAGTGGCTGCTGAGCGGCGAGGAGGAGCAGCCAGCGGTAATGATGCTTGTGTGGCCCAGCCGAGGCTCGCCGGCCAAACTGGCTCCTGTGGCTGAATTATTTTTGGGGCCTGTGTGTGTGTGTGTGTGTGTGTGTGTGTGTGTGTGTGTGTGCCGGCTGTACGGCGACCTGAGGAGCCTCTCTGCAGCGGCGACCAGGGACAGACTCTCTCTGCCAAAATGAGTGACAGTGGCAACAACACACACACACAGGCACAGTGTTTGTTTTGTTATTGCCAGTATTGAGCCATGCACACACACACACACACAGACTCGTGGCTTCACACTCCTCTCAGGTCTGTGTGTGTTGTTGCTCTCAGTCATTATCCGGCCGTGGTGTTAGCCCGTTTGCGGCCCGGGGGGAAACGTCATTAAGGCGATATTGTGGACGCTCAGCCAAGGTTTGTTTTCGTCTTTGGAAAGGGGCCCTGGGTCCCTGGAGGGGCCCCGGCAGTGCTCCTGGGGTCCAGTTTGTTTATAACACTTCTTTGGCAGTTTGGAGGAGGTTGTCACCACAGCAGCACCAGTGGGTTTCCAATGCTAATTGGTCTCCTGGAACTTTCACTAATGGTTCCAAGTAGCTGGGGGAATAAATTATTGTGGCGCGTTCTACGGCAACAGTCACACAGACACATCCATACAGAGACAGAGAGACAGCGGGGACACAAACACAGCGCTTAGTTTATGATTTTTCTGTACTTAGAGATCAAACGGCGTGATAAATGATTCATAAAGTGTCTCATTTGGCATTCGCAGCCTCGATTTGACGCTTGTTTGTCAAATGGCAATTTGATTCAGGACAGCATGGGGCGAACGCAGGAGTGTAATTGGACGTCGCGGGTCATATGCAATATGATTAATTTTTAAGAATTACCGGAAGAAATGTTAATGACCCTCACAGCGATAAGAAGGAGAAAAAAAAGGAAGATGTGATTTCAGTGTTCGCAGCAGCCTGTCAGACGGTTACAGACAGGAAACCCGATCTTATGTGAAGAGTTTGTGTTGTTGTTATTAATGATGGATGGATCATGTCTGTCGCAGTTTCACATCTGCGTTTCAGAAAGCTCGAGCTCACACTGATGTCTCGTGTTCTAAATTCATTTGGACAAATTTCCTGCGTCTCTGTGTCTGAGGCTGAAAAACTGGGACTCAGATCCTTTTCTCGTGTAACAGAAGCAGCTCCGTCATTTAACAGCACATATTACATGAAAATATTCTTATTATTACTGATTGATTCATGTCTGAGCAGCGTCTGAACGTATCGCCGGCCCCTCACTTCCTGTCCTGGTACAGAGCAGAGCTGAGGATAAACATGTTCACGTGTTACATGTTACATGTCGTTCATCGCGGGTTTGGCCTCTGAGGCAGATTCTGAACAGTCCACACCCCTCAGACGGTCTGGGACAGGTCTGCTTAATGTCCCCCGAGTCAAAGCTAAACTTGGTTTAATCCACCTTGCCTTGCCTGTCCTCTGATTGGTGGAGGTCTCACCTGAGAGGCAGAACTCAGGGCGTAATGACCAGTGTAGGTCTTTGTCTTCAGAAGCTGCTGCTGTAAAGAAGTGACTGCAGGTGAGTCAGGTGACTGCAGGTGAGGCAGGTGACTGCAGGTGAGGCAGGTGAGTCAGGTGACTGCAGGTGAGGCAGGTGAGTCAGGTGACTGCAGGTGAGGCAGGTGACTGCAGGTGAGGCAGGTGAGTCAGGTGACTGCAGGTGAGGCAGGTGAGTCAGGTGACTGCAGGTGAGGCAGGTCCTTCGCTGTGACTCTGAACCACAGGATGTGAGTCTCCTGTAAACACTGATCACGTCTCCTCTGTCTGATGGAAATTAATGTGTTGAATTCAGTGTGCCGCTGTTCAACATGCCACACTGTCCCACGCCACCAAAAGCTTCATTTGGCTCCACCCGTCCCCTGCAGAGCTGAAATTGAAACCCAGCGCCCCCCCCTCCCCAGATGCCTCCACAGACTGTGGATCAGTTCCTGGCCGTCTGGTTCGGTGTAATGTTGGAGGCGGCGGCTGGTTGGATGAAACGCTCGCCGGCCAGTTTGCCCTCTGGCTACCTGGATGGCTGTTTGGCGAGCAGCCGTCCGGTTGGCTGGCTGGTTTTAAGGGGCGACAGCGCCGGGGGTTGTCCTGGGGAGGGGGGAGGGGGGATCCACAGCGGCGCCTCCATCGTTGGGTTTCGGCCAAATGTTAGTGACCTTGGTTTGGACCGCACCCAGCTGGACTCTGTGTGTGTGTGTGTGTGTGTGTGTGTGTGTGTGTGTGTGTGTGAGTGTGTGTAAGAAAGTCGATTTTCAAAATAAAAGCTGACATCACAGAGATACTGAATTTGAATTTGGTAATGTTTTATTTTGCAGGTCTCTAACTTCAGGAAAAACTGAGACAAAGACTTTAAAAAGTTTCCAGACGTCAGCTCAGTTTGAACTGATTAATATTCAGTCATTCATCGTAGATTTGTTTTTTTTTTATTACCTGTAGATGATTTTCTTTATTATTTTGTGGGGTTTGTTCTGGAGGATCCTCCTGAATGGGCCTGAAAATCTTCAGATTGTGTGTTTTTATTATTATTTATTATGTTTGACGGTTGATTTTTTGCGTGTGAAGAGTCAACGATGACGAGGAAAAGCAGAAAGTTCCAATGTTTCCTGGTTTAATTCCCAGGAACTGAACATGTGGAGAATTTCATCTTTTTTTATCAGAACATTGTTCAGAGAAATCTGAGCGATTCCAACAGACATGAACGCAGCACGGTGTGTGAGCGAACAGGAAGTTGTCCTCTGTCAGATTAAAGCTCAGACAAATGTGAACCTCGTTGTACTGACTCTGGATCTTTTCCCCTACAGTCGGTGTTGTGACAAGAAGAGCTGTGGAAACCGAAACGAGACGCCCTCCGACCCCGTCATCATCGACAGGTAGGAGCTCACCTGACCAAGGCTTTGTCTCTGTGTCTGAGACCTGTTCCTCTGCTGCTGTGTACCTGTCTGTCCTGTCTCTGAACACAAACTGTGGAGTGAAGTTGGGTTCAGGTGTTTCGGACTCTGCTTCGACATCAGGGGCTATTTTTGTTTGTGTTTTCCAGAAACAGGTTTGTAGGGTTTATGTTGTGTAACGTGCAGCAGTTGTGCGTTGAGCTGAGTTCAGTCTGAACCGTGATGAAATCCTCTCCCTGTAGTTTTGCTGGTTCAGTGTAAACGGGTGATTTTCAGCGTCACTGGTCCTGAGGTGAATCCTGCTCAGGATTCAAGTCTCCACCAAACAGTTTCAACTTTAAATGATTTCCACTGAGGTGAAACTGAAACCAGTCGTAAAGCTGCCGAGTAAATAAACTGGAATCAGAAAAAATGAAATGTGAGCGAATGTTTCTGTGTGACATGGGAAACGTTCGTGCAGCCGTCCTGCTTCAGACAGAGACGGCGTCTGATTCCTGAGCTTCTTCCTGCTTCTGTTTTCTGGTGTCTCACTTCTTTCTCACGTCTGACTTCCGACACGAGGCTCGACTGTGTGAACTGTGTAATCAACACCACATGGAAAACAACGTTTCCCTGTATGAGCACACGCTCTGATCACACATGTTCGTCCTCTGACTACAGAACATCAGCTTTCATTAGCTGGATTTAACGTGACAAAGCTGGCCGAGCGTTTCCCGCCTCTTCTGGACTTTACGCGCTGACTTATCACCCACTGGTGATTCTCTGTGGCCTGTTGTCGCCCTGGGCTTTGCCTCTCAGGCTGCATACAGGCTGACCTGACCTTGGACTGTAGATTTCTGATGGCAGGAGCCTGCAGACATTACTCTGGGCCGAAAAAACACACCATCCTCCTCTGCAGGGAGAAAAAAAAATCGGTTCTTTAAACTATTTATCCTAAAAACTCTCCGGAATCAATACAACATTTTCCAAAAACATCATTATCCATCGTATCAGGCGTCTGTCAATAAATGTAAATGTGATGTTTAGAAGCTGTGGATATTGGCAATGATCTCTTCATTTAATTGGATTTAGATTCAGAGAAAAAATCAATTTGTTTTGGTTCAATTTCTTTTAAAAATGACGTCAGAATTTCTCCTGCATTTCTTTAAGTTCACGTTCTGAGTGAACTGGAAACAGTTTCCACCGCGTGACCACGGATTCTCTGACGACAGGTAGAAACGCTCAGCTTTAGTCCATGTTCGTCCTCGCCGTCTAATCCCTCCGCCCGCCATGTCCTCGGAGTCGGCGGCTGTCCATCAACACTCGGCTGTGATTGGTCGGGTCGCAGTGATGGGAGCCAATGACCTCCGAGGAGGTCAGGGGGGAGGACGGAGGGGGAGGGGGGGTCAGTACCAAGTCCATGTTGGCTCGTTAGAGAGGCCTTGGACCAGGCCAGGACACACACACAGACACACACACACACACACTCTCAAAACACACATACAGTACACACATGTTCATACATGTCAGAGTGGGAACACATCCATCCACATATGAAGTGTCCACACTCACTCACACACTGGTGCATCCTCTCACCTCGGTGTGTCTGTGTGTGTCTGTGTGTGTGTGTGTGTGTTTGATGGGTGTTTTTAGAGGTTTTGTCACCTCTCTGTGTGTCTGTCACACATGAGATGGACTCCATACATCCTCACCCCCCCCCGCCTCACCCCCCTGCCCCCCCCCCACAGTGAACACAGACGTACGACAGAGAAACAGAATAAAAACAGAGGGAAAATCAGAGAAGAATCCGTAGAATTCTGATGTGAACAGACGAGAGCAGCTGTTTGCATCTGACACCTGAAGCCACGAACGTTCATCAGCACAGTGATGATGAGGAGGATGATGATGTGAAGATCAGACAGTGAATCTGACTCATCTACACAAAGAACAAATGTACAACAACAACGAGCTGCGCAGAGCTGATGCAGGGTCAGTTATTCCTGCTGAGTCCTGTGTCGTCGTGTGTTCACGTGTTTGTGAGTCTGTGTGAAATGATTTTCTGTTTTCTGCTCGTTGGTCCTCGAAGTTTCTCTGCAGCTCGACGGCTTTAATTAGGACACAACAGGACACTGATACTAGTCCACTAACCCAGGGAATACACACACACACACACACACACACACACACAGTCCTCTGCTGGTGATTTACTGCACCTCTAGTTGTTTCTCTGCATTTTAGCGCCTGTTAAGAAATGCAGGATTTATTACTGTGACCCTCTGATACACACACACACATTATTCATGGGTGGGGCAGGGTGAGGGTGAGTGTGTGTGTGTGTGTGTGTGTGTGTGTGTGTGTGTGTGTGTGTGTGTGTGTCGGGGGTGGGTTGGTTTTAGTGTGTTTAGTGACCCATCATGCAAATGATGTAGCTCAGTATCTACAGTAAAACAGTTTAATGTTGTAAATCCACGTCTCGCTGAAGTAAATCAAAGTGACACACACACACACACACACACACCTGCTGTTGTGTGGAAGCTGATCTCTGTGATTTATTTCTTCTTCTCTTTCTTCTCCTTTTCCATTTTTATTTCCCTCCATCGTCTGTCATCATTTGAGGAACATTTTCTCTGTCTGTCAGCCTGTGGCAGTGACCTGTGACCTTTAACCTCCTGACTGCCTGTTTTCTTTTGTTTGGAAAAAAAAGACCATTGAAAGTTGCCTTACTTGCTTTTTGCAGAGCTTTCAGCTGCGTCTCACAGTATTCCTCAGTGGATGGAGTGTGTGTAGTTACCATAGAGATGTGTCTGTGCGTGGCCTGCTTTGTTTGTCTGCTGGTAGAGATGAAATCACACAGTTATCAGTGATGAGTCTGAGGATCATGGGAAACCAGGTAAACCATCAGAGGAGAGCATCACCCTCTGCTGGGCCTGAGCTGGTGCGGCTGAACTCGGTGATGTCTTGGTGACACACTGATAATGTGGGGCTCGTGCAGAGACTGGAGTTGTGTGACTTTGTGTGTTTGTGTGAATGTGCGTGTTGTAAATCCTCCTGTGTGGCTCAGACCAGGCTGTGTGTCTCTGTGGAGCAGTTCGTTCTGTTTGTCGTCCTCAGACATCAGAGCTGTCCGCATGATTTACTGTTAGTAAACTTATTCAAAGCCGTCCTCTTGATTTGATTTGATTAAACTTAATATTCCAGAGGGACACGCAACACACAACACGCAACACACAACGCACAACACGCAACGCGCAACACGCAACACACAACACGCAACACACAACACGCAACTCACAACACGCAACGCACAACGCGCAACGCGCAACACACAACACACAACACGCAACACTCAACACGCAACACACAACACGCAACTCACAACGCGCAACACGCAACACACAACGCACAACACGCAACTCACAACACGCAACGCACAACGCGCAACGCGCAACACACAACACACAACACGCAACACTCAACACGCAACACACAACAATTCAATTCAATTCAATTCAATTTTATTTATATAGCGCCTTCCACAATCAAAATTGTCTCAAAGCGCTTTACAGAGACCCAGAGCCTGACCCCAGAGCAAGCACTTAAGGCGACAGTGGCAAGGAAAACTCCCTTTTAACAGGAAGAAACCTTGAGCAGAACCTGGCTCAGATGGGGGACCCTCCTGCCGATGGCCGGGCTGGGTGAAAGGAGGAAAAGGAGGAAGATAGGACAGCTAGGAATGGAGGAGAGGGGAGAAAGACATGCAGCATAATACAGACAATGTGGGTCAGTATTTACATTACAGTTAGTCAACAGTTATTGGATAATGTGTGCTCAGCAGATTAGAATTATGAAACAGAGCACAGAGGCAAAAAGCTGTCATGACTGGTAATTATTTACATTACAGTTTGCAAAGAATATTAATCAAATATTTATCTGTAGCAGAACGGAACATTAAACATGTTAGAAATAGATCATTGTAAACAATAAACAGCAGCAGGTGGGTGGAGCCAGGACCATAGGACATGCAGCTCCGGAGCCAGAGGTACCTGCAGTAAGGTACAGAGAAAGAGAGACCAGAGAGAAACAAACACAGGACTACGGGACAGAGAGGACACAGAGTTAATGACATGTAATAAAGGCTAATAGATTTGAGAGTGGGTCTGAGGAGAGAAAGAGAAAGAAGAAGAAGTGCACAGTAAATCATGGGATGTCCCCAGCAGCCTAGGCCTATAGCAGCATAACTAGGGGATGATTCAGTTGCCTGAGCCAGCCCTACTAAGGGCTATATCCTTAACTGTAACAGTGTCTATAGAGATAATTGTGACTAACTATAAGTTTAATAAATAACTAGGACTGTAACTACAACTAATTATAAGCTTTATCAAACAAGAAGGTTTTAAGCTTCGTTTTAAAATTAGAGAGGGTGTCTGCTTCCCGAACCCAAACTGGCAGTTGGTTCCATAGGAGAGGGGCCTGATAGCTAAAGGCTCGGCCTCCCATTCTACTTTTAGAGATTTTGGGAACCATAAGCAAACCTGCATTCTGGGAACGAAGCAATCTGTTAGGATGATATGGTACTATCAGCTCTTTGAGATATGAAGGAGCCTGGCCATTGAGGGCCTTATATGTAAGGAGAAGGATTTTAAAATCAATTCTGGATTTTACAGGAAGCCAATGAAGAGAAGTTAGTACAGGAGTAATGTGATCTCTCTTGCTAATTCCAGTCAGTACTCTCGCTGCAGCATTTTGGATCAGCTGGATGCTTTTTAGATAGTTAACTGGACATCCTGATAATAGGGAATTACAGTAGTCCAGCCTAGAAGTAACAAAAGCATGGACTAATTTTTCAGCATCACTCTGCGACAGAATGTTCCTAATCTTACTGATATTGCGCAGGTGAAAGAAGGCGGTCCTAGAGACTTGTTTTATATGTGAGTTAAAGGACAGATCCTGATCAAAAATAACTCCAAGGTTCCTCACAGTCGTACTGGAGGCTAAATTAATGCCATCCAGAGTAACTATATGATTAGATAAACTGTTTCTGAGGTGTTTGGGACCAAACAAAATAACCTCAGTTTTGTCTGAATTCAGAAGAAGAAAGTTACAGGTCATCCAGGCCTTTATGTCTTTAAGACATGCCTGAAGTATGGTTAACTGATCTGTTTCGTCTGGTTTCATAGATAAATATAGCTGGGTATCATCCGCATAGCAATGGAAATTTATTCCATGCTCCCTGATAATATTGCCTAGGGGAAGCATGTATAAGGTGAACAGTATCGGTCCAAGCACAGAACCCTGTGGAACTCCATGACTTACTCTGGTATATATGGAGGACTGCGTCATTAACATGGACAAACTGGTATCTATCTGATAGATATGATTTAAACCAGCCTAGTGCTGTTCCTTTAATCCCAATAACATGTTCCAATCTATCCAATAGGATATTATGATCAATGGTGTCAAATGCAGCACTAAGATCTAGCAGGACAAGTATAGAGACGAGTCCATTATCTGATGCTATAAGAAGGTCGTTGGTAACTTTCACCAGTGCTGTCTCTGTGCTATGATGAACTCTAAATCCTGACTGAAAAACTTCAAACAAACCGTTCCTATGTAGATGGTCACACAGCTGAGTTGCAACAGCCTTTTCAAGAATTTTAGAATTAAAGGGAGATTGGATATAGGTCTATAGTTTGCCAAAATGTCAGAGTCCAGAGAAGGCTTTTTAAGTAAAGGTTTGATAACTGCAACCTTAAAAGCCTGTGGGACATATCCTGTAACCAACGAGAGATTTATCTGATCTAATATGTGAGTGCCAATCAAAGGCAACACATCTTTAAGAAGTCTGGTCGGGATAGGATCCAAAAGACATGTTGATGATTTAGATTTAGAAACTATTGAAGTCAATTCAGCTAGATCTATGGGAGAGAAACAGTCTAACGACAAATCAGGACTGGCAGACATTTCTAAAGATGCTGTTCTAGACATACCTACATCATTAACAGTTGTAGGCAGGATGAGATGGATTCTGTCTCTAATGTCTACTATTTTGTTGCTAAAGAAGCTCATAAAGTCATTACTAGTGAGAGCTAAAGGGATGGATGGTACAACAGAGCTATGGCTCTTTGTCAGCCTGGCTACAGTGCTGAAAAGAAACCTAGGGTTGTTCTTGTTTTCCTCTATTAATGATGAGTAATAGGCAGTTCTTGCCTTTACGAAGGGCTTTTTATCACGTTATAAAGCTGTCTTTCCAGGCTAGGCGGAATTCCTCTAAATTAGTGGATAACCATTTCCTTTCCAGCTTTCGTGATATCTGCTTTAAAAGTACGTATTTGTGAATTGTACCATGGAGCTAGCTTCCTCTGATTACTGACCTTCTTTTTCAAAGGGGCAACAGAGTCAAGGGTTGAACATAATGAAGCAGCAGTATTATCAACTAGATAGTCTATATCTGCTGGAGTAACGTTTAGGCCATTGCTCTCTGTAAGACTGGCACATGGCAGCGGAGATAATAAAGATGGAATAGCTTCCTTATATTTGATAACAGCATTATCAGACAGAAATCTACAGTAGTTAATTTTTTTCTCAGATGCTGTGCAGTTCATTATTGTAAATTCAAATGTTACTAAAGAATGATCAGATAAAACAGGGTTCTGAGGGAATACTGTCAAATATTCAGCTTCTATGCCATAGGTTAGTACAAGATCAAGGGTGTGATTAAAACAGTGAGTTGGTTTGTTAACATTTTGTAAAAAGCCAATTGAGTCTAATACTGAATAGAAAGCAGTCTTAAGGCTGTCATTGTGGGTATCGACATGAATATTAAAGTCGCCCACTATAATTACTCTATCCGTACTAAGCACTAAATCAGATAAAAATTCAGTGAATTCAGACAAAAACTCTGAGTAAGCAGCAGGTGGACGATACACCACAGCAAATAGTACTGGTTTTTCTGTCTTCCAATTTGGATGTGAGAGGCTGAGGATAAGGCTTTCAAATGTACTATATTTGGCTTAGGTCTGGGATTAATTAATAAACTTGAGTGGTAGATTGCTGCCACTCCTCCTCCTCGGCCTGTGCCTCGAGGAATGTGATAATTAATATGACTAGCAGGGGTTGACTCATTTAGACTGACATACTCTTCCTCCTGCAGCCAGGTCTCGCTCAGACAGAATAAATCAATCTGCTGATCCATTATCAAATCATTCACTAACAGAGATTTAGACAAGAGAGATCTAATGTTTAATAGCCCACATCTGATTGTGGTGTTTTTAGGTTCAGATGCTTTTGTAGTATAAATTTTTTTGAGGTTTTTATGAGTAACACCTCTTGCATTTTTTAATTTATGCACTTTTTGTTGACGGGGAGCAGACACAGTCTCTATAGGGTAAAGGGAATCGTTAGAATGGTAGGAATAATAAGAATCATGAGAATCATGGGTGGGTGACAGCTCTAGAGAAACTGCAGAGAAGCGTGTAGGACTGCAACTCTGCATCCTGGTCAACACACAACACACAACGCGCAACACGCAACACACAACGCACAACACGCAACATGCAACACACAACACGCAACTCACAACACGCAACTCACAACACGCAACACACAACACGCAAGACACAACACGCAACTCACAACACACAACACGCAACACGCAACTCACAACACGCAACACGCAACTCGCAACACGCAACACACAACACGCAGCTCGCAACTCGCAACTCGCAACACGCAACACGCAACACGCAACACGCAAACACACACAACACACAACACGCAACACACAACTCACAACACACAACACGCAACACGCAACACGCAACACACAACACGCAACACACAACACAACACGCAACACACACACAACACGCAACACACAACACGCAACACACAACACACAACACACAACACGCAACACGCAACACGCAACTCACAACACGCAACACGCAACTCGCAACACGCAACACACAACACGCAGCTCGCAACTCGCAACTCGCAACACGCAACACGCAACTCACAACACGCAACACGCAACACGCAACTCACAACACGCAACACGCAACTCGCAACACGCAACACACAACACGCAACACACAACGCGCAACACGCAACACGCAACACACAACACGCAACACACAACACACAACACGCAACACGCAACACGCAACTCGCAACACGCAACTCGCAACACGCAACCCGGCGCTGTGTAAAGTGTCACACTGAGGAAACTGTGAAGGTTCAAACGTGATCAGAGAAGCTTTTCTTCTGAGAAACACTCAGAGCATCAGATACAGAGGCGGTGTGTGTGTGTGTGTGTGTGAATATAAATGTGCGATGATGTTCCTCTCAGAGGTCGCTTTGTTTCCTCCGTTTCCCGGTTAATGGTCGAAATCCTGCCGAGGCAGCAGAACGCGGTGCTGACGGATCGTCGTAACACCGCTGTTATTACACGCTAATATTGCAATTAGATGGGTGGCCAAGTTGCCCGAGCGGGGCAATAAATTGCCACAGAGTGTCAGAGCGAATGAGGAGGCCGATCTCTAATTACCCAGAACACACCTCTTCACCGCTGCTGCTACCCGCCTCGACCTCCCCCTCCTCCGCTGTCTGACCATCAACCTCCTGCTTTAATGGTCGAGCCTTACATGGAGGTCATGACCCCCCCAACACACACACAGATCACCGCTTGTTCCTCCAACAGCATTTGCAGCATTGATGTCATCTTTACAGAGGAGAGCTTGGAGTGATGGAGGATGACCTTTGACCCCCAGTAGCCTCCCAGTTACCCCCGTGTCTTAGCGCCCCACCACCCCGCCACTGAAGAGAAGACGTGAGGAACGTGGATCAGCTTCTGAATCCATGACGCAGTTTCAAACAGGAAGTGACAGATGATGTTTGTGGTTAATGACGGAAGCGGCTCAGGATCGACAGCGTTTCCCATCAGCCCCGTGTGAAATCAGCACCCACACGCCGGAGGTGGGTTCACTCTCCAGCTTCTGCCACGTGCACCAGGTGAAGGGAAGTTTAAGAGGAAAATCAAGGCTGAGCAGGTTAAAAACAAGCATGAGTGAATCATGATGGACACAGAGGAGCTGCTGCGCCGCGTCCAGCCTCACTGTTCAGATGCTTTATCGTCTCTCAGCGAGGCTGCAGAGGAAGGTCTGATTTAAAGAGACGATTCGGGAGGAAACACGACGGGAATTTAGATCAAATCCAGCTTTTTATTCATTTTTATCGCTTCGTTCTCCTTCACATCAACCTTTTCTTCTTCTTTCATCCCTGTAAAAGTTTATTTCTGTGTGTTGCTCTTTAATTCGAGGTGTTTGAAACAATCAGAGCCTCGGTTCATTTCCACCACCAGAGTTTTTCTGATTAACGCGGCGTTCAGCACACACAGGAAACAGGAAGACAGACACTGAGTCTGCAGAGTATGATGGTGTGAGGAAGAGTGAAGATCAGCTGTTATCAGCTGTGTGTGTGTGTGTGTGTGTGTGTGTGTGTAAAACTCGCGTCAGCTTCAGTAAAAATGTGGCTTTCAACAGAGAAACTCGGGCGATTGATCAGCTCTGAGGCTGACACATGTTGATGTGTGGACATGCGTGTGGACACGTGTGTGGCCGCTGCAGAAAGAACATGTTAGTCTGTGGACAGAGCAGCGCAGCTGATCGCTGCAGGGACACAAACAGTTCGTATCTGACCAAACTGAAACTGAAGAAATCATCAAGAAAACTCCGTCTCAAAATGGCAGCTCTGAGTGTGTGTGTGTGTGTGTGTGTGTGTGTGTGTGTGTGTGTGTGTGTGTGTGTGTGTGTGTGTGTGTGTGTGTGTGTCTGTGTGTGTGTGTCTGTGTGTCTGTGTGTCTGTGTCTGTGTGTGTGTGTGTGTTGGACTCCATGGAGGGTTAACTCCACAGGGGGGTGGGTTGTGCTGCTGCTGCTAGTGGTGGTGCAGGGAAGGCGGGGGTGGGGGGGGGTTATCTGCCCCTGTAGACCCTTCCCAGCAATCGTGGTGTATTGATCGGGCGAGCGAGGCCCATCGGAGCCGGCCAGATTAAGAGTATAGATTTACAATAAAAGCAGGACATTACTGGGCAGGCAAGGCTATTGAAAGGAGAGAGAGAGGAGGGGGGGGGTTCCTGGAGGTTGCCGCAGGGGTTTCTGGGTAATTTGAGTTGAGGTTTAGGGTGACGGCGGATTCATAGGTCAACTGCTGCGACGTGATTTTAGGTTTATGTCGGTTATTGAAGGAAACCGATGGACCGATGACGTGTTAATGGGGCTTTATGGCACAGACACAAGGAGAGGACCTGAAGGGGCAATGCATCATGGGTAAAATGGGGTCAGGTTGGACTGATGGTATTTTATTTTGAAGGCTGACAGAAAGCTGCTAATAGGCCAGATTTTCTACCAGCTCTGCTCAGTGTTGACTATTTTTAGGTACAAACAGGAAGTTCAGGTGTGTCTTAAACTTTGTGATCACATGATCAGCGTCTCAGTCCATGTCTCTGGACTAAACCTGAGGACAGTCCTGTTTTACTGTGACCTGTGAATCTCTGAGGTCACGACTTCACTGTGTCTTTTCTCATTTGTGTAAATTTTCTCAGGAACAGGAGACAGCTAAACACCAGGTGTGTCACTGATCGATCGGACCTGATCGGTCCTGATCGGTCCCGATCAGCCGGACCTGATCAGACCTGATCGGTCAGAACTGATCGGTCCTGATCAGCCGGACCTGATCGGACCTGATTGGTCCTGATCGGTCCTGATCGGTCCTGATCAGACCTGATCGGTCCCGATCAGCCGGACCTGATCAGACCTGATCGGTCAGAACTGATCGGTCCTGCTCGGTCCTGATCAGCCGGACCTGATCGGACCTGATTGGTCCTGATCGGTCCTGATCGGTCCCGATCAGCCGGACCTGATCAGACCTGATCGGTCCTGATCGGTCCCGATCAGCCGGACCTGATCAGACCTGATCGGTCAGAACTGATCGGTCCTGATCGGTCCCGATCAGCCGGACCTGATCAGACCTGATCGGTCAGAACTGATCGGTCCTGCTCGGTCCTGATCAGCCGGACCTGATCGGACCTGATTGGTCCTGATCGGTCCTGATCGGTCCTGATCAGACCTGATCGGTCCCGATCAGCCGGACCTGATCAGACCTGATCGGTCAGAACTGATCGGTCCTGCTCGGTCCTGATCAGCCGGACCTGATCGGACCTGATTGGTCCTGATCGGTCCCGATCAGCCGGACCTGATCAGACCTGATCGGTCAGAACTGATCGGTCCTGATCAGCCGGACCTGATCGGACCTGATTGGTCCTGATCGGTCCTGATCGGTCCCGATCAGCCGGACCTGATCGGTCAGACCTGATCGGTCCTGATCGGTCCCGATCAGCCGGACCTGATCAGACCTGATCGGTCCTGATCGGTCCCGATCAGCCGGACCTGATCAGACCTGATCGGTCAGAACTGATCGGTCCTGCTCGGTCCTGATCAGCCGGACCTGATCGGACCTGATTGGTCCTGATCGGTCCTGATCGGTCCTGATCAGCCAGACCTGATCGGACCTGATTGGTCCTGATCAGCTCTGCATGTTGATCTGGTTTCTGTCCACTGCTGGTGTGACTTAAACATTTGTTTATTTTTCAGCCTCATGTTGACTTTTTTTTTTTTTTAGTGGTACGTTTCTCTTTTGGTTACAGAGAGAGGTCAGAGGTCAGGGGTCAGAGGTTAAGTATCAGTCCTGTTTTTGGAGTTGTGTTTACTTTGTGACCAAGAAGAGCAACAAGAATAGCACAGAGGGACAACTAACACTGTGTGTGTGTGTGTGTGTGTGTCTGTGTGTGTGTAATCAGATCTCATGACTGACCTCTGCCTCTGTTTTCCAGAATCTGTCGTCTCTAAAAAAACAACAGCGTCAGTCGTTGGTTTGTGTCCAGCAGGAAACTGAGATCCAGGATCTGTGTGAAGGTTTTGAGTTCCCCACAACCCTCCACCTGTCAGGGTGTCTCCATTAGATCCTGGTGTAGCAGGGGCCTGCAGGGGCCCTCGGGGCTTGTTCAGGTTTGATGTGATCCAGGGAGAAATGTTCGGTGGCCTGGGGTGTCTCCCACAGCCATTTACCACAGGGTTTCAGTTGTCCTCGTGGACTTACAGTTGTCGACCTGACAGTAAATCAGTAAATTCTATAAAAAGATTTCGAGTCTGAAACGTTTCTGATGTTCATTCAGGATCAGATCTGAGTTTAATCCTGATCCTGGGCTCAGTCTGACACCACGATCTCAGACCTGCTCGTTCTGGACGACAGACAAACACGTTTCACACTTTGGTGAAGGCCCTGAAGGCATCGCCAAAACCTGCCGTCTCGTTAGAGTCCAGGTCCCGGACCAGAGACGAGCTGAACCAAACTCGTCCCATCAGTTGATTGAGGCCCTCGCCGCGCCATCACCTTCTGGTTCCCACTTCCTGTTGACTCTTAATTGGATTGAGGAGTTAAGGCCAAATGTGATTACATCACCACCCGTGGGTTCGTTAGCCGCCTCAGTGTCAGCATCCAGCAGAGCTCAGCTAGAACCCCCACCCCCCACCACTCACCGCCACCCACAACACCACCCCCCCCCCCACCACTCCTCTCTGTGTCACCAGGGGATCATGGGAACTTTGGGAGTGCCCCCCACCTCTTTCCCTTTCCTAGCCCTTACCAAATCCCCCTCCCAGCATGCACCTCACCCCCTCGAGGCAAATCACCCTGTTAATCTCACCACACACACACACACACACACACACACACACACACACACACACACACACACACACACACACACAGAATATACTGAACTTACAGCTTTTGAATTTTCAAACACACACAGACAAATTTGTCTAAACATGATCATTCATTCACACATGTAAATACACACAGACAGACACACACACACGGGTCCAGGAGCCTTCCTGGGGGGGGGGGCGGTCAGCAGGAGTGTGACACTCACCTCATTTTACATGTGTCACGCGTCACATCTGAGCGTCGTCCTCTGCAGACATGGACACACAGCTTCCTGTTCTACGGCCCATGGTCCTGCCCCCCCTCAGCATAACATGTGGAGGGGCGGGGGGGAGGAGGGGGCAGCAGAGTTAGAGTCGAAGTGAAGTGAGTCAACACTCCTCTCTCTCTTTCTGCCACTCATTCTCAGTCTCGCTCACCCTCTACCGCCTGTTAATCACTCGAGTGTTTTCCCAATTAAGAATGCACTGATAACCTTCCATCACACACACACACACACACACACACACACACACACACACACACAGCCCTGGTTTAATCAGGAATATGAGTGCGGTGTGGCTAATTAAGGACGACCATCCGTTGGCTCCTGCCTCGCCAGCAGATGTGGGGGAGGGGTGTGTGTGTGTGTGTGTAACCATGTTAGCGTGTTAGCGTGTTAGCAGACGTTTGTTTGGCTCCTGTGCTGCTTTCTGTCAGAGGACGGGATGATCGTTGGTGATTACTCAGCGGTGGTTGTGATTTTCTCTCTTTCTTTATAATTTGTTTCCTCAGTCAAAGTGTCTTTAATTTTATACCCCTGCGTAGACAGGGGGGGGGGCAGGAAAGGTCTCAGCCCAGAATCAAAGTGCAGGATTCACAGTTTACGTTTGAACCAGGAGGCTCCTGCTTCTGTTATTATATGTAATAAATTTCCTCTTTATTACTTTGCAGAGGAACATTTCTTAGAAACACGTCTCCTTCTAAAATGTACAGTGTCATCTGTGTTTTTTAATTTCAGAGCGAGCATTTTGGAATCAGGTTCTGGAAGATTGGTGCTATTTTTAAATCAGTGTTTGAATGTTTAAAAAAGCCTGATTCAACATGTGACTGTGCACCAAACCGTGGAGACGTTTCAGAAACAGATTGAATTATTTCAGAGGTTTAGTTGATGCTTTGTTTACAGGCCAATACTGAGGCGGCGTTTCCCTTCAGCAGCCTCTGCTGTGATAGGCTGAGACACCTGTCAATCATGCAAACTTTTTTTTTTCTGTTTACTGTTTTCAGATTTTTTTTGTCTAAATGATCAGTTGATTGATCAGAGGAATAATTGATTGACTCACTCACAGAAATGTGTGACAGACGTAAACAGGCTGAGCCGAGTGTGTGAGCTGGAACAGGCTCCAGCTGTGTGTGTGTGTGTGTGTGAGTGAGTGTGTGTGTGTGTGAGTGTGTGTGTGTGCAGTGTGTGAGCTGGAACAGGCTCCAGCTGTGTGTGTGTGTGTGTGTGAGTGAGTGTGTGTGTGTGTGAGTGTGTGTGTGTGCAGTGTGTGAGCTGGAACAGGCTCCAGCCGTGTGTGTGTGTGTGTGAGTGTGTGCGTGTGCAGTGTGTGTGAGTGTGTGTGTGTGTGTGAGTGTGTGTGTGTGTGTGTGTGTGTGTGTGTGTGTGTGTGTGTGTGTGTGTGTGTGTGTGTGTGTGTGTGTGTGTGCAGTGTGTGTGTGTGTGTGTGTGTGTGTGTGTGTGTGTGTGTGTGTGTGTGTGTGTGTGTGTGTGTGTGTGTGTGTGTGTGTGTGTGTGTGTGTGAGTGTGTGCAGTGTGTGTGTGTGTGTGTGTGTGTGTGTGTGTGTGTGTGTGTGTGTGTGTGTGTGTGTGTGTGTGTGTGTGTGTGTGAGTGTGTGTGTGTGTGTGTGTGTGTGTGAGTGTGTGCAGTGTGTGTGTGTGTGTGTGAGTGTGTGTGAGTGTGTGCAGTGTGTGTGTGTGTGTGTGTGTGTGTGCAGTGTGTGTGGAGAGTGAAATGTGAGGCGGGCGAGTCCAGACAGGACGACAGCAGGAAGAGAGATGGAGAAGATGGGTGAGGACGGGATGATGGAAGGGGGAGGTGTGGATGGACAGGTGGGGAGGAGGGGGTGGGTGGGGGTTGGGGGGGTAGGTGGGGGGTGAGAATGAGACAGTTGGGGGGAGACAGAGAGGAGAAGGAGAGAGAAGAGAGGAGGGCAGATTAAGAGGGTATTGATTTCTATATAAAGATGGAGGGATGTGATATGGGGTGGCAGGGGGGGGGCAGGGGGGTGGGAGGGGTTAGGGGGGGCACTAGGAGAGGAGAGGCGACGGTTTGGGTTACATAACGACCAGAACACCCGTCTGTCTGTGTTTCTGTAGCAGTGTGATGAACATATTTTTAACTAAAGCTTCACTTACTGAATTTTTCCTCATGGTGTTCCTCTGTGAACGGGGTTTACACCAGTGCACTGAGGAAGCTCACAGGGTGTGGTCAAAAGCTCCAGGTCTGCTGAGCCCTGACTGAGCTGCTGTTATCGCCCAGCCCTAGCCTTCACACACGTTTCTCACCACTGTAGATACCGAACCAACGTAATGACATCACGCACACACACACACGTGTTTCTACCTGCGGTACGGAGCCGTGTAATCCCTCCGCTCTGCAGCGGGCGTCCATCAGCTTCACCTTCCTGCCGAGGACAGAAAAGCTCTTTATTTTTATCGGGTTCGTTTCCTCTGGTTCACGTCTGGATCACGAGCTGCATTTGGATCAAGTAGTTTGTGAAGAATCAGGTGTAAAAGTCAGTTTGTCCCAGCTGCTGTTTCTGTGTGTCACAGCATTCAGTATCAATCAATAATCAATACAGCAGCTCTTCTGCCTGCTATCAGGCTCAGCTCAGCTGATTTTCACTGCTGATGTTTTTCACCTCGAAAGTTAAGTGAGAGACTGATGATGGGACCTGAACTGGGACACCTGTCCCTCAGACCCGAGCGTTAAACCCAGGTCCAATGTCTGAGCGAAGGTCAAACAGAGCGACGTCAGTCTGAGGGACGATGGACAGACTCGGAAACATCGCATAGAAAATCTGACTGCAGCGTCTCTGACTCACTGATGTCCACATAGATCCCTAAATTCACACTCACACACACTCACACACACACACACACACACACACACACACACACACGCACACACACCTTCACCTTCTTGCCACATTCTTTACAAAATATGACCAAACTTTACAATTTTTTCTGTGAAAACGTGAAAACAATCGAGCAGCTGAGCTGCATCCTGCTGCTGCACACACACACACACTCACACACAGTCACACACACACACACTCACACTCACACACAGTCACACACACACACTGCAGCTCACTCACCCACAACACAAATCAATACCAATTTATAATTCAGGATTGCTGGAGTTTGGGTTTTAGGGCAGCCTGGCTTCCAGCCTTCATAAATATTACAGTGTTATTGACTTGATCTCAATGAATTGGAGATTTTCTTCTTCTGCGTTTTTTTTTTTTCTTCATTGCAGCCCTCACCCCCCCACCTCCCCCCTCCTCCCCCCTCTCCTGCCTCCTTTTCTTTTGGGCGTTTCTGAGGAATGAAGTCTTCTTTATTCATTCTCTTTGAGTTGGAGATGAGACGACTAAGAGAAGATAACGTGGTGGCTAATAGCCGACGGACGGATCACCGTCCACACACACACACACACACACACACACACACACACACACACACACTGCAGCCTCGTCCGTTCATCCATCAGATGGAGCTGAGAGGATTTGTCGACTTCATGTCTGAACAAAGATGTCGTCGTGTTGGACACTGATCACCAGGCTCTGTGTGTGTGTGTGTGTGTGAGTGTGTCTGTGTGTGAGCGACACAAACATGTGGGTGTACACACACACACACACACACAAAATGAATTCAGGTCAGTTTAGTCCCATTTGATCGATCGATTGATTTTAGGAAGAAAATTTATGAAATGTTACCACAAGCAAATACACACACACACACACACACATACACACACACACACACACACACACACACACGAGCGATAGTAATTTTTTCTGAATAATATTAGGACAGGATTTACCCAGAATCCTCTCTTCCTCCTCCCCCTCCGCCTCCTTCTCCTCTTCTCCTCCTCACCTCCTTCTCCCTCTCTCCATACAGTAAAGATGGACGTATTGATTTTCCTCCTGACCACCAGCACAGTTTTCTTATTTTTCTCTCACCTGATCCACCTGCTGACAGACACTAATGACAGACTGTGTGTGTCTGTGTGTGTGTGTGTGTGTGTGTCTGTGTGTGTCTGTGTGTGTGTGTGTGTGTGTGTGTATGTGTGTGTGTGTGTGTGTGTGTGTGTGTGTGTGTGTGTGTGTGTGTGTGTGTGTGTGTGTGTGTGTGTGTGTGTGTGTGTGTGTGTGTGTGTGTGTGTGTGTGTGTGTGTGTGTGTGTGTGTGTGTGTGTGTGTGTGTGTGTGTGTGTGTGTGTGTGTGTGTGTGTGTGTGTGTGTGTGTGTGTGTGTGTGTGTGTGTGTGTGTGTGTGTGTGTGTGTGTGTGTGTGTGTGTGTCTGTGTGTGTGTGTGTGTGTGTGTGTGTGTGTGTGTGTGTGTGTGTGTGTGTGTGTGTGTGTGTGTGTGTGTGTGTGTGTGTGTGTGTGTGTGTGTGTGTGTGTGTGTGTGTGTGTGTGTGTGTGTGTGTGTGTGTGTGTGTGTGTGTGTGTGTGTGTGTGTGTGTGTGTGTGTGTGTGTGTGTGTGTGTGTGTGTGTGTGTGTGTGTGTGTGTGTGTGTGTGTGTGTGTGTGTGTGTGTGTGTGTGTGTGTGTGTGTGTGTGTGTGTGTGTGTGTGTGTGTGTGTGTGTGTGTGTGTGTGTGTGTGTGTGTGTGTGTGTGTGTGTGTGTGTGTGTGTGTGTGTGTGTGTGTGTGTGTGTGTGTGTGTGTGTGTGTGTGTGTGTGTGTGTGTGTGTGTGTGTGTGTGTGTGTGTGTGTGTGTGTGTGTGTGTGTGTGTGTGTGTGTGTGTGTGTGTGTGTGTGTGTGTGTGTGTGTGTGTGTGTGTGTGTGTGTGTGTGTGTGTGTGTGTGTGTGTGTGTGTGTGTGTGTGTGTGTGTGTGTGTGTGTGTGTGTGTGTGTGTGTGTGTGTGTGTGTGTGTGTGTGTGTGTGTGTGTGTGTGTGTGTGTGTGTGTGTGTGTGTGTGTGTGTGTGTCTGTGTGTGTGTGTGTGTGTGAGTGTGTGTGTGTGAGCAGAGCTGTATGAAGCATCTTCACAGAGATTTACATTTTGAAACAGACACTGAAAATGAACACATGGCTTTGATTCAGTGTTGTAGGCCAAAGGGACGCAGCCAGGTTCAGCCAGGCTTATAAAGGGCAGGGCTACTGATGTGGTGATTGACAGCGAGATCCACCAATCAGTTTCCACCTCAGTGTCCATCAAACGGAGGGTGAGAGGCTGGTGTTTTGGCGGGAGCGCTCAGGTGTCCGTGCGGGATCCTCCTTCCTGTGAGTGCTCTTTAATACCTGAGCGAGTCGCAGAGCTGCGCTCACCTGTCGGCTCCACACAGCTGGTGTTTGTGAGCAAATGAAACCTGAATAAACCCGTCGGCAGGAGGACTAGATTTTGGTCACGACAGCGGCACGCCGATCCTCCGGCTCTGCCCTTTTGGCTGATAACGGATCATCTGCTGCCGGATAATCATGACTGAAATATTGAAGCGGCGGCGTGTTGGAGGCGAGTGGAGCTGAAATTTGGCAGAGCGATGCAGGAGGAGGGAGGAGGGAGGAGGGAGGAGAGTTCATCCTCTGCCCGCCTGCAGTCGTCTTCCTTCAGCCTCACAGTAAAACCCTCTTAGTGGGTAGTGCCATCTGGCCGGGGCCCCTGGCGGAGGCGTAACGGGGCCCAAAAAACTTGGGGTCGCGATGCTTTACTGCCCAAGCCTGCTGCCTGCAGATGGCAGCGGGCGTGCTGCTGGAAAACGCCAAGGTCGCGGCAGCATGTGGCGCCGTGGAAGGGAGAGCTAAATGGCAGGGGGGGAGGAGGGGGAGGCACCGCTGGAGCCATAGCAACATCAGGGCCGTGCTATGCTACATTAAAGAGCAGAGCTAGCTCGCCATATGGGAGGGCTACTGCTATCAAAGCTAATAGCTATGTTAGCTTAATGTGCGCACACACACACACACACACACACACACACACACACACACACTAGTTCAGACTGATACAAAACAAACTTTATTCGTGTGTGTTTTAGTTGAGTGTTGTCAGATTTGTGTGTCTGTGTGTGTGTCTGTGTGCGCACACAGACACACACACAGACACACACACTCACTCAGTGAGGTGGCAGCTGGTGGAGTGAAAAGCCTCCCAGTACAAAGGAATTTAATAAGAGGACAGCTGAATGAGAGACAGACAGACAGAGAGAGAGACAGACAGAGAGGGAGAGAAAGAGACAGGGAGAGAGAAAGACAGACAGGGAGAGAGAGAGACAGACAGGGATAGAGAGAGAGAGGTGCACTCTGACTGTCCAGCTGTTAAAGTCCAGAGGACAGAGGAGACAAGCTGATGGACATGTTGATTGTCTTTGTCTCCGTCTCAGCTCAGCAGGTAGATTCCTGATCTTCACCCTGGGTTTTGACTGAGGCTGTACCTGCAGGCGCTACTCAGGGCTGAATCGTGTGCCTGAGACACTCTCAGTGTCTCTCGTCCATGCCCCCCTCCCACAGTGTCTCTCGTCCATGGGCTCCCCCCCCCCCCTTTCTCTCTCTCCCTCTCTCTCAATGTCTCTCGTCCCTGGGCTCCCTCCCTCTCTCTCTGCCTGCAGCTGAAGATGAGACTGAAAATTAATTTGGGGGGTTTCATTAGATTCACTTTTTGGCCCATTTCCCCGGGTTTGGTCCCCAAGCACACACAACTACACACACAACTACACACACAACTACACACACAGCTACACACACACACACAGCTACACACACACACACACACACTGGCCATTTCAGCTCTGGGATGAAGGGAACGAGGAGGAGGATAGAGCTAAATTATAAAAACAGAGAGGTGTGTGTCTGTGTGTGTGTGTGTGTGTGTTTATCTGTGTGAGAGTGTGTGTGTGCGCGCTTTGCTGTATTTTAATGATCAGTCTCCAAATGAACACAGACACACACGCACACACACGCCGTGTGATTGTCGTGCTGAGCTTTGTGTGTAACTGCGGCTGTTTTGTGCTCAGGATGTTGCGACAGGTAAAAGCCAGTGTTTACCTTGATGATGTGTTTCAGGTGTGTGTGTCCTCTGAGAGCAGTCACATCTCAGACTGATCTGCTGTCAGTTTTTCAAACCTTTTCCTGTCAGACACAGTTTAGAGTCTGTGATCAGTCGTTACCGTGAAGAAGAGTTTAAACTCTGTGATTCGTCTTTTTCTACGGGTCAAACTGTGAATGTTTATAAAAACAAAAGAAAATTTAAAAAGTTGAATTAAAATAAAATTTAAATCTATAATTCAACAATTAAATGAATAAATTAAATGTTAAATATTGTGAGCTCTCTTAAATACTGAAAAAATTGTACAGACTTTGGTTGGTCACATTTCTTAGGTGTTGCGGTTGTGTCCTGGTGATAGTCTGCACATAACCAGCCTGTGTACTGATTGATTGATGGATGGATGGATGGATTGATTGATTGTTTGATTGATTGATTGATTGGTTGATGGATCAGCTGTGTGGCTGTGTTGTTTACATTCAGACCACATCTGTGGTTTCCATTATCTCTCAGGCAGAAGCAGGAACATGAGAAAAGCCAGTCGTAGCTCGTGAAGACGCCTGACGCGGGTTTGATGCCGCCGACCCTCTCTGCTCGCTCTCAGATCTGTCTCTGTTCTCGTTTGGTTTCTTTACCTCAGACGCTCGGGTTCACTGTTCTCTCTGTCCAATCTCAGCTGCTGTCACGCAGCAGCTCCTGCTTTCTGCTTTCATACTTCAGAGAATTTATTTTTTGAGAAATCTTCAGCGTCTCCTTGCAGCGTCTCCTCGCAGCGTCTCCTCGTTCACATCGCTCCTCGCTCTCGGACGCTCACCTCCTCAGGTAAATTGAGTTTTCAAGGTGAACGTCCCATTACAGGAGAAGGTTGACAAATTAATTTGGTGGGCGCCTTGTTGCAGTGTGGGTAGCGATAGTGACCGGCCTGTCAATTTGAGAAATGAGGTGTAGCTCAGCGAGCCAGATGGGAGAGAAATTGAACAGCACATTAGCTAATTACTTATGCAAATCACAGCCAGTCGCTGCACCTTAACTTAAGCGGGCTGGATGACACTCGGGGAGGCTGGTGGAGAGTTTTAGGTAATGCTAATCCAGACGTGCAGACCCCCACCCCCGGCCAACCCCCCGCGGCCCCTCACCTGCTGCAGGAGCAAAAAACCTGCAGCCGAGCAGAAAATAGATCAGAGCACGTGAAACAGACGTTACCTGAGCTCAGCGTTCAGAGTCTCCGCTGTAAATAAAGTTTCTTTCTGAAGGAGCTTTGTCCAGCGGGCGTCACGTCCAGGTGTTTGACAGTAAAAGACAAAAGCAAACATGAAATTTAATCAGAATGAAAATGTGACAGTGAAAAGATGAAAGAAATAAAATAAATGTGAGGAATAAAATCTGCCTCAGCTCCAGATCCGGACCTTCAGAGCTCGTTCGTCAGTCAGCGCAGATTTTTACTGTGAAAAGAAATAAAACCGAATCACTGCTCACCACGACATTAAAGTGACACAGGAACACGCACATAACGTAACTCGGTCAAGTTTTACTGTAAAAAAAAAAAAAGAATGTGAAGGAGCCTGAGAGGAAAACTGTACAACCTCTGAATAACAGCATCACATCTGTTTATAACAAAACAGTGATGGACAACACACACACACACACACACACACACCAGTCAGCTTCCATTACTTTATTAAGATTCCTTTATTGACCATCAGGAGCCTCCTGTGAAGCTGATCCCTCCCCATCTGCAGCCTAAATCCTCTTCATCTTCCTCCTCTTCATCACTACCCAGCATCCCGTCCGGAGACTCTGTGGCCAGGTGTTCATTTAACGCCTAACGGCAGCTTGGTAAGGACGCCCCTGAGTCCGCTTCACGCCGCCGCCAGCCGAGCGAAGACTCCGCTCTGCCAAAACTCCCCTCTCCCCCATAAACCCCTGTTCCACCTCCTCCTCCTCCATCCATCCATCCATCCTTTCTCTCTCTCTCTTTCCTTCCTTCCCTCTTTCTATTGTTTAAACTCTTCTGTAAGTTAACCTCCGCGGTGATCTCATCTCCATCCTCTGCTGCTGATAAACTCTGCAGACGTCCAGCAGCTGGACACTAAAGACTCCTTTCCAGCTGGACATACAGGAAGCAGGATGGGACATATTTCCTTCATACACGAGCAGTTTCTGAAAAGACGACACGACAAGGTCGAAACTCGAGCTTTATTATTTATTTATATTTAATGTTTATAGAATTTATTCTTCTTGTGCAGAAACTCCTGCACACACACGTGTTTCCCTACTTTGGTTCTTTATTGATGGAAAAAGACTTTTAAAGTAAAAAGAAATTACACGTGAAAGTCTCAGATTTCTAAGGTTTTAAATCTTAATCTGTACAAAAACATAGAAATTACAAAAGGAAAAGATGCAGTTGAATAACGCCATTCTGAGTAAATACGGAAAAACACGCAGATGCCTGCATGTTGAACACGTCTGTATGTAAGTAAGTGGAGCAGTCCTTTATTTGTGGACACAGCAGAGGGGGGGTTGCAAGGGGGAGGGGTCCTCCCCTTGTTTCTCTCCCAGCATGCACGGCGTTCCCTCCCCGGGCTTTACAGTGGGGCTTAGCGTTTTGTACGTGGACCGTCTTCCTAATCACACCTCGCTAATCCGACCTGTCAAAACCAAACCCGACGCTCGAATCAAAGACCCCGAGATCCTCCCGCCCGCTGCTTGGTCACTCGTTAATTAGCTCACTCAGGCCCCTGCTAGAGGATGCTGGGAAAAAAATGGAGTGAGTGAAAGAGACAGAGTGAGTGTTGGAGCTCTGCTCCTCGTTCCTCTGGAGGCTCCATGTCCGTTAAAATCGAGCCGAGCCGGGGGCGTCGG
The DNA here is from genome assembly GCA_016801885.1 of Toxotes chatareus. Classification (NCBI taxonomy): domain Eukaryota; kingdom Metazoa; phylum Chordata; class Actinopteri; family Toxotidae; genus Toxotes; species Toxotes chatareus. Next base: position 522,831 of record CM028905.1, on the reverse strand, counting down.
GCCACCTAGATCGGAGAGCAGGAGAGAGAGTGTGTGTGTGTGTGTGTGTGTACGCAGGTGTGCATATAGGAAGTGAGAATGATAGACTCGTGTGTGTGTGTGAGAGAGAGAGAGTACAAGCATTGATCCATCGATCGGTGTCGGTGTGGCCCCCCGAGCGCCGGCAGGCTTAACTGTTATTACTGCTGTGGCTGTTTAGCCGTCAGTCATTAATTAATGCACTCACACTGTTAGCTCTCTGCACCTGTCAGTCTCACACACACACACACACACACAGCTGTGAGTGATAGCCGCTCACTGTCGGACCATGTGTTTGATTCCTGCCTGTTGACGATAATGAAGTGTGTGTCGCTGACGGGGGACTGAGGAGCAGTGTGCAGCCTCACAGCTCACCTGTCTGTCAGTTACTGTCTGTCTGTCTGTCTGTCTGTCTTTGAGTTTCTCTGTTCAGTCTCAGTTCTGCTGAATTCCTCTTTTATGATTCTCAAACAAAGACAGGAGGAGGAGTTAGTTAACTGATGGACATGTCATGTGATCAGTCAGGAAGTCTTCAGTGTCAAACCCCTGTCGAGCGTTCTGTCCCCCCCCGTGAGGTTTTTCACTGGTGTGGGTGCAGGTGAGTCCAGTGTGAGTGAAGGGGGAGGTGGGGTATGGGGGTGGATGTTGGACCCACTTCAGCTCCTCAGGGCGACCTGGAGCTGCGTTCACAGGCTCTGCTTCACGTCACAAAGCACTTCAGAACATTTGTGAGGCCTCGACCCTCCAAACTCCCCGTGACCCCCCCCCCACATACCCCCATACCCCTCACCGAGGGGAAAACCTGTTTCTGTTTTTCATAAACGACACATCACATTGTCTTTTGTCTGTTTATGAGCTAAAGTTAATCCAGGTTCAGGAAGAGGAGAACGGAAGAAGCTGAGTAGCACTCTGCGTCACATCGTGTTCTCTCTCTCTCGCTCTCTCTCTTCTGTCTCTGGACTCTTTTCTTATTTCTGCCAAAGTGTGTTTTTCCTTAAAAGGCGTCCGCTGCTCCAGTTTCCAGCAGCAGGAGAGGCAGCCGCCCTCCAGCTGTTTCTCAGGGGACGTTTGTGAGCGTTGCACCAGTATGCAGATTAGCGCTGACCTTCAGTTGACCTGCTCTGGTTCTCCACCCACCGCTTCACATCCAGGCTGCGACCTGCAGCTCCTGCTCCGCTCGCAGCTGGAGGCTGCTGCAGGTTTCAGATCTGTTTCATACAGACTGCCAACGCACCCGCAACCCACCGGTCCAGAGTCCAGAGTCCAGATCAGTCCTTTGGTCCAGGTCAGAGATTCTGGAGCTGAAGAGTTTTTACTTTTCTTGCTCGATGAATCAGAGAGAAAAACGATAAACGTTTAAAACGCCTTCAGATTTTCTCCACCTCCGTCCTTTTCTTTCTTCCGCTTTAGTTTTTCCTGTTAGCAGAATTTTACCTGTGTTGCTTTGACCAGTGTTTTGGTTACTGGTTTGGGGTCTGACTCTGGGAGCTGCACCGACCTCAGCCCCGCGTCAGGGTCACGACGATGTGCCGTTTTTACCTGTTTACCTTGGCGCTTTGCTGTGAACTCTGTGTCTGACGTGTAGAAGCATCACCGTGACCCTGCAGCGGCTAACGTGTGATTGGTCCTCGGAGGGTTCAGCTTCCACCAGCTTTATGATCCATGATGTGCAGCTTCCGGCCGGTGATAGAGCGACATATGTTCTCTATTTAAAGACACAGAGAGAGAGTGAGAGAGCTGCAGTGGGCGGAGGAGAGAGAGGAAGTGGATGATGGGAATTTCTCCTGGGAAACCTTGTTTCTTCCAGCTGAGTACAGATGTTGCACCACCCGTTCAATCCCACAAACCCCCTCTCTCATCTCTCCCATAGCCCCCCCACCCCCACCCCCACAGCTCCTGACCTCCTGACCTTTACACAAACTGCAGCAGCAGCCGCCTCCTCCTCCTCCTTCTCCTCCTTCTCCTCCTCCTCGTCCTCTCCTCCTTCTCCTCCTCCTCCTCCCCTCCTCCTCCTCCCCTCCTCCTCCCTCCTCCTCCTCCTCCTCCTCCTCTCTGCTCCTTTCAAATAACCAGTCGACTGGTTCATCAGACAGGAAGTGACAGGTCTTCATAGGGGTCCTCAGGACGACGCCGTCCACCACAGATCTAATGATCCTCATCACATGATCAGATCAGATTCACCTGTTGAGCCTGATCACACACACAGTGTTTTACCTGTGTTTATATGAACCTTCATCATCATCATCACCGTGTTCTGTGTGATGATGAAGCTTAACCCACCAGGTGCTGACAGGGCGCAGTTTTCTTGTTGTTGTTGTTGTTGGACAGCTGGTGAAACCAGCAGGTGTGTGTGTGTCAGGTGGACGTTAGACGTTATTTTTTGTGTGTGGACCTGACGTGTGTTGGTCCTCGTTCACCTGTGGGTGAATTTTGATTGGTCCTGGCTCCATCCGTGTTGGCTCAGCTCTGGTCCAGCTCTGGTCCAGCTCTGGTCCAGGGGGTAGGTTTTGTCCTTGGTGTGCTCTCCTTTGGCCGGCCTGGTTCTTCTCCATGGGCCGGAGCGACCCGCCTCGCCTGTCGGCTGCCAGGTCGCACTTTCCCACTGAGGGACGATCAGCGGTCGAGCTGGCTGCACGCCCTGTCTCTCTCTCCCTCCCTCCCTCCCTCTCTCTCCCTCTGCCCCCCCACTCCCCCCATCATGTGAATACAGAACATTTCTCTGTTGAGGTTTTTTCTGATTTGATGTTTGAATATTTTAGAGATTCAAAATAAAACCTTTGTCCTGTGAGAAATAAAGTCCACGTATACAAAGACAGACTTTACAGAGTGGGACAGAATACTCAGGGACAGACAGGGACAGTTTTTGTCTTTACATTGAACAGGTTCTACATAAACTACAGAGAGAAACAGGGACGATGAGAAGGTTCAGGCCTGAGTGCAGAGCTGGACTCTAACATGGACCCTGGTCCTCAGCAGAGAGCGGCTCTAAGAGTTTCTCCTTCTTCTTTAGACTCTGAATTCTGCTGCTGGACTCTGGACTCTGAGACTCTGAGACTTCAGACTGGGACCAGTCACAGTGACATGTTGGTTCCTATTAAAGGGGCACAAGAGGTCGAGTCTCCAGTTGGGTTCAAAGGCGTTTCCGATCGGTGGGAAGGTGGAGCTGAGAGCTGCGTCTTTCTTCTTCACTGACTTTTAAAAGGTCAGACTCTGAACCTGAGTCATTCATGAAGTTAAACTCTGCTGTGAAAAGCGTTTGGACGGAGGAGTGTGTGTATCATATGTGTGTTTTACGTGAGTGCGCGCGTCCATGTGTCGGCCTAATAAACTCCGTCTCTGAGGAGGAGGCGGAGCTGTGATCTCAGTTCATTAAGTGACTCGGTCCTCTAACGAGTCATGGCGCTCGCTCACACTCGGCTGCTTTTTAATTAATCTTTATTTTTCTCCAGACCCCCGCCCCCCGATCCTGTGTGGCGTTAACACCTCACGAAATGCCGCCGCAGCTTCGGGGCTAAGAGTGGCGCCGCGTCGACGTGCACGGAGGAGGGAGCTGAGGGTTTCGGGTCCGACGAGCCGCCCGCGGGGAATCACAGATGTGAAAGATTTGATTTGACGAGAGTTTGAGCACCCGCCCGAGCCGCCGTCAGATTTTCCACTATTTATCAAACATTCACGGTCCCAGCCTCTGGTGTGTTCTGACAGCAGCAGGAGTTAAAGAGGGAAGTGTTGCTTTTCTCACCTGTAGGGCTGCAGCTTTTAGTATTCCCTCTAATGTCTCTGACAGAGTTTTCATTCACAGCCCAGTTCAAACAGAAAGAGTAATTCTGTGTAAATGATCTTCAATTCTTCCCAAAAGCCGAACGTCGGCGGCCTCTCGACGGCGGCGCCGGCTTTCATCTCCTGGTTCAGGAGGATGGAGCTGATCTGGGACTCTGCCAAACGGAGGAACCTGCTCCTCCAACATTAAAACAGCTCGATTGTCTAAAAGCAACCCTGAGAAAACGGCCTACAAATTTAATGACACCTATTATCTCAAAGGCTACAAATCTGCTTTGTAGTCTTCTCCCTCCAGTGCACCTCCCCCCCCCTCCTGCCTCCCCCCTCCTCCCTCCCTGTCAGACATGTTGAAGTCTTTCCAGGTGAGGAGCTCGAGCTGTTCCACAGTTTGACGTCGTGGTTCGTCAGAGCAGCAGCTCGTTTCTGACAGGAAGACACAGGAAATCAAAACTCTAAATAACTGGTGTCGAATCTAAATGAGGCCTGAGATGAAGTTTTCATTCTCACAGAAGTCGGAGAAGTTTTCCTTCCTGTTTTCGCTTTATCACAGAGCTGATGTGAAACTTGTCTCCATGTCTCACAGCTCAGACTGTCTTTTCTCTTAATGTTAACTTTACACTGAGTTTATTTATTTTACTTATTTCTACCATGTCACCTTTTTTCCGGTCAGTATTTGGCCTCCGTACCCGCCCGGCTGCCGCTCGGTGGTGTGTGTTTTCAGTGGCGTGTGTGTGTTTGTGTGTGTGTTTGCGGTGGTCGAGGTGCGTTTGGTTCACGCTGTGTAACACTCCTGCCCTCTGTTTGCGCTGACGGTGCAGTGTCATCGCTGACTGCTGGCAGCCAAAAGAACCGTGAAAACAACAAAAAGGCCAAAAAAAACCAAACTGCAGCAGCAACACTTCAACGGCGAATCAAAGCCAAGGCCGCGGCGCGTGGAAAACACAGCGAAGGAGCGGGAAACAGAGATTGACACGGACCATACAGCACTTGACAAGCGTCCTCGTGGCGTTTGTTCAGCCAAATTAAACACTCAGGACTGTTTTCACCTGCTCAGGCAGGCAGCGCGCATATGGCCTGCAAGTTAAAAATAAAGACAATGCGCATACATTAGCATACATAATGCAGAGCGACCCCCATTTAATATGCAAATTCCCTGAAATATTACTGAACACCTTCTGTTCGGAGAGAATACATTTGAATTTGCAATTAGAATTATCCTGTATAATTAATGAAAAGCGTCAATTTTTGGCTGCGCGCTAATTTGATTAAACATGGTGATGAGGCGTTTAGAGGCGCCGCTGGATCGTAGGAGAAAAGAGATCCCAGGGATCCAGATCAGGTGATCGTGTACCGCGGTCCTGTATGAGGCCACGTGGGTGGTGGGAGGGTGGGGGTGTGGGGGGGTGTCTCCTCCTCCTGTCCTCCTGACCTGGACTGTGTGTTACACAGTTCATATGTGATAATAGTTTTGTGTTCTTCTGAGTGTGCACGTGCGTGTTTGTGTTTTAATTTTTGATCTGTTCTGTGTGGCACTGTGATCATTTCTTATTGATTATTGATGATTGATTAGTGTGGATCCAGCCAGGATGCTGCTCAGGTCAGAGGTTTTTCTTTCCAGATGTGCGATGAGGTTCTTCTTTACTGTTGTGAAACTGTGTGCTGATGTTTCTGCATCCACAGAACATCTGGTTTCCACCGTTACACGTTTACATCTGACAGAGCTCAGTTTGTGTGAAACGGCCTCACCATGGTTTGAAGTTGGGGTCTGACTTGTGTGTGTGTCACATCATGTCTGGGCACCTTCAGGAGGTGACACTTAAGAAATGTTGTCTTTCATTCATGTAGTTGTGATGTGGCTTCGTCTGCGGGGACATGAAGGACGGTTTGTCTCAGCTGTTTTGGGTCTTGCTCTCCGAGGTGGAGATGGAGGTCTGCACATCTGATTTAACCACTTGTTGATCTGGTTTTGGCGCCAAAGTTCAGCCTCTGACTGAGTTTCCTTTTTTAAATTGACAGATTAGTGGTCCAGACTCAGGACTCTGGATTGTTCCTGTTCACTTCCTGTTCCTCCTCATCACCTGATTCACAGCTGATCGTTGTAATCACTGAGCCAGAATAAATAAACCTGTATACACACATTATATTCTCTTTATATAAAGGCCGTGAGACGTGAGGTTACAGGAGAACGGAGCCACAGGAGGTGGTCAGTGAACGCAACACGTTTAATGTTCAGAGTCGGTTTTACACTGAACATTAAAGCTGATGATGATCTGATCTGATACGATTATTAAAATATAAACATGAAAATATAAAAACTGTCAGAATCAGCTGAATGAATGAATGAATCACTCATAGCTGGACTTTAGTATTTAGCATTGATGGTTGCACTGAGGCCTATGTGAGTGTGGATGAGGCACACACACACACACGATAAAAATCCCAGGACAGATCAGGTATTTGTCCCGGGATACGGAGCAGATCATGGAGACAGTTCCTGAAGATCAGCCCCAGATCGAGTTTCTGTCTTTATTTACCAGAGCAGATGAGACACTGGAGGAATGTCTCTCTGTCTCTCTCTCTCTCTCTCTCTCTCTCTCTCCCTCCCTCTGTCTCTCGACCGTCTGGATGCCATTAGCTGTGAATGATTTCATCAGTAATCCACTTACAGCAGGCTGAAAGTATGAAGAGATGGATGCTGACATCAGTCTTCTCTGTGGACGAGGGGAAGGAACGGAAAGAGGAAAAGAAATAAATAAAATCTTTTAAATGTGATAGAGATTGAGATTGAGGTGACGGCTGATCTGAGGTCAGGTCTGGTGGCAGGGTTTAGACGGAGGCTTGTTTGCTGTGCTCGGTCTGTGGACGATGTGTCCTGCTGTGTTGCAGGTAGGAGGTGTTTTCCTCAGAACCTGAGGATGAGTCGGGTTCTTTACGAAGCAGAACCAGGACGAGGAATGTTTAACAGGACGAACCTTTCTGTCCTCTGTTTTTCTCGAGTCCTGCCTCAGATATTCAAGCCTCCGTTGGCCGAGCGCGGCCCAAGGTCAGGCCAGATGGTGCGGCTGGCTTCACCTTGCTGCTGACCGCTGGTCCCAGTGCAGCAGAGTGGAGCCGCCGCCAAACAGATGGAGGATAACAGTGAGTTTTAAAACCCTGAAATGTGCAGTGGAGATTCAGCAGGAAAACGCCGTCCACAGAAAACATGTTTTCTCCGAGCTGTTTATGCCAATTAGGTGTGTTTTTCTTTACTCCTGTTTTTGTGTGTGTGTGTGTGTGTGTTTAATTTGGCTGCACCATCCAACGTGATTTTGGTGTCGACGCCGACTTCAAAGCAGAGTAAATTACATTTACTTTGTAATGCTTGCATCATTATTCCTCCTCTTTATCAGCAGCCAATCAGCAGTGTGTGTGTGTGTGTGTGTGTGTGTGTGTAGGAAACTCTATATTGCTCATCCATATTTAATTACTATTATTATTATTACTTCCACTGTAACTACTAGTACTTGTACCACCTCCATCACTACTGTTAAATAATAATACATTTTCCTGAATTTTAAAAATCAAAACTAAAATCATTAAATCAACAAACATCATGTTCAAATAAAATCAGTGATTACAACAATGTGAAAGTAAAGGCTCCTCTGAGCAATCCAAAGTTTTCTTGTGTTACTGACGACAGAGCTTTGGGCCTGATTGGTTTAACTTCCTGTTCCTCAAACTTACCTCAGACACACAGTGCATGAGTCAGCGCTGTGTGTTGTGTTCAGGCTTCACTGTGTGAGGATACACATCAGGCTGATTTTTAAATGTGAACGTTTTGTATTAGTTGTTATATTTTGACTGAATTTGTCAGTGACCATGAAAACAATAGAAACTAAAATGCAAAGTCCAGTTTGTGACAGTTGATGTGAAAATGAGAATGAGGAGAATGAGGCTTTCCTTCTCACCGTGCTCTGCTCTGACCTGAAAATCATTTCCTATACACAAAATGAAACTTCACATTAAAAGTCAATGATCAAAACGGTCGTGTTGGTTTAAATTTACCTGGAAGCAGTGAGTAGTAATTACATAAAGAATGATTAAATAATCAGATGTTAATATTAGCAGCAGACTGCCATGAGCGGCTGCTTAGAAGACAGAAAATCTCTCTTGAAAGTGGAGATTTGAAGAATAATCATCAGGGCTGAAAGGTGGAGATGATTAGTTGAAGTTGGCTCAGATATGTAAAAACAGCGGACAGAACGAGCAGCTGCTCCTCAGCTCGTGGCTCCTCCTGTTTGTCACCTCGGGGTCAGTAATGATCGAATTCGTTTCCGGGGCCCGTTCAGTTGACACGTCAACATTTTATTTTCCTTCTCTCTCTGAGTCGAAGCAGCAGCAGCAGGAGAAAAGGTTAAAGGAGCATGAAGAGATATTGAAATGAAATGGTTGGAAGGCAGGCCCCAGGCGTTTATTCAAATGACTGAGCTTCTTTTTTCCTTTAATTTTGGTTCAATAACGCTGGACGTTGAGCCATCAGCAGTCAGACACTTAATTAAATACCTCAGCAGCTGCAGCAGCCGTGCGAGGCCTGCGTGGAATAGTAATGGACATAAAGAGAAACATTTGTCGACTGATGAGTGAGAGATAAATCTGAGCTGCCGGCCTCAACATCTGATCACATCAACAGACCTGAGGAGGTCACACACACACGCACACACACACGCACACACACGTACACACACACACACTGACTGACGGACAACTGGATGTTTCTGCACGAGACCTGGTGGTAGCACTGGTGGTGTGTGTGTAGGACAGTAATAATGGTGGTGGTGCAGCCTCCTGTCAGTTAGTGTTAGCTGTGGCTGTGGTCGTGGTGGTTGTGGCAGTAACAGTAGTAGTAGTTATGGTATCCACTGCATCCACCATACCACTGGAACGCTCCTCCGATCGCTGCACGTGCCGATGGAGCAAATGCAGAAGAAGAAAGTAAAACATGAATTAGCGTGGTTAGCATGGTTAGCGTCTATCTGTGGTTTGAACGTGGAGCAATAATTAAATCATGTTGTACATATTAAGAATTTACTGCTCAGGCAGGCGTGAGCGTTAAATGAATCATAAAACTGGAGATGTTTTTTATAAATGAATGAAGTGCTGAGAGGAACCATTACTGTCACTTAGAGCGTCAGCTGACCTTTAGGTCCGTGTAACAGCAGGTTGTTCAGGGCAGAGGCAGGTTACAGACGGCCGGCTGAATATTTCATTGTGAGAGGAAAACAGCTGAAAATGATCATGCAGACCTTCGCTACCTGCTCGTCTCTGATTGGGACAAACTGGCAGTAAACCTCTGGAATGTAGACAAACTTTTCATGGATGGAAACAAAAACTGTCCCAAATTACCACAATGAAAAGCCTGTGGACATAGAGACAGACAGTCTCACCATTTTAAACCTGTCCCAGAGCATAGACAGCACCACTCAGACCCCGAGTGATGGCTTATTCTGAAAATCATAATAAATGACAAGGCCACAGGTGTTAGATCAGAGACGTGGAGTTAGAGGTGATAAGCTGAAGGAAGAGTTGAAGAGCAGAGCGATGTGTTCCTCTCAGCCTGATCGTGGTTCAGAAACAAAGCTGCAGATAAACTTTGAGGCTGGTGCTTTGCTTGTTTGCTGCTCTGAGTAATGAGAGCAAACCGGAGGAAGTGCTCTGGGATTTTCAGGTCAGAGCAGAGTCGACAGGTCAGGAACTCACTGAGGTCTGACTGTTAAAAACAGAGCCCGTTTCTCCCAAAGAGCAGCATCACTCCAGCTGCTAACACCCCTTCTTCTTCTTCTCTTTCTGTATTTTGATCTTTTAAATAAAATGGCCTTTGGAGGTGTGACCTTTATTTTGGACGGTTTAACATGAAACAGCCTTAAAGCTGAATACAGCGCCCGACATCAGCTGCCGATGTGCCTTTCAGCCACATGCTGCTCCGCCACGATCACATTTATATGAAACGTCAAACTTTTCAGGAGAGAAATCCGTCCAGGTTTTAGCTTTTACCTTGAGGCCGTGTCTGGAGTTTATCTGCAGGGTTTCAGGAGGATTTCATCAGACTAGAAGCTGAAGGATCTTCTTCTTCCAGAGAGAATATAGAAATCCTTATGTTCATGTGATGATAGGGTTACCAAGGTTTCTGCAGGATTTATAAAAGCACCTGCAGTTATGCTATAGATGCCTCAAAAAGCAGCACATTATGTTTTTCAAGGACCTGAGTATTTCCTGGAAATGTGCAGCGCCTGACCTTTAACCTTCACGCTGACCCTGAGATTCAGCATTGATTAGTTTCAGTCCCACAGAGCTGTATGTTTAACCTCTCTTTTAAATTCATGACGGGCTCCTGGAATCAGATTTTAGAGAAAATTCAGTCAAAAGTTGCTCTAAATATTTTACACAAAGAAACAGAAACAACACCCACAGAGAAAACATGGTCAAAGAGACACAGGCTGACGCACCAAACTGCACATTAAAAACAGAGCATTTAAAAATATTTCCTGTTATCAAATCAGTATTTTATAGCCCAGCGCTGGTCTCAATCTTTTGTGTTTAGTTAAAATGTTTTTGTCATTTCAACTTTGAAAAACTCTTTAAAGTCAACAGTTACTGGAACAGTTCTCTTGGAGTGACCATAAAAAGTTAGAGCGACGATAGCTGCCAAGCACAGGCTGGTTCAGGTAATAAATTAAGTCCCCAGCAAATGCTAATGTTGACAAAAAAGATATTTTAGCACATGCTAACTTAGCGGTTAAAATAGGTTGCTAATAAATGTGGCTGAATAACAGACGCTAACTAGGCTGAAAAATTAAGTTGCTAATAAATGCCAAGTCATCTTTAAGTAAATTATTAGCCAATGCTAACTTGAATCCAACTTTATCAATGTTGTTACCTTCCAACAAATGCTAACGAATATGTTAGCTTAGTTTGTAAAATAAATCAGTAGCTATGCTAATAAAGTGAGAAAGCTCCTGATAAAGTTCTATAAAAAGAAACAGGAGCAAAAAACTGACAAAACTTTAGGCAAAAACATAAAACTTAAAGTGTGTGTGGCTGAAAACCTGAGAGGTAAAACAACAGACACCTTATACATCTTTAATCTGGAATCATTTTTACTGAATTCAATTCTAACAAAGTGAAATTAATATTAACATCTTTTGCCCCTGAAATTCCCTGAAAGACCCTTGAAGGTCGCCTGGAGTTTGCTGGACAGTTTGAGAACCACCAATTATATTTGAATGTTTAATAGGACAAATTGCAGGTAGTAGCCTCTGTGTAAATTAGGCTGTAGAGTATTTAATGTAGTGTTGCAGGTTCCTCTCTGTGTTCCCCCTGAGCAACCTGGCTGTCTCCAGGCTGTTTCCAGGCGATTCTCAGATTGTTTTCCAGGCTGTTTCCAGGCTGTTTCCAGCTGGTTCTCAGATTGTTTTCCAGGCTGTCTCCATGCTGTCTCCATGCTGTTTCCAGGCCTCCTCTCCCATGTTTCTCTCTGTTCTGGGTACCTGTTGAGGTTTATCTGGTAGCAACTGTTTGCTCGACGCACCCTCTGGTTGACAATATGCTGCCAGGCTGTCAACATATACTACTCAACATACACTGAGGACTGTGTGGTCACTTTGGTGCAGTTTGTGTAGTTTGATTTGTGCTTTGGTTGTTGTGTTGACTGTCTCAGACAGTCTGCTGGATGTGTAGTCAGGTGGAAAGTCTCCGGCTTTTTATTTCAGTTTATTTTTGAGGTTTTGTGCAGGAAGCAGCACGTTGGGCAAAGGTTATCGTACATTCTGTGTAGGTGGTTTGATTATTGATAGTTCTCAACACTGATCACTTCACAGCGTGATTCAGGGAAGTGTGATCCAGAAGCCTCCAGGTGGTCACACTAACTGTGAGGAAAACAAACACACAGCAGAGAAAAGTAAGTTCTGAATAATACAGAGCGTTTCACCTGTTTGGAATCAGCTCAGTGTTTCAGGCTGTGGATGAATCTGTGTCAGATTAGATCAGTTTATCAGTTCTAACATCGTCTTCATCACTATTTACTCTCACAGCCGCTTCTGTTGTTGACTTTCACAAAGAACTGAAGTAGAAGGCGGTGTCTAAATATGTTGCTGAGGCTTTGTGTGTGTGTGTGTGTGTGTGTGTGTGTATAATCCAGGGTGTAATTGCATGTTTCTTAGTGTGTACTCTGGCTCTTAAACAGGTTTACATGGGTGTGCGTGAGTTTCCATGCCTGTGATTGGCTGTACAGTATGTTCACTCTGTGTTTTATGAGGACATGCGCTCGGATGTTTTTCTCTGAATTCTGAATCTGACTCCGATTTCCACCTCATTTTTAAGTCATGATGTCAAACACACACACGCACACGCACACACACACAAACTCAAGCTTCAGCGTTGCGTCACACAGATGATTTTTCAATCGTGGAGACAAATACACTGATCGTCATGACAACGCTGCCAAAATACAGCTGAGGAGTAACTGGAGGTCACTGTGGGAGAGTGTGTGTGTGTGCGTGTGTATTACTCATGTTGTGGGGACATAAATCTTTCACAAAGTCACGTTGGAGTGGACTCGACTTCCTTTTGAGGGACAAATGTCCTGTCAGAGTCTCTGAGTTTGGGATCAGGCTTCAGGAACGAATGTAAATCAGTTTTCACAGAATTCACTGAATCCAAATCCTTTGTTTGGTGTGAAAATGTTCTGCAACACAGTGAAAACAGTAGAAATTCATCATTTAGTGAATAAGGTTTGAGGTTCAACTGATTCTTTATTGTCCTAGGGGACATTTGTCAGAGGGACAACATCAGCAGCAGTAAATCACAGAGCGAGTGCTCCGTGTCTCTGTGAAAAGCTTTGAGACAGCTTTGATTGTGGCTGTATAAATAAAACTGAACTGAACTGAACAAATGTGAGTGCAAAGGTCAAAGTGTTCAACGTGAATCACTCAGTTAAATAAATCTCAGGTGATCTCAGGTGAACGTTACCTGAAGGTGGACTGGCCGCTGCTGCAGGTCACAGAATACGGATCAACACCGAGCCAGACTGAGGCTGAACACTCGTCCTCAGGTTTTCCCCCTTCACTGAGATTATTACACACTGTGTGTGTGTGTGTGTGTGTGTGTGTGTGTGTGTGTGTTGTAAACTGGTTTACTCAACCAAAAAAGTCTTTTTTCAGTTTCTCTTTGTCCCTCGCCCTCTCTCTCTCTCTCTCTCTCTCTCAGGCAGTATGAAATAATTATGGGATGTTCTGTTCGTCTCTGTGCTCGAGGAACTCAGCATGTGTTTTTTTTTTTTTTTATGCAGCATCTCCAAAACATTTGCACAGAAACACACAAACACACATTTGCACAGCGATCTTTGCTGGGACAGAGCACACTCTGTTTTTATACTGGTAGAGGTACACACACACACACACACACACACACACACACACACCTCCACCTCCAGCTAACAGGAAACAGCAGAGCACCGACAGGACTTTCCTGTTGAACATCTCTGTCTCAGACTCTTTAGACTCGTCTTTTCCTTTTTTATGTTTCTGCTTCTGAAAATCTGGAGAAACTCAGCGACAGTCTGACGCTCAGAGTCTGCTGTGCATCTCCGCCACGTTAGCATGAATCCGTGAGCGCCGGCGACACTGTGACGCGCTGCTGGGATTATTGCCTGTGAGTGTTGATCATTCGGTCACCTGCTGAGCTGAATCAGACAGATTTAGCTCATCTAGTCAGCAGATGATATTTTAAAGCCATTACTCAGCAGTGGAGCTCCTCTGCTCCTTTTCCCTAAAGATGAATAAGAATAATATTATATTTAATAACAGGGAAATACTGTCTCCATGCTGAAAACAGTGGAGGAAATCCTGCTCCAGAGACCCGGACCTGGTGTCCCTCAGGTGATCCGAGTTAGAGTCAGGTGGGAAGGGTGAGTGGGGACGTGTCCGTCGGGGACAGGGTCCATTGTGGAGGCTCAGTGAGCATCAGTGGAGCCTCCTGACGAGCTGCTGAACCCAGGAAGTTAGCATGAGCAGTCCCAGACAAAGTCCTGCCCACCGAGTGATTGACAGGTGACGAGCAGGTTTTACACACAGACATAATCGATCGATGAGCAGCTGAAATATTTTTCCCTGCAGACAAATTTCTTCGTATGTTTTTAGATTTGGTCATCGGCGTTCGATCCTGCGATGAAGTCATCACGTTCTCCACTTCGTTTATTCATTTATTTTCTGATAGATTTTGTGTCACATTATTTTTAACGCAGAAAAATTTACCTCCGGTCACAGAGGAGGGAGGGGGAGGGGGGTGTAAGCATCTCTGTTTTTATAGCGATCGATTCAGATTGATTAGTTTCAGATATTTAACACGGCAGCCCTTCCTCCCCCACCCACCACCCCCCCTCCCCCCAGCCTCTCCCCCTCCACACTTGTTTGCTCTCGTCACTGTTGCTTTATTTGCAAAGACAAAACCGAGGCGGCCGGCGATCCGCAGCCTCCCAGAATGCATAATGCTGGCACTCAATATTTCAGAGCGAACAAATGAATTGCACGAGGCTCTTTTAGCAGAATAAACTGCTTTTGCGTGTCAAGACAAAGTCTGGGGAATAAGGGACCAAGGACCTAATGTGTTGTGACAATAGACAGTAGAGAGGCTGTGTTTATGTGTTGGGGGTGTGTGTGTGTGTGTGTGTGTGTGTGTGTGTGTGTGTGAGAGAGAGACAGAGAGAGACAGAGGCAGATCTGTTCCAGGGACTGTTTTAGTGCCTCATCAAATATTTAGTTTGATTGTACATGGTCCTGTAATTGCCATCTTGGCTTGTGAATTATTGATGGCGTGTAGCAGAGCCAAGGAGGGCCCTCATCCACACACACACACACACACACACACACTCGTGTGCTGTAATAATGCCAGACAAAAGCAAACACGCGCTGGTGCTGAGGCCAGTGAATCATCATGTAACGTAATGGGCATGAAGCTGCTCTTGTTTCATATCCTAATTATCTGCAGAGGAGCATCATCTGAATTCCTCAGTAATTATTTGAAGAGGGCGTTTCAACAACATGGCAGAGTCAATATTAGACTTTAGTCGACCCTCTAATGAGGCAACGCTTCGACGAACGCCTTCCCGCCTTCTTCTTCTTCTTCTGATGTTTCTGCAGCACAAACTGCCTGCAAGCTTGTTTTTTCTTTCTTTTCTGCCTTTTGTTTCTCAGCCGCAGAAGCTCCTCGCTTTGTTCGTTAGCAGCAAACAAATGAGATGTGACGGTGAGGCAGTTAGCGGCTTAACCAGGACGGATTGTTGCAAGCTCGGCGGTGGCCTCGGCTCGCCACGCTCGCGTTCTGCTTTATTTCAGTTTTGTCACCCGTGCGAAGAGCTGATGGTGGCGGCGGCATGCTGGCCTGGACTCGCCGGGTGGTCAGGTGGCAAACTCGCAGCGGCGGGCGGCGTGGTGGCTCCTCACAGAGAGAATCAAACTGTGAGGGCGAGCAGCATCAGCAGCGGCGGCGATGGCGGCGGCAGAATCAGCAACACGGCAGCTTTTAAAAATACTCCTGCTGAAATATTGATTTTTTTTCCTGCTTCTTTTTCTTTCTTGCCTAACGTAATAAGTGAGAGACTCCAGGGAGAGTGTGTGTGTGTGTGTGTGTGTGTGTGTGAGAGAGAGAGCATCCTCTCTCTGCCTTCAGAGTGTGTGTGTGTGTTCATATGAACTGTACATGTGTGTGTTTCTGTGTGTGTGTTCATCAGGGCCTTGTAATCTGAGCCCGATGTAATTGCTTCCCATAGTGCCCTGGGTGTGGTCAGAGGTGACATCATCCATAGCAGCCAGTGAAAACGCTGTAGTCAGACCGGCGCCCCCCTGGGACGGTGCCAGTCTCCAGGTGAAGCTGCCTGGTCTGACGGTGTCACCTCGTGTGTCTGAGAGGAGAAACCTGCTTTTCTATTTTCCTTTATCAAACATCATGATCATCGGTTTTAGATTTATAAGAACGACGTGCAGGTGTTTACGTCCCTCACCTGCAGACAGAACCGGTTTTCAGACGTTGTTCAGTGTGTTTGGTGATGTGTCAGTGAGAGTCCTCTGTCCTCTGTCCTCTGATTTCATGTTTCCAGTCGCCTCAACGTTTCTCTTTTTCTCATCAGTTAAGTTTCACTCAAAAAGTAAGCACTTCCTGCACAGATGTTTCAAATTAAAAGTCTTCCAGAGTGCCATAACATTGGAGGGGTTCAAAGGACGTGACCAGGGAGGGAACAGGGGTGTCCACATACTTTTGGCCATGTGTAGTGTATGTGGCAGAATTCAGGTCTCTGTGAGTCGATGTTCACCTGTGTGAGGACGTTTGTTCACCAGACCTCAGAGTGAAACTGGTTTGTACAGGTGGTCTCTGCTGTCTGAGCTCAGGACAGGAGAGGACAGGAGAGGACAGGAATAAATAGTCAGGGAGGAGCTGAAGTGTGTCTGTGCTGTTGAGTTGTTGTTGTAAGGTGCGTGTGTTGTGTTTTTGTATCAGCCTTTGTGTACTGTATGTGTAGGTGTATCTTTGTGTGTGTGTGTATCTACACTGAATGTGTGTAACAGTGTGTAATTGCGTCTCTGAGCAGTATGTATGTGTATTACTCTTTGTGGGTCTGAGTGTTTGTCTACATTGTAGTGTGTATAGGTGTGCGTCACTGTGTTTTCCTGTGTGTGTGTCTATAGACGTGTATCAGTGTGTTTTTGTTTCTTGTATGTTTATCATTGTGTCTGTGTATGTGTGTAACAGTGTGTATCACTGTGTGTGTGTGCGTGTGTGTGTGTGTGGTCGAAGCAGCTTGTTTATATTTGTGTGTCTTTAAGTGTATCTGTGAATTTTGTTGGTGTGTGTGTGAGTGTGTGTGTGTGTGAGTGTGTGTGTGTGTGTGTGTGTGTGTGTGTGTGTGTGTGTGTGTGTGTGTGTGTGTGTGTGTGTGTGTGTGTGTGTGTGTGTGTGTGTGTGTGTGTGTGTGTGTGTGTGTGTGTGTGTGTGTGTGTGTGTGTGTGTGTGTGTGTGTGTGTGTGTGTGTGTGTGTGTGTGTGTGTGTGTGTGTGTGTGTGTGTGTGTGTGTGTGTGTGTGTGTGTGTGTGTGTGTGTGTGTGTGTGTGTGTGTGTGTGTGTGTGTGTGTGTGTGTGTGTGTGTGTGTGTGTGTGTGTGTGTGTGTGTGTGTGTGTGTGTGTGTGTGTGTGTGTGTGTGTGTGTGTGTGTGTGTGTGTGTGTGTGTGTGAGTGTGTGTGTGTGAGTCTCTGGTCTTGTCTCCAGCTGCGTTTTAATGCAATCCTCATCGATCCATATCAGCTCTCTGAAGGACTCAGTATCATCTGAATGGAGCTCCATATTATTCTGTTCACTGCCATAAAGGGCATTAGAGCCTCCAGAGCAGCAGATCAGCTTTCAGTCGATACACACACACACACACACACACCGCCCGTCTCTCCACCCACCTCCTTACCTCTGTGTGTCTCTTTAAAGGGTAATTCCACCCAAATGAAAACCAGCCGTGTCTCTTTCCACGCAGAGGTTTGAGATTTCCGCCTCAGCGTCTCTGTCCAGCAGCAGTGTCCTCATCCACACGGTGAAGACAGTTTTCACTGGGACCTGTCACTGCTGCACAAATCACAGACACAAAATCACTGGCAGTAAAAATCAACCAAATCATGGAAAAACTAAAAATATCAACACAGTCACACACACAATGACCCAAAATAGGACCTCCTGCCCGTCAGTCGCGGGACCAGGGGACGGGCGTGTTGAGGTTCGGGATCAGGAGTTTGAAATATTTTCAAGTGCAAACAGTTTTTCAGGGATTGTTGTTGAGTACTGACGAGATTGGGTTTAACCCTGATTGTGTGTTAATGATTCGGGGTTTTAAGAGTTTCTGGGTTCATCACAGCCTCACTCTGAATTTGGGATTAATTCATGGATTTTAATCTGTATCGAGGTTTTCAATAGATATAAAAATATATTTAAAAAATATATAAAATCCCTTAGAACCAAATAACATGAAAAGCAGCCCTGATTTATTTTTTTAAAATTCTGAATCAAGGAGAAAATCCATGTTGGAAAATTTCAGTAGTTTTGACACAATAAAACCCGTTAAACTGCAATGATGACCAGTCAAAAACCTCTTCACATCTTATATCCATGAATTAATCCGGCGTTTTCACCTCAGCTGAAATGAAGTGGAAGCTGAAGTGTTAATTTTTCCCCTTAAAAACCTCTCAAACCAGATCAAAATCAGTCACAGTCCATGAGTTATTCCCCTCAAAGTCCCAGTAGGAAGCAGCGTGATTCCTTCGCTGTCACTGGGAAGAGACAGCGCTTTAAGGTAAAAGTTGACGGATTTAGTTTGGAAGATAAAACTGTAAAAACGTCGTCCGACTGCACAGATAAAAACCTGCAGTGAAAACCCGGCTGAGCTCCTGCTGTGTGTTTTTAAAGGTGTTGTTAGTGTCTTATTAAGGTGGAAATCGATGCCGCCCTCACAGAGCCCGGTCCCCCCACCCCCCACCCAGCATGCCTTGCTGAAGCAGTGGAGTAAGGAGGCGGGGTGGGAGAGGATGGGTGTGGGTATTCTGCCGAGGTTATCCCCTGGTTAATGTGACATGTCTGTCTGCGACCTTGCCGCTTGTTAACTGCCCGGATTATTATTGTGATAATGTGGCAATTAAAAAGGAAGCGCTCCATCAGAACGGGCGGGGGGGGGGGGCTTATGGTCCGAGAGATGGATGTGCGCAGATTACAAGGCAGTGGGAAATGCATTAAGGTGGCAATCCATTCTGACCCCCCCTCCCCTCCCCCACTGTCCTCCTCCGAAGCTGCGGGTTATTACCGCCCGTCCTCATTGATATCCGTTCCCAATCAATACTCCTCTGCTGCCGTAAAAAAACCACGTAAATCAACAGACGGTGAGCGAGAGAAAAATCAAAAGGCGGCTCCTAATGAGACGCCATAAGTCTGCAGGAAGTGTCGACTGTCTTTATCAAGACGCCGCCGCTGAATGATAATTTGATCTGCTGAGAGACGAGATGTGACCTGACACGAAGAAACAGAAACACTGACGCCCAGAGGACAGACGCACGCGTGGACGGCAGTGAGAGGCGCGAGGCCTCGCTCTGTCCTCGAACGCATCGTCTTTCCAATAACACCAAGAAAGTCCTGTCTGAGACTCTGCACACGTGATGTGTTTACAGTGTCACAGAATGTGTCTCTCACATCAACATGAGGACGTTTTACTGAAGGTGTGTTTGCAGACGTCACCGTGAGCTCAGAGGAATCACCACGTTCACTGTTCTATACAGAACCAATCAATTGACGGAGAACATGAGTGGCAGGTGAATCAGGCCGCAGAGACGCTTCATAAATACTGGATTATAATTATATTATTGATAACTGATTAGTCACGTGATCCAGTCCTCACAGTGTGTTTATGAATGAATAATTCATTCACTGTTCATTCACAGGGGAATTTCAAACGGTTCATAAATATCTTCATAATTCATGAAAATGTGTTGAGCTTCAAGCTTAAAACAAACAAACATAAAAAAAGATTTAAATTCCATTACGATATTTTCCTAAAGCTTTGTTCATATGAGTTTTATTAACGACAGGTCGGTTGAAATCTTCCTCTGAGTTTCTAATTTTATTTTATTTTATATTTCTTTCCATGAACTGTCTCCCAAACGACTGCAGCTTGTTTATTTTATTTTTATTAATTATTGAAAATGTTGTTTTTTTAAATTGTGTTATTTCTCCTGTGCTTTTACGTTTGTATGAGGGTCAGTGTGTGTTTAAACTGTGTCACAGGTTATTTCTCTGGAGACCTCTGACTCTGTCAGGAGCTTTTATTTTGGTGAAGCGTCCCCTGAAGGAACTTCCTGTAGAGTCAGACTGAGCCCGACTTCACTTCCCTCCGCTCCTGTGTCTGACCCTGGGTCAGTGTTTGTGCCGGCTCTTAATGAATGTGATGTCTCTGTCCCTCTGCTCTCAGATTCTTCCTGAAGTTCTTCCTCAAGTGCAATCAGAACTGTTTGAAAAATGCGGGAAATCCTCGGGACATGAGGCGGTTTCAGGTGAGTCTGACTCCTCCCACTCCTAAAATGATGACACGCACTCAAGTGAAGCAGCTGTAACTGACCCTGAGGTGTCTGTGTCCAGGTGGTGGTTTCCACTACAGTCAACGTGGACGGTCACGTGCTCGCCGTGTCAGACAACATGTTCGTCCACAACAACTCCAAACATGGCCGCCGCGCCCGACGCCTGGACCCTTCTGAAGGTAAGACGTCGCTCAGAGACACTTTTAGAGGTTTAGGTTTATAGCCTGTGACGCTGTAGTCGTGTCTATGAGGACGTAGAGCTGTGGGTTTTATATGAGAGAAGCTGAGGGACGATTCCTGTGTGAGGACATCGTTCCCTCAGGACATCCCTCGGGACGTCCACTTAGCTCCACATATATTTACCTGCGTTAACAGTTAAAGCAGCACCGACAGTGATCCAGTTTGTCACTATCATGAAGACGAGGTCCTGACTTTTAGTCCAGAAACAGATCCTACATGTCCCATAATGCACCTGTCTTTCATTAGAGCCTCCCTGGCTGGGAGACAGCTCCTGCAGGCTCTGTGCACCGGATTTAACAGGCTGATGAGGACAAACCATGACGACTTTCACGTGTAAAAGCAGCGGAATAGCCCTTTAAAGTGCAGCGTGACATTTAGGGGAAACCTCCTGGATCTTATAAAACCAAACCCTGATCTGATACAGTCACAGTTTGAGTTTCTGCTCTGGTGTTTGACCTAAAATATGTAGAAAGACAAAAAAAAAAATATTGGATGTCACAGACGCAAAAACACAAAAAAGGACCACAGCGAAGGGACTCTGAGGACGTTGTCCTTTACAGGCTGAAACAGGGACAACAGGTCTGTGTGAAACCCTCCAGCTGCAGGCCGTCTCCGTCCTGCCCCGCGTTCCTGTTGGACATCCTGCACTGTCGGGAGGCGACGGCGAACAAACGCTCCGTTCTTCTTCCAGCGACCAAATAAAATGCATCATTCGAGTATAAACTTCACACGCTGAAACTCGACTCTGAGAGCTGGAACTCACAGTAACATTTCCTCTGAAGCTGTAAACTTTAATACCACTTTGCCCTGTCCCCGCTCTATTAAACCCCCCCCCGCCCCCGCCGCCTCACTGTGGCGCGTCCAGGAGCGATGACATAAGCCTCTTGCTTGATTCGGTCTACTTGGAGTGCCAGGAGGGTGGAGCTTAATCATACCAGTCCCAGGTTTTTCAGACGTGGGTCACAGGAGCGTGGACTTAAATATCAGTGTATACGTCATGTAAACTCCCTGGCACTCACTGTCCCAAAGTCCCACCCACCTGGCACCGACAGCAGAGTAAAACAAACTCACAATACGGTAACTATTGTTCAAACACCAGGCACCAGTCAGGTATGAACAGATCAATCAATCGATCTCGAACTTTCCAAATCGCCTTCCTCTGCAGTTTCCCCTCAGCTCGCTTTAAAGTTTGACCAAGCAGCCGCCGCATCACGTAACCGTGCGCTTTCCCTCGACTCGCTTTAAAGTTTGAGGCTTTTCCAGGAGAGATGGTGTAACTGCCTCACTTGTTTTAATCTACTTGGAACACCATACGGGTGGGGCTTACCACACCAGGCCACTGGAAAATACTGAGTAAAACTCTAAGTAACAAAGAAGTCTCTTTCACTTTCAGATACTTTTGTTTAAAGTTTTCACCACTTGTCAATTTAGTCCTGCGAGGTAAACACCACCCATCTGGGACGTTCAGAAAGGCAAAACAAACCCTAAAACAATTTGCCACCAGTCAGACATCAAACAGCCATCGTGTCCTCTCTCTCACCTCCCAAACCACCTCGCTCTGCAGTTTCTTTTGACTTCTTTTAAAGTTTGAGGCTTTTCCAGGAGAGATGGTGTAACTTGTTTGCTTTGTTTTAACCTACTTGGAACGCCAGACGGGTGGGGCTTAGCATATCAGTGCATCCAGTAAACTCCTGGTGACAAAAACTTTCAGACACTCATCATTTAGTCCTCTTAGACAATCTCCACCCCTCTGGGACATACAAAAGAGTAAAACAAACCCTAAAACAATTTGCCACCAGTTAGACTTCAAAAATATGTGGTGCCCTCCCTCTTTCCCCTCCCAGATGACTACCTCTGCAGTTTCCCTCAACTTGTTCTAAAGTTTTGAGGCTTTTCCAGGAGCCGGTGATGTAACTGTCTCGTTTGGTTTAACCTACTTGCAGCACCAGATGGGTGGTGTTTATCACACCGGGGGCATTCAGACAGGATAAGGTTGTTGATCAAAGAAAACAGCAGTGTAAGCTGACCTCCTGTGATCGCCCAAACTTTTGTCACACTTGCTGTGCTGTTCTTTGTGGCAAACCCCACCTGTCTGGCACGTCCAAAGGGATAAAACAAGTGCTACTTGACACCGATATGTCATTTAGCAAGCTGAGATGTTCTTGTTTCTCACCTGTGAAAACACTTTGAAACACTGAGGAAACCTCATCAAATCAGCACTTAAACATTCATGCACAGAGACGTTTGTGCTCAGAGGGCGCCAGGGGTACTGTACGGTGTCCTGCAGGGGCCAAAAGGGGCCCGTTGTTTACCAGGCAGCCCTGTATCTCGGCCCACGGAGGAAAACTCCAGGCCTTTCATCTCCTCCAGACTGGGATGTTTTCAGAGGCGATAAAAAGCCCCAACATCTGCTCCCGCCTTTGTCACCAACCCTCAACCCCCCCGTCTCCTCGATAAAACTTTCCACCGCCTGCTCCTCGCCTTTGTCCTCTATTCATGTGATTGGAGAGTCACATTCACCATCACCCCCCCCCCCCCACCCCCACCCCCCCCACCCCCACCCCCAGACCCACCGGGCTGTTTGTTTACTGCTGTGACAAAAGGGGAAAATTAATAAGGAGATGACAATTGACTCCTCAGAGCGGGAAAAGCCTCGACCCTGTGCAGCAGCTGCAGGGTTCGGGGAGGCTGAGCCGACGCTTTTCTTTCATCTGAAAACACTGAGCAACTCTCAGAAACTGACACTGTAACCGAAGGGGGGCGACGAAGACCCTGAGGCTGCCTGGAGTCTGAAACAGTCCCACCGTCACTTTAAATGTCTGTTTGACCACCTAATGTGGATTAATCCGCCGCTGAAAATAGTCCCCAACTAAATCACTGCTTCCTCCTGTTTGTTTGATCAAATCTACAGCGAGTGAATGAAAATATATTTTTATGGGGAGTTTTTAAAGACTTCAGGAGGAGCCGGTCTCTGAGTCTGTGAGAGGGTAAATTTATTTCATAAACCAAAGAACTGGACAGACCAAAGTGTGACATGATGATGGTGCTAGAGGAGAAGTCAGAGGATCAACCAAGTTATTACAGTTCATCCTTAGGGGACCATGAACACCACAGTCCAACTGTAGTTAAGATATTTCAGTGTGGACTGAAGTGCTCGAAACAGCAGACTGGACAGAGGAGCTGGACTCTGATGGACTCATTCATCTCGTCTCAAGAAATCATCCCTGCTGGACACACTGCTGCTCTGCCATCTGTAGCAGCATTATACAGACAGTATGTCTGTATAATGCTGCTTATCATCCATCCACCCGTTATCCATCCACCCATCATCCATCCATCCATCCATCCACCCGTCATCCATCCACCCATCATACATCCATCCATCCATCCACCCGTCATCCATCCACCCATCCACCCATCATCCATCCATCCATCCATCCACCCGTCATCCATCCATCCATCCACCCGTCATCCATCCACCCATCATCCATCCATCCATCCATCCACCCATCATCCATCCATCCACCCGTCATCCATCATCCATCCACCCATCATTCATTTATCATCCCTCCATCCATCCATCATCCATCCACCCACCCATCCCTCCATCCTCTCTTGCTTTTCCATGAGCTCTTACTGTCAGCAGCTTGTAGTAGAAGGTCATTACAGTGATGATAGTGGTGGAGATTGTAATGTTTAATAGAGTCTAAACTCAGCTTTATAGATCAGCTCACACAGTAAACAAATGGAAAGTCAAAGCTCTAACTGGAACACAGAGTCATCCTCCCAGTAAAACAGCTCCTGGTCCGGGAAGAGGCTGTAAACCTGCGGAGCCTCGTCTTGTTTCCTCGCGGCTCTGAGTCCGTCCGTCCACCTGTCTGACTCGACCCGACAACAGTCTAGTCGTGGCGGAGACGCTGTTTATGTGCAGCCCCTTATTGATCCCTGTGGCACTGGAAAAACCAATCATTTTGCATGTGTTAGTGGCGTGTTAGTGGCGGGCTAAGGCTGCTGGTAGATCTGCTCTGTGTTCAGGGAAAATGTGAGTTCGGCGAACAGCTGCTGTTTAGTTAAAGATGCGTTGTCTGGTCCTGAAACCGTGAAGTGTAAACAGTGAAGGTTGGAGGTCAGAGGTCGAACAGTTTCCCAGGAAGATGGAAGCTAAACTGCTCTGTTTGAACTGAACCATCAGATAACCCACAGCACGGTGGTTAGCTGCTAACCTTATCTAAACTTGTCCATAAACTTAGCTGTTAGCTAATAACTGCAGGTGATCACAGTTTTCTGTGTGGGAAATAAGACGTGCTGATGTTTTCGTGGCGTATTTTATTTTTCGGCTGTGTTTCTAACTGCATCGCTCATGTTTCTGTCGTGTTGCCTGTGTTTCCGAAGCAGCCACGCCCTGCATCAAAGCCATCAGTCCGAGCGAAGGCTGGACGACCGGCGGAGCCACCGTCATCCTCATCGGGGACAACTTCTTCGACGGTCTACAGGTCGTCTTCGGCACCATGCTGGTCTGGAGCGAGGTGAGCGCAAAACTCAGTCCATTTCTCACAATAGTGAAAGAGTCACTTGTTTCTGGGCACCATGAAGGAGACGTGTTCGAACTTCTGACATATTTCTGAGGTATATTCTCTTTTTTAAACATCTGCTTTGCCAGGGAAATATCGTGTTTTTACTCCACTGCACAGGTTTTTTTGGAAATTAAAAAAACTCTTTAATACCAAGAGTTTCTCATTTTCATTATCCATGAATCTGCTGATGATTTTCTCGTTGAAACAAATTGTTTGGTCAGAAAACTGCTTATCAGTTTCTGAGACGCCTTCAGACGTTCAGACAAAACCCAGAATATTCAGTTTACAGTCACATCAACAGAAAAAGTTTAGCTTCATAAACGACTCAAACAGTTTATTATCAAATCAGCTGCTAATTCATTTTCCATAGACTGATTGATTGAACACATCAAAAAGCTTCACTTGGTTTAAATAAGTGAGTTTATCAGAGGAAATCAATAACTGATCGGAGCCTCTGCCTGAGTCTGCTCTCTGAAAGCAGCTGCTCGTGCAGCGCTCTCCATCTTCTTCACACACACCCGTCGACACACACAGTCGTAGAAACACCTGCGTCTGTATCTGTGCAGTTCTGCATGTCCCCAAAATATGTAGATGCAGTTTGTGTTGAGCTGCAGGAGGAGCCGGCGCAGACGGCGCAGCATGAAATATTGAAGCAGGTCCAGAAGAGCAGAACACCTGGTGGGGAAGGAGAGGAGCAGGCGTGAGACAGACAGATATACCTCCACACGCTACTCGCTTTGATCAGCGTCGTCAGGCGGACTCCAAAGCCCAGCATCCCTCTGAACGCAGACTGCACGCTGACCCAGATTGGAGGAGGACTGTCGGAGTGTTTTCCACACAAAGTTTTTATGGAGGGAAAAATCTGCTGCAGGTTTTTACTGCTCTGTAAAATAAGAGGTGATGCATCAGAGCGTGTGTGTGGAAGCTCTGAGTGAGAGGAGATTAAAAAAAAACTGATAACAAATCAAACATCGATATATGAACCGTGAAAAAGTGTGTTTTCTGCTGAAGTGATGACAGAATAAACAAATAAATCAGGACGCCTGGCGACGCTGCACTAACAATCCTTTAATATGACGCAACACCAGACAGAACAAATGTTTTATGTGGACGTCTGTCTCTGTCCGACAGAGACGGAGAACAAACTACAGGTTTCATTACAAATCATGGCTCATGAACGTGTTTCCTGCTGTTTGCAGAAGAATCATTCAGAAACTGAAGGACGGTTTCATCCAGCACAGCAGAGTCCACCAACCATCACCACATTACGACTGGTTCCACGGCTGTTCAGTGTTACTGGGAAATGAAACAAAACAGCATTAGGTATCATTAACTGATACTGGCCACTCACCAGTCTGCCCAGTTCACCACTGGTTCTCGTCACTGGGCTGTTATTTCTCATTTTTATGCTGTAAGACAAGACTCAGGTGACGTGACACTGATGTGTCACATGCCAGTAGAAGAATAGTGGTTCAAAATGAGCAGGTGACAATGAGCACAGGACACACTGACACCGTCTCTGTGGACACTGTCTCTGTGGGCTGGTGCAGTGACTGTCATAGAATAGAATAGAATATACTTTATTAATCCCTTTGGGAGGTCCTTTGGGGAAATTTGACTTTCATCCAGTTCTTGAACAAAAACAGAAACACCTGGGTCCAGGTCCAGGCACCGCCCAGTCCACAATGCACCAGAGTCCTAAGGCACCTCCCACAGGTGTTGGGCCCCATGTGAGGCAGTGCCGCCCAGAGTGGGGTTCAAACCCACGACCCCCACAGAGTGAGTCTCGTGCTCTACCAGCTGAGCTAACCAGGCAGCTTACCCTGATTGTGTGTTTGTGTTTGTGTCTCCCGGTCCAGCTGATCACCCCTCACGCCATTCGGGTCCAGACACCCCCTCGTCACATCCCTGGGGTCGTGGAGGTCACACTGTCCTACAAGTCCAAACAGTTCTGCAAAGGAGCACCGGGACGCTTCGTCTACACCGGTAAGACCAGAGAGAAGATTTAAATCTGAGTCTGAGTCTGAGTCTGAGTGCTGCTGCTGTTTGTCAGTCTCCTTCAGTTCCCAGGAAACTTCCTGTGTTTGTGCTGTTTGTCGTTAGAGAGGTTGGAAGAGTCTGGGCCTGTGGGTTTGCTGCTGTCTCTGGATTCATGGCTGCAGATCCACATCTCACTGCAACATAAATGTTTGATGAACATCTGCAGTTTTCTTAATTTGCAAGAAAAGGTTTTGGTTTTTTGATTTTGGAGCCTGAACTCTGTAAAAACTTATTGATTATTGTCCATCAGTGTTGCCAGTTAAAGGGAAGGTTTTGGGATTTGTGGACTAATAATAATAATAATGATAATATTAATAATAATGATAATGATAATGCTCTAAGTGTCATGTGGATCATGTCACTTTCATTTACCCACAGTTGAGCCTGACAGGTCTGACCTGTGGAAACACCTGACACTCTCAGGGACTGACGAGCAGCTTTAAGGTTTCCGGTGTTTAGACTCGAGTCCTGTTGATCAGGTGTGTTATTCACTGTAAACAGCTTCTACACGCTGAAAGTGGAGGAAACATTGTCCCCGGTGTGTCGGTCCCGTCCTCCTCGGCTCGTCCTTCAGACTCATTGTCTGCCGTCCGCAGTTAAATGTCCACACGCGCCGTCCGACGACTGCCTATCTGTCTCTGAAATCAGTGCTTTCCCTGTCCCCGATTATCCCGTCAGAATATCCAGATGTCATTCAAAGTAGCAGAAAGGTCAGATTGAAGGCTGTTTAGTGCGATAAGTAAATGTCATTGCGTTGGGCTGTGAAAGAGGCGAGTGTGTTCAGGCTTTCTGTTTAACACCGCTTCATCACCTCCTCCTCTCGCTCTCGTCTTTGTTGGAGATGCCGCCTCCTCTGACGGCGGGACGAGGCAGACGCTCACAATGGGCGGTCCGGCCGCCGCCGTCGCCTCCTATTGCAATGCTAATCTGTGATTCCATTTACAGATAGGACCGGCCGGAGCGGTGAGCTCTGCTTTTAGGTGGAGGTGTTGTGAATAGAGGCTGCTGTTATCTCCAGTGTGTTCTCCTCAGAAACACACAGCGAAGGCCTGCAGGAGCTTAAAGCACCAAACCGTCAGGGTTTCATCCACAGCCGGTCTCAGGTGATCGATCAGGTCAACCAGGTGTTTTACAGTCAGGTTCCTAAAGATCCTTCAAATCCTTCAGTCAGTCATTCAAACTGCAGGTCAGAATAACAAATGCTTCTGGTGTAAGAATTAAAAAAATTTAAACTGGAAACCCGGTTAAACTGGATAAACTGGACTGGGACCAGCTCTTCAGGATATAAAACATGAAAACAAACACTCCACCATGAACAGCTTGGTCCACAGTGCAGTACAGTACGATAGCTGTCTGCAGCAGACAGTGTGAAGAAACATGAACGTCTGACTTTGGTTTGATTGATGGGAAAACAACAAAACCGTGTGTCCCTGAAGGCATCGCGAGGCTAAACCCCGACAGGTGGCTGCATCGTAACGTCCTACACTTTCTTGTGATTCTCCCAAGTCGTCGTCGTCGTCTTCTCCCCGCTCCTCCTGCCAGAGAGGCGGCCATATTGTGCACACACATCGCCGGTTCATCTGATTTACACATGCATCTTTTAAGACTGAGGACACGCCGGTGTGCGTTCGCTGAGCGCGCTCATTGTGCCAGCAGCGTGTTGTGTTCATGAATGTGAAATGAGCCGAGCCTTTAAATCCTAAACAGCCGAGCTGTGGATAATTGAAGAGGAGAAGAGAAAGTTTCCCGCTGATGTCATTTCCTTCAAGAGTCCACACTCACACAGGGACACTGGAACACACCAGGAGACAGAAACCCATTCAGCTGAAGTCCAGGACAGGCCCTGGAGAATTCCTGGAGAGGTCCTGGAGAAGTCCTTGTGAAATCCTGGAGAAGTCATTGGGAAGGCCTGGAGAAATCCTTGAGAAGCCTTTGTGAAATTCTGGAGAAGTCCTTGAAAATCATTGAGAAATACTGGAGAAGTCATTGAGGAGTCCTTGAAGTCATTGAGAAGTCCTGGAGAACTCCTTGAGAAATCCTTGAGGAGTCCTGGAGAAATCCTTGAGAAGTCCTTGAGAAATCCTGGAGAAGTAATTGAGTAGTCCTTGAAAATCATTGAGAAATCCTGGAGAAGTCATTGAGGAGTCCTTGAAGTCATTGAGAAGTCCTGGAGAACTCCTTGAGGAGTCCTGGAGAAATCCTTGAGAAATCCTGGAGAAGTCCTGGAGAAGTCATTGAGGAGTCCTTGAAGTCATTGAGAAGTCCTGGAGAACTCCTTGAGAAATCCTTGAGGAGTCCTGGAGAAATCCTTGAGAAGTCCTGGAGAAGTCATTGAGAAGTCCTGGAGAAATCCTGGAGAAGTCCTTGAGAAATCCAGGCTGTCACACGTAACAGACGTAACAGTTAATGACACTGGAACAGAAACAGAAATGTTTTACTCACCAAATCAGTCACTGTGTTTTCTGACGTGTTTGGTTCTGAGATCAGTATGTGTGGCGGCGGCGGCGGCGGCGGTGGCGGCGGTCCACCCTGAGCTCCGTGATGAACAGGCCTCCCTCCTCTGACTCCTCAGCCTCTCCTCCTGCCACAGTCCGGAGGAGCAGCTCGGGGTGAAGCGACGAGCAGTCAGATCCCAGCATTTCCCAGAGTTCCCCTCTCTCTTCCTCTCAGTGGCTTAAAGCAGCTTCAGGATTTGATCCCGAGGCTTCGCTCTGAAAAATTGGCCAAAGGCAACAAACTCTCAGCAGAATGACAAGAAGCCTGAGAGGAGACGCGGTGAGACTGATTCCTGCTCAGTTATTCTGCACCTGAGACACTGCGTCTGTAACGATCTGCACAGGAAACGGATTCTCTCTGATACGCTGCTTTTATTCATCTTCACCAAACTGTGAAAACACGCTTCCTCTCTTCCCTTCGCTGGTTCTGTCAGTGCAGATAGTTCAGGTTTTATATGAGCACGACTCAACATGCGTGAGTGGTTTTTGTTTGTTTGCTTTTTGCTTCTGCAGCTTTGTATTTTTTCGTAGTTTTTTGGTCCTTCGGTTTTATCGCCCTCTCCTCAGCTGAGCAGCTGGTGTTGAATGAGGCGGGCGGTGCTGCTGGGTCCGAGCTGCCGGCCTCAGAGCTTGTAATGCACGGATCAATGCGGCCTGTGGGGGGGTCGGGGGGAGGTGGGGGTGGTGTTGTGGGATCGATGGGTGCTGAGTTATTGCGGCGCTCGGCCACTGATTTTTAGAGAGCTGTGTTTTCCCAGGAAAGTCAATACCTCCAGGCTCCTCTCATTAATTTCAACCCCATCCATCCCCCAAAGCCTCCCCCCTCCTCCTGCAGCTGCACCTGGGGATCTGCAGCCCGGGGAGGGGGGGTGGGGGTGTACCAGAAGAGAAAGGAGGAGGAGGATGGCAAGAGAGAAACTGAGATGATGAAGTCAGATTCACATGACAGGGAGAAGAGGAGGAGGAGGAGGAGAGGAAGACAGAAGGAGAGAAAGGAGGAGGAAGGAGAAGAGAGATGGTGGTGGAAACGATGAGATAGAGACGAAAACAGGAAGATTATAA